>CM057476.1:82452366-82792366 GCA_030035585.1 Dugong dugon
CAAACTTTTGCCAATCCAACTTTTTACAGGTGTACAATGTTTTGACAGCAATTACAATAATTGGCTGTGCGGCCCTACCCTTAATCAATGCGATTTTTGCATCACCATTAACCCTCCTTTTCTTCCTCCCTCCCGCCTCTGGTAACCACTAATAAACTTTGATCTCTATACATTTGCCTTTTCTTGTCTTTTTATATCAGTGAGGTCATACAATATCTGTCTTTTTGTGATTGGTTTATTTCACTCAGCATAATGTCTTCAAGCTCCATCTATACTGTAGTATGTATCAAGACTTCTTTTCTCCTACTGGCTGAGTAGTATTCCATTGTATGTATGTACCTCATTATGTTTTCCATTCATCTGTTGATGGGTATTTAGGTGGTTTTCACCTTTTGGCTATTGTGAATAGTGCTGCAATGAACATTGGCATACAAGTCTCTTTTTGAGTCTCTGTTTTCAAGTCTTGGGTGTATAGCTTGGAGTGGAATTGCTGGGTCATATGATAGTTCTATTTTTAGTTTTTTAAGGAACTGCCACACTGTTTTCCACAACGGCTATATCATTTTGCATTCTCACCAGCAATAGATAAGGGTTCCAGTTTGCCCACATCCTTGCCAACATTTGCTATTTGTTTTTTTTATTTTAGCCATCCTAGTGGGAGTGAAATGGTATCTCCTTGTGGTTTTGATTTGTGTTTCTCTGATGGCTAATGACACCGAGCATCTTTTCATGTGTTTGGTGGCCGTTTGAATGTCCTGTTTGGTGAAATGTCTATTCTAGTCCTTTGCCTGTTTTATGATTGAGTTATTTGTCTTTTTGTTGTTAAGTTGTCCAAGTTTTATATGTATTCTGCTTATTAGATTCTTGTTGGATATATGGTTTCCAAAGATATTTCCCTAGTCGGTAGCTTGTCTTTTCACTTTTTTGGTAAAGTTTTTTTGATGAACAAAAGATTTTAATTTTTAAGAGATCTCATTTATTTATTTTGTCTATTACTGTTTGTGCTTTTGTTATTATATTAGATAATCCATTGTTAAAAGCTAGGTGTGACTTCATTGCCCCTACTTGTTTCCTTTTGTTTTTGAGGTTAGTCTGAGGTATATATATCTTTCAGGTGGTGTGGACCAAAAGGCAACTGGGGGGTTTGGAGCGACTGTGGGCCACTTGTGGCTCATAATACCAGGATCACGCTAATAATTCTTACATCTCAGTTTCAGCCACCTGGCCCCTCTGGGCCCCTCAGGATCGTGGATTGCCTAGAGTATTTCAGCCTGACTATAGAGCACAGGTTGTATTACTCAGGACCAGTGTAGGATATGTCATATTCCAAGAAGAGTTCTGGCATATACAATCAGGATTAATTGGTTTTTCCATCACCCTGGCTGTGATTAGAGCTCTTGATATTGTGCTTTTGTTTCGGCATGTAATAATGTTGAAAAGTATATTCCTGGAACGTTAGCTAAAGGCTGGATTATTTCTCCATTTGGCAGTATAGGCTGAAGATACTTTCTCCAGAGCCTAAGAATTTATTTTATAATAGTACCCAGATGTTTTCTGAGGGAACAT
Source organism: Dugong dugon (assembly GCA_030035585.1). Taxonomy (NCBI): domain Eukaryota; kingdom Metazoa; phylum Chordata; class Mammalia; order Sirenia; family Dugongidae; genus Dugong; species Dugong dugon. Next base: position 82,453,933 of record CM057476.1, read on the forward strand.
GGTATTAAAAATTTTGACAATAATGAAGGGAACAGAAGTGATGAAAAACATTGTTTCTCCTGCCCTATATATCCTTGTCCGTATTTTAAAGATAAAGTGATCTAGTTGTAAAGGAGCTTGATATAAAAAAATTAAAAGTTAAAGTCTCTAAAATAAAGTACTACTTTAAAGAAGATAAGAGTACCATCCTTAAATAATTTTTGAATATTAAATATGATTTAATCACCTATTAAAATAATTTAAATATTCAATTAAAGACAGATTGGTCAGGAAAATATATGGTTCTGTCTCTAGATATTTGGTTGAAGAATTAGTGCTAAAATGCAATGAAACAAACCTGAATGTATGAGACTAGACATAGTATTATCTCTATTCCAAGTGGTGTTGTTTAACACATGATTTTTTCCTTTATCTTTTATATTTAGCTAAGAGAATGTTTGTGAAGAACATTCATTTAGTAAAGATTACAAAGTCCTTAGTGAAGAGTTCAGAAGTAATTGATGTATACTGGCTGCTGTGGAGTCAGTTCCAGCACCTCATTTGTGTCAGAGTAGATTGCCAAGCCTTTCTTCTGAGGCAACTTTGTGTGGATTCAAACTTCCAACCTTTCGGTTAGTGGCCAAGTACATTAACAGTTTGCACCACCCAGGGGTGTTTGGTACAGAAGCTCTTTAATTTTAAGCCTTTCCATTATAGTTACCTGTAGGAATGAAAAAAGAGCTTCCTTAGATGTAAGGCCTCATACCACATCTTTTCTATTTAAATCTTTTGGATTGCTTGGAAATGCCATCCACTAGAAGCAAAGTCTGGTCGATAAATCGGTATTAAAATAGTTAGAATCCAACTGTGGTTTATTTTTTTGCTGGATTATCTATTTTTTAAATTACTTCTTGCATTCTATACATAAATACTATGATTTGATATTTTAAAGTTGTTAGGAAAAGGAAAATTTCAATAATGGGATTTCTGCTTATTTTATATGTATGGAAGCTATTTTGCTTGTTTGACTGTAAGTTATATACGGAAAAATTTATAGAGCTAATAGAAAATCAAGATATTGTCTATCATGGAATTTAAAATAATAAGCCTGACACAATTTTTTTTTCTCCTCAGGGAGAAATATCAGAAAAATTAGTTTTCTCCCTGAGGACAAATTAAACTTATTGTGTAATAGATTTAAAAAAAAAAAAACAACACACTAAAATGTTGGTTTTGGGGAATATGCCTTAAGACTACCTTCTAAGTGAGGGGAGATCTATTGGGTACTTAAGATTGTAGCTCTCTTGGATAAAGTCAGAGATTAACTATGCTTATTCCAGAACCTACTTGTATAGTGTTAAAGGTTAGTTTGGATGTATTGACATTGTCAGAGTCCTGTCCTACAGTAATATTTAAGTTTTTCTGGATGGATTGTAGAGAGACCTTTTCCTGCTAGACAATATGTACACCACAGGAAAGACAAATGTAGGGAGAGAAATGGCCGCCTTGCATTAAGAATAACAAAATGGTAAGTTTGAGGGCTCCAGATCAGTGGGAGGAACTCAAGTTCAAGCTCTACCAGACACCAGCTATGTGACGTTTCACTGTAAAAAGGAGATGATAATAGTACACCCCTCGTAGCATTGTTGTGCAGATTAAAAATAATGCATGAAAAGTGTCTGGCATGTAGTAAGCAGTCAGTGAATGTTGGCTATTATTATTGTTACAGTCTGAGAACTCAAACTACCTACCTACCCATTGCCTGAAGAGACAAAATGAGTGATGAGCTAAAATCAGGGACTGGAATGTAAATCTATCTGGCCTCACGCCTGTTTTCCTTGTCTCACTACCCATGGTGTAAGCCCTCCCAATTGCCTAACTTAAGTACCCTCTCAGTGTTCTCTTAGTCCAGCATCCATCTGGGCTTCCTGTTTCTTCTTCTAAAGTCTCATTCCTCCCCTTCAAAAATCCTCTCCCTGTGCCAGATCTCCCAATCCATGAAGAAAAAACTCTGGTACATTCTCAACCTCTTCTGAATGTCATGATGTAGTTTAACTAAATTCTGGTTTTCCATCAAGGGCACTTCTTGCTCTGAAGCCCTTTCAAGAGGAAGCTGCTCATTCTCCTCACATCTCAGTACCATTATCAGACCATTTCACATCCACCCTCTTTAGGCACCCTTCTCTCTCTCACTGACACTATCAGGAGAGCACTGGAAATAATATTAATACTTCATTTACTGTTGTAGGGATTAGATAGGGTAGTACATATAAAATGTTTAGTGCAGTGTTAAGAATATATCAAGTTCTCACTAAATCTAAGTTTTTACTATTACACCTACGCTCCAACTGTGTCTTTATCCAGAATGACTACATGTATGAAATCACACAGTCAACCTATTCCTGACTAGTATCTTCTACCTATTATAGTACATTGACCCCCTCTACTTTTCCCCCATTCTGTCGCTGTACACCTGCCCTCACTTTCCTCTCTAAACTAAAATATAGCTTAGATTCTGTTCTCCTGCGTTAGGCATTTTCTTGTCCATATTCTAAACTCCCCAAACCTAGATGAACTCGACTGTCCATCTTGTCTTCATCTGCACCCAGGCTGCTGAGTGCTTCTGGAGAAATTCGTACCAGAATAGATTTACATCACTGAATTCATTGCCACCAACCCACGTAGTATTTTTTCCACTATTCTATATTTTTTTCCACTATGCCTATGAAAAATCTGTTTTCTTTTTAAATACTGAGTTTAATAGTTTAGATCCAAAGAAAACCTGAGAATTAATTTCCATTTCTTAGGCAAAATGGCAAAGATTTGTCCACTAGTACTGGTAATTTCATGGCTGAGTAATGATAAAGAAAAGAGAATAAAAGGGAATAAGATAAAAACTTTTAAAATGTCCTATTAACTAATTGTTTCTATCCTCTCTTTTAATTTTATGCAAGTGAAAAAAGGACACCCAACTCCAAAGTTCCTGAGATTCTATTCAAATTCAAGTACTTCTGAAATAGCAACATTTCTGATAACTTAATTCTTTTCAGTCTATGAAGAAAGCCATTTTTGTTTGTTGTGTTGTTGTTGATGGTGTATATGCTTCGTTTTATAATTATCAAGGAAGTAATAATGAAAATAAACAAAAAAACTTTTTGTGTTGTTCTTTCATTACCTTACCAGAAGAAAATATATTCTCCTATTTTCCAAAAGTCAGCTGGGTCTTACCAGCTTTGCAAAATGATGAATGAGTGCCTTGTTCATTATTATTGCTTAAGTCATTCTTATTTATGCCAGTAATTCAAGGATTGTGTTTTGATTGTTCTTGAGAGATGAAAACACTTTCTTGCTGATGAATAAACACTGCCACTTTTTAAATATTTATATGCAAAATGTCTTTAAAGCCATTATGAAATGCTTTGCAAAAGCATTAGGAAGCTGGTTTTTGAAAGACACTTTTTATCTCTACCATTTCTTTCCTGCTAAGCAGTGCAATTGAAAGGCCTTTCAGAGTTAACTTGTTTAAGCAACACCAGTGTTTTAGTGTAATGAATAACTTTTTATAAAAGACAATCACACACAATTCAACATGCCGGTATTTCTATTTCTGTGCATCACCAGTGCAGGGATTCTGTGGTAGAATCTCTTTCTTTGAGAAAGCTGAAGCCATCAAAACCCTGATTAACCTCACATGGTGCTCTTGAACTTGGAGACTGCAGCAGTAACAAAGCATTAATGGCAGCCATATGCTTAGGGTATTGTGGGTATGGTTGACCCAAATGTGAACTTGTTGGGTGACTGATGCTAAGTGCTATTTGTTTCAGGTTTGGTGTGGAGATTACTGATGAAGAATTTGAGTTGCTACTTGACAGAATCTCCCTTGATGAAGATGGAAATGTCAGATGCACCCAATTCATGAACATGTTTGATTCTCAGTACTCCTTTTTCACATTTTCTCATTCCTTAGTAGTTTTTCTGTTCTCCTTATTTTTAATACAGAGGATGGACCCCTAAACATATAAAGATTATTTAAAATTTGTGTCTATTGCTTTGTATCTCATTTATTACTACTAAATGTTATAAGTGACAAGTTTTTCAAAATAGCAATGTTAAAAAAGAAGACTCTTTTAATGTTGATCCTTGACAATGCATTTTAAAATATTTAATATCTCAACACCTGAAAAGTGGACATGGAAGGGGATAGTGTGACTGAGATGACAAAAGGAGAGGCATGTAAACTGTATATGCAGGGTTGGGGAGAAAATTGCTATAAGTGGCAAAAGTCAGGTCTTGGAGATGAATCTTCACAAATTGCACCATACACACTCCCACACATGCTACCTTTTATCCCCTAACTTACCTCCCAAGAACCATGATTTACAGGACTTCTTTCTGCCACCTCCCCAAGTGGTTCAGCTTGGACAGTAGAGTACATGGCTATTGTCAATGGTTGGTTATGTTATAGGCAAAGCAAGAATGCTTTCTAAAATGTTCCCAGTCTACATTTCTCTATCATGGAACCGATTTTTCCTCTTTTCTAAAATATTTTTATGGATTTTACATAGTAGTTCAAGGCTTAACTATTTAAAATTCTGATTAGTATTGACTTTTTCCTCAAGTTTGCAGTCCCAGGCATCTGATGCTTTTGGCTGAGGCCACTGAAAGATGGGCTCCTTCTTTCTAAAGATACTTCTTTTCCCATAGCTATTTCAGGAAATAGCCATCTTCACCCATAATATCTTCTGGACTATCTTCCAAATCTCATGACTATACTCTTCAGCCTTATAACCCACTCATCACTTCCTGTTAGATGTTGATAGCAGAGTAAGACCTGGTTTGATTTGAATACTATGACAAGACACACCCCTCCGAATCTATTTGCCATCACACCTACTATAGAGCCTGAAATTCTCACCTGAGGGGACCCAGTTCATTGAGTCAGAAAGTACTGATCCCCAGAAGAACCTGTTAAGATGCTAATATTCCTGTGAGGGTTAATACAGTATGTATCAGTCATTAATGCTTAGTTTAGCATTTTCCAAAGTGTGTCAGAGGAACACTAGTTTCACAGAATAGCCAAAGGAGTCATCCTTAAAAAGATTCTCATGGCTAAATAAATTTTGGAAACACTCATTAAATAAAGTTCAGTGAGTTCCTTTTCAAAAAGACTTCTCATAGCCTTTAATATTGCTAGTGTGTGCTGTGAATCTCTAAGAGAGAAGAAACAAATCCTAAGACAAATAGTTTATTTCAAAGATGAACCCAGGAAATACTGGTAAGGTAGTGGGGAAGTGAGACAGGGAAGGAAAGAACACCAGTATAAGATGCATTAATGGCAAGTTATTGGTTTGGGCATCTGGGACTCTGTCCTGCCAGGGACCTCTGGGAAACTGTATAGTACCCGCCTCAGAGCTGTGCCAGCTGAGGACAAGGCAGCTGGGTTAGATACATCCACCAACTCCCACCTGTCTTTGGTTGAGGCTATTCTTGGCAGCATCAATACCCTGACCCTGCAGAGGTTAACAGAGCATGCTCCCAATTAGAGAATGCCCTCAGGCTGAGTCACCGGTGCAGACAGTAGAAAGCCTTCAGTGTAAAAGAGAGCAGGAGTGTTGAGATACCAGTAGGCCTTATCTAAAGGTGGGCATCTGCAGAAGTGGTACTTATTCTATAGCATTTCCTAAACTCCCTTGACATTCTTTTATGGAGCATCTTGAAGGCTAGTAGTAGTCTACAGAACATAATTTGGGAATGCTGCCTTAGTTAGGATAGGTCCCTGGGTGGTTTGCACTCGACTGCTAACCTACAGATTGGCAGTTTGAACCCACCCAGTGGTGCCGCAGAAGAAAGGCCTGATGATCTGCTTCAGTAAAGATTACAAACAAGAAAACCCTATGGAGCAGTTCTACTCTGTGTAACACATGGGGTTGCCATGAGTTGGAATTGACTCAGTGACAAGGGTTTTTCTTTGTTTGTTTGGTACCTTAGGAAGTCAAGATCAGGTGCCTGAGAGAGTGAAGTGAAGGAGAGGAGAGAGTTTTTGCAATCAGGGAGTCCATAGAGACAGCAGGGAGCTGCGGAGGGAGCCTTGGACACCCAGAACGCGGCAGAGTAAGGGCATTTAGGCTGAGGTGTCAATACCAGAGGGCAGATGTGAGGTGGAGAAAGAGGGAGGTGAGGGTACTTCAGAGAAAAGTTGACGCAAACCTGTCCTATTCCCTTCCATTTTAGGTGGATATATGTTAATGACAAAAGGACTCTGCTATTTCAATTTATATTCTTGGTTTAAGATCCAAATAACGTACTGTAATTTCATTGTTAATATTAACAAATACCTCTACTTATCTGATATTTGACGCGTCCTCTCTCATTAGTATCTCCATTTTGTATGTGAGAAAACTAATGTGTAGAACGATTAAGTGGTTGGCCCAGCTGCATAAGCCAGTGTGTGGAACTACTGACTGAACTGAGGTGTATCTAATATGAAAGTCCACAGGCTTTCCAAATTGACATAAAATAAACTGCACATATTTAAATTGTTGTTTGTTGTTAGTTGCTGTGGAGTTGGTTGCGACTCGTGGAGACCTTAAGTATAACAGAACGAAACATTGCCCGGTCCTGTGCCGTCTTCATGATTATTTGTATATTTGAGTCCATTGTTGTGGCTAATGTGTCAATCTTCTCATTGAGGGTTTTTCTCCTTTTCATTGGCTGGCTACCAAACTGATGTTCTTTTCTGGCAATTGGTCTTTCCTGGTGACGTGTCCAAAGTAAGCGAGCCAAAGTCCCAACATCCTTGCTTCTAAGAAACATTCTGATTGTATTTCTTTTAAGTCTGATTTGTTTATTCTTTTGGCAATCCATGGTATATTCAGTATTCTTCATCAACACTGTAGTTTGAATGCATCAGTTCTTCTGTCTTCCTTTTACATTATCCAACTTTCTCATGCATGTGAGGAGACTCAAAAAACTATGGCTTGGATCAGGTACACCTTAGTCATCAAAATGACATCTTTGCTTTTAAAACCTCAAAGAGGTCTTTTGCGGCAGATTTCCCAGTGCAATACATCGTTTGATTTCTTGATTGCTGCTACCATGGATGTTGATTATTGATTCAAGAAGAATGAAATCATTGACAACTTCAATTTCTTCTCCGTTTACCAAAATGTTTTTTATTGGTCCAAGTAATAGTAGAAGGATCTGCAGAAACACTCAGACTTCTTAAAGAACTGAATTAAAATTTGTAAGTTTTTGTTATAGTAGGATGTTTGAAAAAAATGTAGCAAAAAACCCTAGTCTGTAAAAAACAAATGGTAGACTTTGTGACATGCTTATACCAGTTTAGTCCACAAGGAGCCAATAGATTTTTTTTCTCTGGGTTTGTGACTTAGCTCATTCATTTTACTGGTGGCTGTCCCACCAAAAATACCACCTCCAAGTGCAGGATCATCCTTGCAAAGCGTATGAGTGCAGTTAAGGACGAGCCTAAGGGCCCTTTGAAGTGGGACTGCCCAGACTTTATAAAAGCCTTTTTTGATTCCTTGGGAGATTTTTGCAATTGCCAGTTGTTAGTCATCCAGAACCTTGGCTGATTTTTAAGAGAGTGCTTCCTTTTGGAAACCAGGGGCAAAGAACCCTGTTACAAACCAAATGTATCTGGTTTCTTATAAATTTTGTTTGTCAGGAGATATGGATAAGAATAGCTTCCATGTGTTCTCTGACAATAGCTAACATTTAATGAATGCTTGTTACTTGTCAGACAATAAGTATTAACTCCTTTCATCCTTACAACAATCCTATTATATAAGTACTATTATTAATGTCCCCCATTTTACAGCTGAGAAACTTGGGACACAGAAAGGTAACTTTGTCACCTAGTAAGCAAGTGGTAGAGCCAGGATGCAAACACAGATGGGCTGACTCCAGAACCTACATACCTAATACTAGCCTGACTCTCTGGATAAGCAGTTACATCTGTGCTGGCCAGTGAGGTGGCCATACATGGCTATCAGCATTTGAAATGTAGCTTGCAGTGAAAGATTCAGACATTCCAGGCAACTCAGGTTTTCTGGCCACTTATTGTTAATATTTTTATATCGCAGTGGCGACAGTTGTCATGATGGCGGAAACAGTAACCAAACACAACTCTTACAGAGAAGTGGGGCCAGGAGGGTCACTCTGAGGAGTCGACCCCGGCTTCAGTCCCAGAAGTTTATTTATAGTCAGTACAGCAAGCAGTGAAGCAAATAACAGAACAATGGGCTTTGGGTGCGGGCAAGGGAGAAGGAATTCAGGTAAACAAGCCAATCAGTAAAGGGACAATAGATTTGGGAAAACAAGTCGTGACAAGTCTCAACATGTTGGGGACAAGTCTCAACATGTGGGGGACAAGTCTCAACATGCTGTGCAGCATAGAGGCTTGTGGGGGCTGCAGTTGTCAATAGTGCAGTCATGTTTAAATGGCATATATCCCCACATTTCCCCCCTTTTGTTTAGTTAATGAAATAAGAATCAAGAGGGTTTCCACTGGTCCAGCAAGTGTCTGGTAGGATAAAGTAAAATTTTCTCTACGAGATAAAGTCTAAGATTATCTCAGCTACTGTCTTCCCACATCAGGGCCTGGCATCTTAGTGAGTCCTTGTGAGCCCAGCTATGGCTGGGGCACACTCCATATGTTTAAGGAGGAGAAGTAGCATAGCTGTGAGTAACACCTGGACTTAGTCGCCTAGATGGCGGCCATAGCAGGCTCTTTAAACTCACGGTGCTGGTTTTCCACCGGATACCATCTGGTTTTTCAACAGATTGTTACTTAATGCCTGGACTTAGTCTCCTAGATGGTGGCCGTAGCAGGCTCTTTAAACTCATGGTGCTGGTTTGCCACTGGATACCATCTGGTTCTTCACCAGGTTACTAAGTAAGAGCGACGCTCTTATCAATTGCATAGCCGGAGTGAGCGGACTCAATGTGCCTTTTAGGTGTGTAAGACAATAGAGGATGATCTTATGAGGATAATATAATCCTCTGCACTAGTAATATCCTGATTGTTGGACCCATGGGTTTCCTCTGACTCTCATTTTGTCAGGTAAACACTAACTTTTAACATCCACTGAAATTATTATTCTTAAAGGCTTAAAGATTTATAAAGGCTCAAAGATTCATTAACAATCAAACAAGCAATGATTTACACAGCTTCACTATTACTTGGAAGGGAATCACTAGGAAGGGCAATTTACACATCGTAACAGATTTAACAATCAAACACTGATTTACACAAATTTACTATCAATTGGAAAGGAATCATCTAACTTAGAAATCTATCTATACAGAAGCATCTAACTAGGAGAAGCAGAAAATATAGAGGAATTTACACATAAAAATTTTCATTGGGAACTTACTGATTAACCAAATACAGGTAATTACTGATTATCAAAATAATAACATAGGAAGGGCCTTCTTAAGAGGTCTTTATTTTTCCTGTCTCCTGTTTAGGTAACTGGTAGCGAATGGTCCAGGCGTAGAAGGCTGACTTCTACTGGTGATGGGAGATCTTCAGGGAGTAGAGACATGGGATGACTATAAGGAGGCACAAGACTATTAAACATCCTATAGCAAAAAGGATCCAGACATGGAGATTGAGTCCGGAGAACCAACGTGTGGGATCGAGCCAGTAGACAAAATCATTAAGTGTATTAATGTAGCCTTATTAGACTCTAACTGTAATCTCAAGAACTGTTCTTGTAATTGAAATTGTGATTTTTGAATATCACCTTTCAATGTAGAAGTGAAGCTAGCCAGAAGATTATTTTTAACATCCTTCCAGGACTCATTATATGGAAGGGCTGTAACACAGAAACGAGTGTATTCAGCATCACAGGTTAACTGAGAATGTTCCCATAGGGCTTCTTGTCATTCTCCAAGCCAAAGGACTGAGGCTTCTAAAGCACCCAGACGCTTGAGGATCTCTTGATCAATATGTGCCATAGTTTGCATTTCAGAAGTAACATTTTGCATATAAGTGTTAAACTGATGGGCAGTCTGAATAGATTGGGAGAGAGCTATGGCGACGGTAGCTGCCGTAGCAGCAATAGCAGTGGCTGTGATAAATGAGGCTGTGAGAATTCCAAGAAACCTTTTTAGTTCGTATTTTCTGTAATGCATTAACAACCTGAGTGAGGGGGGAACTATCTTGCCAAGGACATGTAAGGTTAACGGGTAGCCACAGGTGGCTTTTTTGTCGAAGAACAAATACAGAATTGATGTTAAGGGTGGAGGCATTTTGCCTGGACAGACATGGAGTAATCCAAGTAGAGCCACTGGATAACGTTAATTGAAAAGAGGCATTTATTTTAATGATATCCAGAGGACTAGAAGTTATAGCAAAAATGTATGGTCAAGACGTGCGTATAAGCACAGAATCGTTATGGTCATGGAGGGTCCATTGTAATTTGGGGAGTGGGTAATGTAGGCACTGAATGTGCCGTTAATGCCTATGGCTTTAACAAAAAATTGCTTAGAATAGGCTGGTTGCTTATAGGTGCCATTGTAGTAAATGTAATTCATATACCATTTTTCTAGTATAGGCATGCATGCAGAAGCAGTGCATGGTTGGGTAGTGAAACACAAAGGAAGGGCGTCAGCGTAGAGTGTCCAGTTTGTAGACAGTACAAACCATCCCTCTTCAGGGGAGTTAGTAAGTGGTTTGGAATAGGACAAATATTGTCCCCCAGTAACGACAGTATCATTAGAGGAAAGAGGGGGCTCTGGTTCTACCCAAGTAACCGGGTGGAAGACAGGGGGACTAAGAACATGAGCCCAATAGGTGGTTGGGGCAGAGGTTGCTGGTATCTGAGAAAGGAGGAGGAGAACACATACCAAAGTTAGGAATAGATTTTTAGGTGTAGGTGGGGCACCTGTAGTTGAGAGGATATGTTCTGCTTTTGAGGAGAGGGCTTTCAGACCTCCCCATGTTACCGGTATTGCAGAGCTCTGTTGTTCATTCTCCTTCCCTGGGGGAGGGGGTGATGATGTCAGTAGTGACTCTGGAGTTGGATCTGATGGCGGCTCTGGCAGTCGCAGCAGGGGCGGTGGCGGTGGTTCCCAGCGGAATGGTGGTGGCTGTTGCTGGGTCATGATATGGTTTTACTAATTGGGCAGGAATCCAAAGTGGACCTGTGGGAGACAAAACAGCCTCATACCCTCGCTCCCAGGTTAATAATTCTACAGGTCCTTGCCAGACAGAGATTTTGAGGATCTTTATAGAGGACCTGTGGGCGAGGTCGGGTGTCGAAGATGGGGGTAAAATGTCATTCTGCAGTGGTACAACCATCTTTGCCAACCGATAAAAAGTTAAAGGTAAAGAGAGCTTTGGCAAGTCTTTCATTCTGGTCACATACTCTAGACCCATCATCTCCCCCCTTTTGTTTATTTAAGAGCTGTTTGAGAGTATGATGGGCACGTTCAATTATGGCTTGCCCTTGAGGGTTATAAGGAATGCCAGTGGAATGAAGAATATTCCAAGTGGCACAAAATTGTTGAAATTTAGTCGAAGTATATGCAGGCCCATTATCAGTTTTAAGAGCTTGGGGACATCCCATAGTCACAATGGCTTGGGTGAAATGACAACAGGCATGAGACAACCCCAGAAAGGGCTGTGGCATAAAGAAACCCAGAACACGTATCTATGGATACATGGAGATATTTAAGTTTCCCAAAGGGAGGATAGTGTGTTACATCCATTTGCCACGATTGATTGGCTATTAGACCATGTGGGTTGACGCCAGCAGCAAAGAACGTGGGAGAAAAGCGTTGGCAGTCAGGACAGGTGCGAACAATATGTTGTGCTTCAATAAGGGAGACAGAAAATTGTTTTTGAAGTCCGCGTGCATTTTGATGAAAGAAATTATGAGAAGTTCGTGCATTAGAAAAGGCAGAGCCAGCAAGTAAATTGGCATGAGAATTGCTCTCAGAAAGAGGCCCCGGCGAGGGTGTATGGGAGCGCACATGTACCACAAAAAAGGAAGAGTTACAGCTATTAAGCAAGGTTTGAAGCCTTTTGAATAAAGTAAATAACTCATAATCGGGACTAAGTCGAAAAGTTACATCGCTAATATGTTGAATAGTGTGAACAACGTAAGCAGAATCAGTAATTAAATTTAATGGCATTGATTTAAAAATTTCAAAGGCAGCAACAGCTGCCGACAGCTCAGCACGCTGTGTAGTGGAAGCCTTTTGTGTAATGAAATGTTGCCAGGCACCGTCTCTTTGCCAAGTGACTGCTCCTTTTCCAGTTTTTCCTCATCTGTCTACAAAGGCGGTAGGAGCATTAGCAAGAGGTGAAGGAGAGAGCATAGTAGAAAATTGTAAAGGAAGAAGCTGTAGGGTAGAGAGTGGCTTTGAAGTGGGATAAGAATAAATTACTTGTCCAGTAAAATCAGCCAAAGCGATCTGGAGCTCTTCAGAATTGAGAAGAGCATTATCAAAAGCTGTTTTTGTTACCCCAAAGTATATAAAATGAGGGTCAGAACCCAAGAGCTGTTGAGTGTGGGTGCGTCCTTGCATTAATAAGTTAATGCACTGAGAGAAACGTGTAAACAACAGTTGCGGAGGGCAATAAGGAAGAAAAAGCCACTCAAGTGCTCTGAAGTCAGGAGTAAATTGACAGAGCACGCCTGTAAGACTATGAAGAGTATTTAATAGGAGAAGGTAAACAGGATGATTTATCTGTAAACGAGTCAAAAATTTTTCTTTAATGGCTTGGTTAACAAGTGTTAATTCATGGCGTGCCTGGGGAGAGAGTGTCCTCATAGAGGTTAGAGCAGGGTCACCCTTAAGGGTCTCAAATAAGTGGGCTAGTTGAAAGGTTGTTATGCCGAGTGAAGGTTGCAGCCAATTAATATGACCAAGGATCTTTTGGAGGTCATTTAGAGTTAAAGCCTTGGGAATTATAATTTCCGGTGTTTTAGGGTGAACGATATGGGTGTCAAGATAGTATCCCAGATACTGCCACGGGGTGAAAGACTGAACCTTTTCAGGGGCTACCTGTAAGCCAAAACCTTGTAACGCGTGTTGAACAGAGACAAGAAGCGAATCAAGTTGTTCTGGTTTGGAATGGGCTAGGAGAATGTCGTCCATATAATGATATATAAGACTTGAGGGAAAGGTCCTTCGGACTGGCTTAAGAGCCTTATCAACATAATATTGACAGATAGTTGGACTATTGACCATGCCTTGTAGGAGAACAGTCCACTCATAACGCTGCATAGGACAACAATTATTCATAGAAGGAACTGAGAAGGCAAATTTAGCACAATCATCGGGATGGAGTGGGATGGTAAAAAAGCAATCTTTAAGATCAATAATAATAATATTATATGTTTGAGGAATACAGGCCGGATTGGGAATTCCTGGTTGGAGAGGTCCCATAGGAACAAGACGTTGATTAACAGCCCGTAAGTCATGAAGGAGCCTCCATTTTTTGGATTTTTTGGGGACACAGAAAATAGGTGTATTCCAAGGGCTGCAGGAAGGCCGGATGTGTCTGGCCTCTAACTGTTCCTGGGCAAGTTTTTTAAGGTGTTTTAATTTTTCTTCTTTAATGGGCCATTGCTCAACCCAAACAGGAGGGCCAGGTATCCAGGTTAATTTTAGCAGAGGGTCTGTTTGAGCAGTGGCCCCTATGAAAAATCCTGAGGGGTGCCAATTTGAACATTCCACTGGGAGAGTAAATCTTGTCCCCATAATATAGTAGGTAAAGGAAGGATAAAGGGACAGATAGAAGCGGGCTGTCCATCAGGGCTACAGCAAACAATGGGAAGTGTACTATGAAAAGGACACTGTGCTCCTCCAACTCCTGTGAGGGTTTCAGCGGTTTGCTTCTTGGGCCAAGAAGAGGGCCAGGAATCAGAGGAGGAGATAGTTACATCTGCCCCAGAATCCACGAGCCCTTTAAACATGCGATCATTGACCTGAACAGTAAGATATGGTCGGGAAGATTGTAACTTAATAACCCAAAAAGCGTCAGTACTGCCGAAACCCCCAGCCCATCTTGGGGTAGTGAGGGCGGAGGGGACTACAAAGGGAAGTAAAATTAGCTGTGCTATCTTATCAGAGGGAGTAATGTTCCAATAAGAGAGACTGGAAACCATGATTTTAATTTGACCTTCATAATCGGAGTCTATTACACCAGGATGAACAGTTAGACCTTGAGATGTAATACTAGAGTGACCCATTAAGAGTCCTAAATATCCTCGAGGCAGGGGTCCCCAAACCTGTGTTGTTATAAGAAAAACTTTTCCTGCCTCATCTATCATGACACCTTCTGTCAAGGGTAAATCTAATCCTGCACGCCCTTCAGCAGCTGCTTTTAAATCGTTGACTCACAAACGTTGCTATTTGGAGTCTATGCTGTGGTCTCCACATTCCACGCTCGGGGGCCCTCTGGATTTTTCGGGGCGCGAGAGCTCTTCCCCCTCTTCCCGTTTCCCAACTTAATGTTGCCTTGATTGTTAAATTGAGATTTGCACTGCTTAGCCCAGTGACCGCCTTTACCACAGCGGGGATGCTTTTGGGTTGGAAATTTAGTGTTGGCATTTTTCTTTTTAAACTGTGACAGTCCTTCTTAAAATGTCCAGGTTTACCACACCCAAAACAGGTGGCAGTGGATGGACGGAGAGCTGCCGCTAATACTTGTGCCTTATGAGTTTCTGTGCCAACATTTTGACATGCTCTAATCATTTCAGCTAAATTAAGATTCTGTGCCTTTAAGGGGGCTAAAACAGCTCGACAGGCAGCATTAGCATTTTTGTAAGCAAGCTGGAGACAAAGAACTTCAGCCGCTTGTTGATTATCTACCTGTCGGGAAATGGCTGTTTGGAGGCGGTTGATAAAATCAATGTAAGGCTCATTTGCCGCTTGGTGAATAGTGGCGAATGAGCTGGTGGGTGTTCTGGAGTCAGGGATTTTACTCCAGGCTTTGGTGGCAGCATCGGAGGCTTGACTGAATGCTTGCCTATTCATCTGACTCTGGGCCTGGGGAGTGGAATGATTCCCAACACCCAGGAGCATGTCAAGACTAACCAGGGATATTATGGTTAAGGTTGTCCATGGCATAAAGGTTACAATGTTCCTTGTATTCTTGACTCCGTACACTAAATTGAGCAGGGGTTAAGACTGTTCGCATTAAGACGTTCCAAGCCCAGGGGGTCATCTCATAGTTTTGTCCTATAGCTTCTACAATTCCTTTTGTAAAGGAACACTGTAAACCATTCTCTATCATGCTTTTACGGAGTTCTTTAAAAACTTGAAAGTCAAGGCTATCGTGACGGGGTGGTCCTGATCCCCAAATGACAGGATAAGCAGAAAACCCCTCTTTTTCACGGCCCTCTCGCAAACATCTCTCCATAAGAGACTCATGTTGTGAGGAATCAGCCTTGGGAGGCACAGAAGGAGGAGGGTCATAAACATTTTCTTTACTAGGGGAGGGAGCCGAAGGAGCTGCCTGTAAGGACTGCAGGGCAAGGCGGCAGTGGTGCCAAGCAATAAGATCTGAAGCTGGGATGTTCATGTCACGAATGATGTTACCGATACGTTCCCATGCTTCTACATCAAGGTTTCCCCGCAAGGGATACCAAGGACAGGCAGACTCAATTAAAAGCAGAAGTTGGGTAAGGGCTTCTTCTGACACCTTAAGCTTAAAGGCCTTTAACAATCCCAACAACTGGGTTTTGTGTTGATGTTGTTCAGGAGAAAGAGAATTCCCCATAGCGAGGAGGAATAGGAAAATGAAGAAAAGAGTGATAGGAAAGCTCCTGGACCGAAGCCTGAAATCCCTTGAGGGAGTGTACGAGAAAGCCTCGCCGCTCCCGGGGCTATAGCAGCCCGAGATAAGAACATCCGGGAAAGTTCCACAGGCGGAAAAACCCCGCCGCTCCTGGGGCTGTAACAGCAGCCCGTGATGGACGCGTCCTGTACTTGCCACCTTCAGGGACTGAGTGCGAGGATGTCTACAGCATCCTCGCACGGGGCACCATCTGTCGCAGCAGCGGCGAATGTCAGGATGGTGGAGACAGTAACCAAACACAACTCTTATAGAGAAGTGGGGCCAGGAGGGTCACTCTGAGGAGTCGACCCTGGTTTCAGTCCCAGAAGCTTGTTTATAGTCAATACAGCAAGCAGTGAAGCAAATAACAGAACAATGGGCTTTGGGTGCGGGCAAGGGAGAAGGAATTCAGGTAAACGAGCCAATCAGTAAAGGGACAATAGGTTTGGGAAAACAAGTCGTGACAAGTCTCAACATGTTGGGGACAAGTCTCAACATGTGGGGGACAAGTCTCAACATGCTGTGCAGCATAGAGGCCTGTGGGGGCTGCAGCTGTCAATAGTGCAGCCATGTTTAAATAGCATATATACCCACATTTTTAAGTCCAAATCGAAATGTTATGTAAGTGTAAAATACTGAATTAAAGATTTATTTAAAAAAGAATATAAAATATCTCATTAATGTTTTTTTAATATTGATTGCATATTGAAATGATAATATTTTGGGTATATTGGGTTACATAAAATATATTATTAAAACCAATTTCATGTCTTGTAAACCTTTTCTAATGTGGCTATTAGAAAATTTAAAATTGTTTATGTGGTTTTGCAATTAATTTCCATTGGAGAGTGCTGAATTAGATAGCCTTTTTATTTTTTTTATTGAAGTAAGCAGCATAATGAAAAGAAGGGATTGTTTCAGTCATTGTCTGACCCCAAGTCAGTTCCTTAAGATCTCTGTGCCTTAGTTTTTTGATCTGTAAAATGTGATAGAAAACTTAAGCTTTCTACACAAGTTTAACTTAACCAATTGAGCAAAAGTAATTATGAGTTATTTTAGCCAATGTTTGTAGAAGATCAGACAATTATCCAGCGAAGCAAGAATATTATAAATAGCTAATCCAGATTAAATATGAATTTGAAGTATTTTCTTATTTCTTCCTTTTAGCAAATAGATGTGTATCTTTGAACCTAACACTGAACCCTGAACAAAGAATTTCTGTAGGATGGAAGTTCACTGTCATTCTTGGCCTTTACAGTTTTATTTTAATAATGATAGTTTTCTTTAGTACAAGGTGGCAAGGGAAGTAGTTATTTCTGTTTTGCAGATTTGAAAACAAACTCAGAGAGAGTCCTAACACTCACTTGGTTAAAATTCAGGGCTAGCACTCTTGGCTCTGATGGCAATACTTTTTCTCATTACACTTTCTAGGTAATTCAAATTATATGAAATAATTTTTAGATGTGGTATTGTTGTTCATTCATGATTTGCCTCAGGAATGGAAGAGGTAAATGAGATGAGGATACAGTTTCTATGTTTTTATCTGACATGAAGTGTTCATTTGTGTAGCCAACTTTGACATAAGCCAGAATCCCGGAATTTTTACTCTGGAATTTACTGTGACTTTGGAGGTGCCACATTGTTACTTACTTATGAATAAGTTCATAAAACATGACCATTTAAAGAATATAAGAGATTCAGACATTCCAAGCGATTCATATTTTCTGGTCACTTACTGTTACTATTTTTTAAGTTAGAAAAGTAATGCATGCTTCTTTTAAACATCCAAATGACATAGAAGTGTATATAACTTCAAAAAGGAAGGTGTCTACCCTCACCGTCTTCCCCCAAATCCATTCTTCAAAAACAATCAGTTAGTTTTAACATAGAAGTCAGCACATTAAATAATTTATGGTCTTAAAATTTTTTTATAGATTGTCGCAGTGTGTAATATGAACCTTTATTTTATTTACTGCTTTATATTAAATAGAAAATTTCCTTTAATAATAGTATATGCATATGATCTATTGTTTGTCCTTTATAGTCTTATATTTGATAAAATGTACATATCTCCATTAAAAATGACAGCTGTACTAAATATATATATATATATATATATATATATATTTAAAAAAATTTCAAATACTGAAGAAAAGCTGATTTGGAATGATGATCTTCAGAGTTGTTTGTTAGAAAAGTCAGATTATTTCAAATCATGAGTTCATTCTTGTGCTGAGTATGGCTTACTATGTGGTTTAGAAAGATTACCTATGTGGTCTAATGAATGTGAGAAAGTGTCCATAAAATTAAATTGGCTATTGGTTTAGATTTGTTTTGGATGGAAGAGAAATGACATTATTTTAAAATATTAATAATTCACGGAAAAGGAATAATTATATCAGGGTGATGGCTATAGTATTGTTTCTTTACCATCGTTAGTACATCCATTGAAAGTCATTTCAAGTACTAATGTAAACATGGGTATCTCCCACATATAATTACATAAGAATCACAAATATATTTCTTCTTCATAAAGGTCACTTTTGTTATATGAAGGGGAACTGTCTGTGAGTCGATGACGCTTGACCCTTAGGGAAGTCCCACATTATTGAGAGCCGTAAGATTTTCTCTATTAGATAGTGTTTGAGTCATGTCAAATGGGGAACCACTTGTATCTCAGTGTCATAATTAAGTACTTTTTGGAAATTTATTGACAAATTCTGTAATTCTGAACGTGTTATCTGAAAGTCAGAGGACAGTATTTGCAAGTCAAATGATAGAAGTATCTATTGTCAGACAATTAAAACGTCTTCACTGAGACCTACCAAACTAACTTTTGTGTGGTCTTGTTCTCAGATGGAAATGGTTCCTAGAGACAGTTGACAGCATGAATTTTGAGACAACACTAAATGTGCGTGGGAACTTGCAAAAACAAATCTAAAAAAAGATTTAGGATCAGAGTTTTCTTTGCCACTTTTTTACCATGATGGGGTGGGAGTGAGAGCTGGGGCCAGGGGTTGGGGGGAAGCTCCAGAGGGAAAGGTGACATTAGAGATGCTGGTAAAAGTTAGTCCTGGTCAAGCCTCGGGTGAACAATGACATAGTGTTGTTGGGGGCTGCCTTCACGACTTAGATATTCTTCCCATGTCAGTATAATCACTACTGGGAGGTAGCTCGATTAAGGATTACCATATCATTAATAGTATCCATGACTTTTGTTCAAAGGCTACTTGTGCAATGTTGCCTTGTGGATGAAGCGCCGTAATCCTCTGAGCCGCAGCTGTAGAGAGGGAGGCTCCTCAGAGCCGCCCACACTGACTTCCCTGTCCTCTCGGATCAGTTCTAAAAAACAGACAGAAACAACAGTCAACTCAAAGCCAAAAAAAAGAAACATCCATTCTACATTTCCACATTCATCCCCAAGCTTCAATCCCTGCCAATGTCTCCCATTCATCTCTTCTCTAACATCGAGATCACCACTCGGATGGTGGCCAGATTAAAGGGGAACAATGCAGTTTTAAATGTAAAGTTTGCATCTGATTTTTTTCTTTGCATGAGAAAAAGCACATTGATTCTATCTATGTCTGTCTAACGCTTAGCCTGCAGTTTTTCAGGTCTTTCTTACTTTCTTTGGCAATATGAAGCATGCTTATGTCTTCCAGCTGTCCAGGGTTTCTCAGTATATTTGGGGAAGGTACTTTAAAATTTCGTACTTGGGAGGGAAATTATATACATAGTTAATAAACAATGGAGTTTTGCTGCTTCATAAATATTATTGCTGTAAAGAAACTTCTTCCAATGGGTCTGAACACTGAATGAAATCTAAAAACTTAGCAGTAGCTTGAAACCTAAGCAAACACATCCAGGTATTGGGAATTGGGCAGAAGGAAACAACCAAGGGAATTAATTTGATTAAACTCCAAGTGGTGGATGACAATAAGGAATGGATGTAGCTTCTGGAGCTCATGTCACCCCATATAGATTACCCCCTGAAAAAAGGAAAAGTAGAGGGATAAAGCCAAAGAAATCCTACCTATTTGGCATAGGAAAAAGTAAACAAGTAAAGCCCAGAGTGACATTGTTTTATACCTTAATAATCACACTTTTATTTGAAATTGAAATGAAGTTATGTCTTTACTTACAAGCTGTTATTTTAAAAAGAGCTTTAGCCTTATATTTTCATTTTATTGCTTCATTTAAAAATCACTGTAATAACACTTTTATGAAAGTACCCACAATTCTTTTAACTGTCTATACTGAGTTGTTTTTCAGAGGAATCTGTAAAAAGATTGGTATCATTGCCTTTGAATCAAACCATCTTAAATTCTTTCTGGTTTCCAAAAGAGTTATGTTTCTCACAGTACATGGGAAAATTTGTATCGTTTATACCTTGCTTAATAGTAACTCCTTTTTCACCTCTTCCTTTTTCTATGGCATTGATATCTAAACTATGCTGTAATTCTAATGTCATTGATATCTCTTCCCTTTAAGAGGCATTTATTGGAATGGAAGTTATATAAGCTTTGCTGCTTGAAACACAGTTAAGTGCAGGAACGTTTACCTCTTGGACAGATGGGTAAATGCAGGAATAGTTAAGGCCCTTCTCTAGGCCAAGAGAATCTATTCAACAAAAGTATTCATATCTGTCAAGAAAGACTTGACAGTACTCATCAGACTTTAATTTTGGTCTACTATATATCATGAGTATATATTCTAAAGGATTATTGTTTATGTATAGTGAGGCTTACTCATGTATGTAGTATTTGAGGAACAGAAAATCGGGGAGAATGTGCTCCTAACTATGGAAAGCAGTCTAGTTCTGATTTTTGCATGCTCGCATTGGTCAAGGTGCTATCCAGTTCTAGTGGATAAGCCAGGTAGTTTTCTAAGTTATGAAAACCATCCCCATCCCCATTCCAGATTTCGTCTTTGTTGAACATAAGTTCATCATTTAAGGTTGCTTTAAAAAGGCACATCATTTCTAACATAGATTACAAATATCTGAGAATTAAAAAAAGTAATTAAAAATTTTACGATAGTACTTACAGGTGAAAGCAATATCATACTGTATTAAAATATGGTATGCATTTCTGTGAACATAAATCAGACTTCAGTGTTTCACTCATTAAATCTTATAAAGGTTCATAGGCCAAGCAGAATTTTTTTGTAGTAGGGAATTTTTATATAATATGTACTCTGCTAAAATACATCTTTGGCAATACAGCAGAGTTGACACAAAGTTGGAAGGGGTAAAATTTATTCCCCACTCCTGATGTTTCTTTCCATGTGGAGGGAGCTCCTCTAGATGATAAATGTCAACTTCTAGATGTCTTTTCTCTTGTGTCACTTTTTAAGTAGAGAATCCTCTTGTCTTCTGCCTTGGGAGTATAACCCTGGGCAACAGGATTCTCGGGTTCAAAAGGGGTGAAGTAGTTGGGGTTAAACCACTGAGTAGACTTCCACTTAATTCTTGTTTTTCAAGTAACTCCTGATCCTGGGCCCTTTTCCCCGGATGTTCCTGGGTCCAGAACCTTGCTTGTTCAATTTCTCTATAGAATAATGTTGTTTTCTATTGCTGGGAAGGGGGAGGTACTGCATGGGTTCTAACTGCTGTTTAGTCAAGCTGTCTACCAGTCCTCCTTTTTTTAGCCCCTCTCCTTATGCCTGCCTGCCAAGGCCCCTGATACCCAAATTCGGAGCCTTTCCAGAGATCTGTGCTGCACATTCGCTTCCTTCATGTCTGCATACCCTTCTTCAGGTACTGTGGTTTCAGCTCTGCTACCCAGTTACCACTCATCCCCTTGCTTTCCAGCATCAAATTTTGTTGCTATCTCTTGTGTAATGTTGTCTTCACTACTGTTCTCTTTTTCTCTTTTCACATTTTTTTTTATTGTGGTAAGAATATACGTAACAAAACATTTGCCAATTTCAACAGTTCAGTGACATTGATTACAATCTTCATGTTGTAAAACCATTGTCACTATCTTCTGATTCTTCTACCACCATTAACATAAACTCAGTGCCCCTTGAACATTCCTCTGCTAATGGACATTTAGATAGTTTCCATCTTTTGACTTGTGAATAGTGCTGCAATGAGTATAGTTGTACAGGTTTCTGTTTTCATTCCTGCCTTCGTATCTTTTGGGTGTATACCTAGGACTGCAATTGCTGGGTCATATGGTAGTTCTATGTTAAGTCTTATGAGGAACTGCCAAACTGTTGTCCACAGTGGCTGTACCATTTTACGTTCCCACCAGCAGTGGATGAGGGTTCCAATTTCTCCCATCCTCAGCAACACCAGTTGTTTTCTGTTTGTTTGTTTTTTCAGAATCCTAGTCATTCTAGTAGGGGTGAGGTGGTATCTCATTGTAGTTTTGATTTGCATCTTCTTGATGGCTAACAACATCGAGCATCTCTTCATGTGCTTTTATATATATTTATATATATAAATTTATATAGCTTCTTTGGTGAAATGTCTGTTCAAGTACTTTGCCCGTTTTTTTTTAATTGAGTTGTTTGTCTTTTTGTTGTTAAGTTGTTGAAGTTTTCTATATGTTTCAGATATTAGACCCTTATCAGACATACGATTCCTCAAAATTTTCTCCTAATCTGTAGGTTGTCTCTTCACTTTGTTGATAAAGTCCTTTGATGAACAAAGGTATTTACTTTTTATGAGGTCCCGTTAATTCATTTTATCTTTTGCTGCTCATACGTTTGGTGTCATATCTGATAATCCATTGTTAAAAACTAGGTCCCATAGCCATACCTCTAAGTTTTCTTCTAAGAATTTTTGGTCTTTACTGATGACAGTAAAGGAATTTTTATTCCTTTACTGTCATCACATTTTGGGAGAGAGTGGAGATAAACTCATGTATTTAATCTTTTGTGTTTAAATAGAACCCTCAGAAAGGCCTTTTAGAGAATAGCTTTATTGATGGAATATTGACTATTAATTTCTAGTTCCACTTTCTCCTTATTTTCTCAAATTTAATCAGATGTGTTCAATTGAGTTTTCTAAGAAAATAATTTATAGTGTTGGTCCTGTGCTTTAATTTTAGCAATAAAGTTTTTCTTTTTAGTGCAAGGAATGAAATGTTACGATCCAGTGGTAATTCCTTTAGAACATGTTGTATCATCTGAGAGTTGACACCCGTTAATAAATTTAACTAGCCTGTTAGTTCAGATTTGTATATTTAGCAGTGCTGACAGTGGAAAAATCTGGTGGTAAATCTATAGAGGTAAATTAGAAAATTTTGCTATATCACTATGCATAGAAACAATTATTGGAATGATTGATCATAGTAAAGTTAAGAAAATGCTATTAAGGCACTCATCAAAGTACCTAAAGAAAGAAATAGGCATATAATTAACGCATCCTGACATCTGTATATGACAGAATTTCAGGGTAACAAGTACTAGAGTTTTAGAGACTAGGCTGTCAATTGCACGTTAGAGTCCCAGACAATTAGGATCTAGTGTTCTGGCTTAATCCTTTATATTACCCACTACTGAATATATCCCATATACTTGATGACAAAATACTGTTTTTTCTCTTTAAGTGAGACTTCATGGCAGTACTTTTTCCGAATGCTATATGGAGTCATCTAATGTCCTTCTGGTCTAACATCTTTGTTAACAGTGAAGATATTGATTCTAGCCAGGATTTATGTACGTGTGTGTATGTAAAACGCCCAGAGAATTGAATTAAATATGATTATCTGGTTTGTGTCTTTCGATGTATGATTTTATATTTATTTTTTAACTCAGATGTATCGAAGTATAATTTGCATACAATAAAAGTCACCCCTTTTAGGTACACAGTTCAATGAATTCTGATAGATGCCTACCACCATCATAATCAAGACCTAGAACATTTTCTTCACCCTTTAGAGTCAGTCCCCTCCCAGCCCCAGGCAACCATGACCTGTTCTCTGTTCCTGTAGTTTTGCCTATTCCAGAATTTGACTGTATGATTTTAGCAATAAAAATATATCGGTATACAAATTAATATGGGATAATTTAATACGAGATGAGCAGTGTTATTTAATAGGAAATCACAGTGTATTTGGTGTGAGTCACAGTGGACCCTTTTCTACTTCTCACTGGTAACTTCTTTTATGTCTTCCCAGTAAGTTCTTGTTGATAAACTGAATGGATTCCAGGAACTTAAAATGCACCTTATGAGAGGACTGTCGATTCTCAGAACGTCGAAGTGAACGGCTGTCCTTTGGCCTTTCAGCCCAGCCACACTTCTAATTTGGAAACCCTTCTAGGTTGTGTCAGCTTAGACAGGGTAGGCTTACTGACTAGAATGATCAAATACTGAGTTTTAAATCAAAGGGAAGAACTTTAAACATGCCAAAATCAGAAGGACTTTGTAAGCACTTTATTTCCCACAATGTTGCATTTAGCAACCTATTAGGAAAAGCTTGGAATGTGTATCTGTGAGCCAGGGCAGATATCCAAGGGTATCTGTATCAAGTAGTTCTATTAAAAGTATTAGGAATGGACAACCAGTTACATGCCAAGTCCCTTTTGATTTCAACAGTACCATGTATTTTTAGTTTTAACATAGTACTTTGTAAACTTTAAAGGTCTAAAATAACTAGTTAATTGAAATCTTAAAGAAAAATTCATGTGTCTCTGTATCCAAATCATTGATACTTACTACATCCTTAGGTATGTTGGTTTATTCCCAGAAAATTTCTGTGTCAGCAAATTTGAAGACAATGGATTTATTCAGTAGCATGTATTATTTTTATTTTTTGTTACTTTCAGTAGAAAAATTCATATTCTTAGCACTAAAAGGAACTGTAGGGATCATATTGTCCAACTCTCTGGTGGAGGGAAGGAATCTAAGACTTGAAAAGGTAACTTCTTGAGGCTTCATGAGAAAAGATTAATTTCAGGAACTAATTTTCATGTGAATTCAAGTACTTTTCTTAGTCATTTAATATTTCTAAGTCTAAGTTGGTGATAGATCTGCACCAGAGCCTAGACTACCAACTCTCTTTTTATTCCACCAGTTGATAAAATGTATTTTGGAGCAATTCCTTACTGAGGACATTAGCATACACATTGTCCTATATTGCCACCACCTCACCACTATCATAGGTATAAAAATAATCAAATATGTCCCATCTAAAATATTCATTAAACTATGGGCAAAGGAAATGAACAGACACTTCACAAAGAAGACATTCAAGTGGCTAACAGTTGCATGAGGAAATGCTCAGGATCACTAGCCATTAGAGAAAGGCACATCAGAACCACAATAAGATACCATCTCACAGTGACATTACTGGCACAAATAAAAAAAACAGAAAATAACAAATGTTGAAGAGGCTGCCGGGAGATTGGAACTCTTATGCACTGCTGGTGGGAATGCAAAATGTTACAACCATTTTGGAAAATGATATGGTGGTTCCTTAGAAAGCTAGAAATAGAAATACCATATGATCCAGCAATCCCACTCCTAGGATTACATCCTAGAGAAATAAGAGTCATCACATGAATAGACATATGCACACCCATGTTCACTGCAGCATTGTTCACAATAGCAAAAAGATGGAAACAACTTAGATGCCCATCAACAGATGAATGGATAAACAAACAATGGTACATATACACAGTGGAGTATTATGCAACAATAAAGAGCAATGATGAATCTGCGAAGCATCTCAAAACGTGGATGAATCTGGAGGGCATTGTGCTGAGTGAAATAAGTCAATCACAAAAGGTCAAATATTGTATGAGACCACTACCATAAAAACTCATGAAAAGGTTTACACACAGAAAGAAACAATCTTTGATGGTTATAAGGAGGAGAGAGGTGGGGATGGAAAAACACTAAATAGTCAATAGATAAGTGGTAACTTTGGTGAAGGCTAAGACAGTGCACAATAGTGGGTAAGCCAGCACAACTTGTTCAGGGCAAGGTCACGAAAGCTCCATGGACAAATCCAAACTCCCTGAGGGACCAAACTACCGGGCTGAGGGCTGTGGGGACCATGGTCTCAGGGAACGTCTAGCTCAATCGGCATAACATAGTTTACAAACAAAATTTATTTTCTACATTCTGTTTCAGTAACGTCTGGGGTCTTAAAAACTTGTGAGCGCCCGTATAAGATACTCCACTGGTCTCACCCCTTTAGGAGCAAAGGAGAATGAAGAAAACCAAAGCCACAAGGAAAACATTAGTCCAAAAGACTAATGGAGCACAACTACCATAGCCTCCACCAGACTGAGTCCAGTACAACTAGACGGTGTCCGGCTATCACCACTGACTGCTCTGACAGGGATCAGAATAGAGGGTCCCAGACTGAGCTGGAGAAAAGTGTAGAACAAAATTCTAACTCATGAAAAAAGACCAGACCTACTGGCCTGACAGTGACTGGAGAAACCCTAAGAGTATGGCCCCCGGACACCCTTTTAGCTCAGTAATGAAGTTACTCCAGAGGTTCACCCTTTAGCCAAAGATCAGACAGCCCCATAAAACAAAACGAGCCTGAAGGGGCACACCAGCCCAGGGGCAAGGACTAGAAGGCAGGAGGGGACAGGAAAGCTAGTAATAGGGAACCCAAGGTGGAGAAGGGAGAGTGTTGACATGTTGTGGGGTTGTTAACCAATGTCATGAAACAATACATGTACTAACTGTTTAATAAGAAGCTTGTTTGTTCTGTAAACCATCTAAAGTACAGTAAAAAAAAAGGTAAAAAAACTATACAATAGAAAAATACACTTAAAAAAACTGGAAAAAAAATTCACTAAACATTTATCTGCACATAACACTAAGTTAGGAGCCCTGGTAGTGCAATGGTTAAGCGCTGGGCTGCTAACTGAAAGCTTGGCGGTTTGAATCCACCCAGCGGATCCAGGGAAGAAAGATGTAGTGATCTGCTCCTGTAAAGATTATGGCCAGCAGCCACGTTCATTGCATTATTCATAATAACAAAAAGATGGAAACAACCTAAGTGCCCATTAACAGATGAATGGATAAACACAATGAAATTCTATGCAACAATAAACAACACTGATAAATCCATGAAACATAACATAGATGAACCTGGAGGACATTATGCTGAGTGAAATAAGTCAATCAGAAAAGGACAAATATTGTGTGAGACCACTGTTATAAAAACTCAGGAAGAGGTTTACACACAGAAAGAGACAATCTTTGATGGTTACCAGGGAGGGGAGGGGTGAGGAGGGGAAATCACTAACTAGATAGTAGACAAGTGAAGGGAAAGACAATACACAATATAGGGGAAATCAGCACAACTTGACCAAGTCAAAGGAAGACTTTGAGAGGAATGCAAGGAAAAAAAAAAAAGACAACCACAGTAAATAACACATACACCCCTACAACAACAGTAAAAATGAAGAATAATTTACAAGCAGATACATAGATAGATACATACACTGAATAGGGAAAGGAGGGCATAAAGGAGTATACCCATGTACATAGATAGGTTAGGCTGTGGATATATTTACATACGTATTTGCACATGCAGCATGTATATTCATACAGATGATAGAACACAAAGGGAGCACGGTCATAGAAGCTTCCTAGGCACAACCAGACACTTTGAGGGACCAAGTTACTGGAACTGAGTACTGGGGACCATAGTCCCCAGGGACATCTAGGTCAATTGGCATAACAGTTCATAAAGAAAATGTTCTACATCCTACTTTGGTGAGTAGTGTCTAAGTCTTAAAAGCTTGCAAGCGGCCATCTAATATACATCTATTGGTCTCATCCCATCCAAAGCAAAGAAGAATGAAGAAAATCAAAGACGTAAGGAAAATATCAGTCCAAAGGACTAATGGACCACATGAACCACAGCCTTCACCAGCCTGAGCCCAGAAGAACTAAATGGTGCCGGGTTACCACCACTGACTGCTCTGACAGTGATCACAATAGAGGGTCCCGGACAGAGTGGGAGAAAAATGTGGAACAAAATTCAAATTTACAGAAAAGACCAGATTTACTAGTCTGACAGAGACTGGAGGAACACTTGAGACTATGGCCCTCAGATACCCTTCTAACTCAGAACTGAAGCCACTCCAGAAACTCACCTTTCAGCCAAATATTAGAGAGGCTATAAAACAAACAATAACACCCAAAAGGAATGTGTTCCTTAGATCAGTCAAGATTATGAGACCAAATAGGCAACACCTGCCCAAAAGCAAAGATGAGAAGGCAGGAAGGGGAGGGAAAATGGATGAATGGAAATGGGGAACCCTGGGGTGGAAAGAGGGAGAGTGCTGACACATCGCAGGGATTGCAACCTATGTTAAGAGAAAATTTGTGTATAATTTTTGAACGAGAAACTAATTTGCCCTTAAACTTTCACCTAAAACACAATAAAATGTTAAAAACATCAAGGCCAAGAAAACCGTATGGACAGTTCTACTCTGTCACATGGGGTCACTATGAGTCGGAATTGAATTGATGGCACCCAACAGCAGCAACAACGCTAAGATAGCCACTGTGTTATGTTTATTAAATAATACTTGAGAGTGTCTAGTGCATGTAAATACTCAGCTTATGGTGAGTCTAATTCTGAATGTACATAATCTAGAGAAAAAAGACACAGAAGACTTTAGACCATATCAAGAAGATCATTGTCAAGAAGTACAGTATTTTTTTAAAGAAGTTGATCTGGAAAGAGCTTGAGACTTGTGTTTAGAATGTTCTGATGAAACCAGTATTTCAGGAATTCCTTGATGGACTTAGCTTTTACCTTATAATAATTCTTCAGTCTTTATGTTGGAAAGGTAAATTGGATTTAGGAAGTGCACATTTGATCTGTATGTGCATCTACCATTTGCTGCCTCACTAGGCAGCAATCACTGAGTATAGTTGTATGAATCCTATTATTGAGATTATTTCTAATATAGCAGCTGTAGTTGTTACTGTGGCTACTATCACTATAATCCCCTCTTCTGAGTCCTCAGAGACAAGCTGCTGACAGTAGTAGAAGTTTACTGCTGTGCTCTCCTCCTACTCCTTAGAGAAATAACTCCACTGGATTCCCTTTCTGTTAGACAGTGTGTCAGGATTAGGTTCCGTGTGAGTGAGTAAAAGAACCTGGCTCCTGTGTCTTCATCAAGACAGAAGTGTGTTTTTCCATCCTGTAAAAGAAGAATGTAGCCCAGGGCTGATAAGACAGCTTCATGGTATTATCAGGGACCCAGGCTGCTCTGCCATTTTAAATTTTGGTTTCCATCCTTAAAGATCACTTCATGGTTCTAGATAACCGTTGGTGCTCTGGTCTTCATGTTCTAGTGTCAGGCCAGAAGAAGGGCAAAAAGGGGGTTCCTTTCAGTTGAGTATGCTTCCTTTGAGCATCATTCTAAAAAACCCCAGACAATACTTCTGTTTATATCGTATGGCCAGAATTTAGTCATACGGATAAACTCAGATACATGGATGAATGGGAAATGTAGTCTTTTATTCTGAGTAGCAGTGTGCCCACTAATTTCAGGGTTCTATTACTAAGTCAAGAAAGAAAGGAAGGAAAGAAGGTCAGAGGGAGGAAGTGAGAATGGATGTTGTGGTACATAACTAAGTCTCTGCCACATATAATTTAGGTAGAATGGTCTATATGCATCCATGAAGTATTTACTCCTCACAAAGGGTGAGCACTATTTTACAGAAATAATATCTGTGGATACATGACTGATACAATTAGGCAGTCGTCTGAACCAGAACTTCAAACCTATTAATTCAGGTTCGAACCCCTGCTGAGAATTTGCCTTTCTAACAAGTTCACTGCTGAGAATTTGCATTTCTAACAAGTTCCCAGAATGGGAATTCTGGAACACTTAATTGTGCTCATGAGGAATCTGTACATGGATCAAGAGGCAGTTGTTCAAACAGAACAAGGGGATACTGCATGGTTTAAAATCAGGAAAGGTGTGTGTCAGGGTTGTATCCTTTCACCATGCCTGTTCAATCTGTATGCTGAGCAAATAATCTGAGAGAAGCTGGACTATATGAAGACGAAGGGGGCATCAGGATTGGAGGAAGACTCATTAACAGCCAGCGTTATGCAGGTGACACGACCTTGCATGCTGAAAGTGAACAGGACTTGAAGCACTTACTGATGAAGATCAAAGACTACAGCCTTCAGTATGGATTACACCTCAACATAAAGAAAACAAAAATCCTCACAACTGGACCAATAAGCAACATCATGATAAACAGAAAAGATTGAGGTTGTCAAGGATTTCATTTTACTTGGATCCACAATCAACACCCATAGAAGCAGCAGTCAAGAAATCAAAAGACGCATTGCATCGGGCAAATAGGCTGCAAGAGATCTCTTTAAAGTGTTAAAAAGCAAAGATGTCACCTTGAGGACTAAGGTGTGCCTGACCTAAGCCACTGTATTTTCAATCACCTCACATGCATGTGAAACCTGGACAATGAATAAGGAAGACCAAAGAATTGACGTCTTTGAATTGTGGTGTTGGCCAAGAATATTGAATATACCATGGACTGCCAGAAGAAAAAACAAATATGTCTTAGAAGAAGTACAGCCAGAATGCTCCTTAGAAGCAAGGATAACGAGACTATGTCTCACATACTTTGGACATGTTATCAGAAGGAATCAGTCCCTGTAGAAGGAGATCATGCTTGGTAAAGTAGAGGGTCAGCGAAAAAGAGGAAGACCCTCAAGGAGATGGATTGACACAGTGGCTGCAACGATGGGCTCAAGCATAGCAACAGTTGTGAGGATGGCACAGGACCGGGCAGTGTTTTGTTCTGTTGTGCACAGGGTCGCTATGAGTCAGAATTGACTCGATCGCACCTAACAACAACAACAAGTTCCTGGAAGTTATACGTAACTATAACTGTAGATTCTGTTAAATGTAGATTCTGATTGAGTATGTCTGGGGTAGAAATGCAAATTCTCAGCAGGGAACTTGTTAGAAATGCAAATTCTCAGCAGGGGTTTGAACTGGGTCGGAAGCCCTGGTCTGAACATCCTCAAAGAAGCTCAGAGATTATTCTCATGTCCTATGAGCATATTCACAGTAACTGTTTGCTTTCTACTCGAATACTTTCAATTACAGGTAGTCCCCGACTTACAATGTATTCGAGTTATGATGAACTGCCCTTAATGACTGTCTTTTTTTTTTTTTGGTACATTTTGTCATTAGTAATATGCATGCAGGGGATATAGAAAAATTGCTGAGTTATGTGAACATGCTTCAAGCATTTGATCAGGATAACATTATGGAAGAGACAGTGGAAAAATTGTCCATATGGCAAGATTGCTGAATTTAGAACTTGATATCACCTTTGTGGAACAACTCATAGATCACAAAGAAGGGAAATTGACAGATCAGGACTTAATGGATTTTGAAGAGGAAAGGAATGCTGAAGAAGAAAGAAATAATGAGGAAGAAGAAGGAGAGAAGGTGTCAAATTTTACAGTGTAAGGATTAGCTGAAGTTTTTTCTAAACTAAATCAGGGGCTTTAGTTTCTTGAAGACATGGTCCCAAACGCTGATCTCTTTGCTAAAGTCAATAGGCAGATTCGGGAAGCAGTGAGATGTTACCGAGAAATTTATGAAGAGAAAAAGGTAAAGGATCATACAGGCAACTCTAATTTTCTGACTAGAAACACCATCCCCTTTCCCAGGGATAATCCAGATGATCCAAAACATTCCACAAGTGGAGTTATTACTGCAACTGACAAAATGCCAATGTTGTCCAACTCTTCTTCATCATCAGAGTAAATCTTTCTGATTTGTGTATTTTTTTATGTATGTATGTATTAAAATATATCTGTAAGTTTATATGTAATGTTTCCAACCCCCAAAGACAAATAAAGGTCAGATTGATAAAGATACTGATACTAAAAGGCAATAATAATGAAAACTAAAAAAGGTATTAGTTTACATCAATAGCAACTTACAACAGAGTCGTCAGAACGGAACCCGGTTGTAAGTCAGAGACTACCTGTATAGGAATTAAAATGAAACAAAATTAAAAATATGTCAGCCCCATATATTTAATAGAATCTTAGAGAATAAAAAAATTATTTAAATAGACTGAAAACTGTGAGAAATCCAAAGTACAGTAAAAGGCTATAAAAATAATGAAGAGCTTCTTATCAGAGAGCCAATTAAAGTATGATTGCTTAAAACAACCTCCCAAAATAAGCTTCCTGGTAATTTTTAGAGAGGTTGAGGAACCCCAGTACCAATTTATATTCCATTTCCTATCTTTTTACATAAGCTTATTAAACATAGAATTTTCAGGATGACTTTTCTTTACATTTTGTATTGCATTTACTGTTGTATGATTTTTTAAGAATAGCTTTATTGAGGTATAACTTGTTGTTAGGTGCTGTCAAGTTGCTTCTGACTCACAGTGACCGTATTACAATGGAACAAAACACTGCCCGGTCCTGTGCCATCCTCACAATGGTTATGCTTGAGCCCTTTGTTGCAGCCACTGTGTCAGTCCATCTCGTTGAAGGTCTTCCTCTTTTTTTGCTAACCCTCTACTTCAGCAACTATGATGTCCTTCTTCTCCAGGGACTGGTGCCTCCTGATAACATGTCCGAAGTATGTGAGACAAAGTCTCACCATCCTTGCTTCCAAGGAGCATTCCGGCTGTACTTCTTCCAAGACAGATTTGTTTGTTCTTCTGGCAGTCCGTGGTATATTCAGTATTTCTTGCCAACACCATAATTCAAAGGCATCAGTTCCTCTTTGGCCTTCCTTATTCATTGTCCAGCTTTCACATGCATATGAGGCGGTTGAAAATACCCCGGCTTGGGTCAGGGGCATCTTAGTCCTCAGAATGACATCTTTGCTTTTTAACACTTTACAGAGGTCTTTTGAAGCAGATTTGCCCAGTGTAATGCGTCTTTTGATTTCTTGACTGCTGCTTCCATGAGTGTTAATTGTGGATCCAAGTAAAATGAAATCCTTGACAACTTCAATCCTTTCTCCATTTATCATGATGTTGCTTATTTCTCCAGTTGTGAGGATTTTTGTTTTATTTATGTTGATATATAATCCATACTGAATACTGCAGTCTTTGATATTCAGCAGTAAGTGCTTCAAGTCCTCTTCACTTTCAGCAAGCAAGGTTGTGTCACCTGCACAATGCAGGTTATTAATGAGTCTTCCTCCAATCCTGATGCCTCATTCTTCTTCATATAGTCCAGTTTCTTGGATTATTTGCCCAGCATACAGATTGAATAAGTATGGTGAAAGGATACAACCTTGATGCACACCTTTCCTGACTTTAAACCACGCAGTATCCCCTCTTTCTCTTTGAACGACTGCCTCTTTTTCTACGTACAGGTTCCGCGTGAGCACGATTAAGTGTTCTGGAATTCCCATTCTTCAAAATGTTATCGATAATTTGTTATGATCCACACAGTTGAATGCCTTTGCATAATCAATAAAACACAGGTAAACGTCTTCCTGGTATTCTCTGCTTTCAGCCAAGATCCATCTGAAATCAGCAATGGTATCCCTTGTTCCATATCTTCTTCTGAATCCGACTTGAATTTCTGGCAGTTCTCTGTCGATGTACTGCTGCAACCGCTTTTGAATGATTTTCAGCATAATTTTACTTGTGTGTGATGTTAATTAATAATTTTACTTGTATGTGATAGCTTACGTATCATAAAATTCACCTAATAAAAGTGTACAATTCATTGTTGTTGTTGTGTGCCGTCAAGTTTGACTCATAGTGACCTTATAGGACAGCATGGAACTGCCCCATAGGATTTCCAAGGCTGTAAATCTTTACGGAGGCAGGCAGTCACATCTTTCTCTCGAAGAGTGGCTTGTGGATACGAACCGGCAACCTTTTGGTTAGCGGTCAAGTGTTAACTGTTGCGCCACCAGAGCTCCTCCATACAAGTCATTAATTTAGTAAATTTATAGAGTTGTGGGAACATCACTACAATCCAGTTTTAGAACATTTCTATCTGCTGTGTCTATGAATTTGCCTTTTATAGACATTTCATACAATATGTAGTCTCTTGTGTCTAGCTTCTTTCACTTAGCCTCATATTTTCAAGATTCACCTATGCCGTAGCGTGTATCAGTCCCTTTACATACATGTACCACACTTGGTTTCTCCATCCATCGGTTGATGGGCATGTGGAGTGTTTCCGGTTCTATCATGAGTGATGCCGCCGTGAACATTTGTGTACATGTCTTTGTGTCGATGTGTTTTTATTTCTCTTTGATAGATTCCTCGGCGTGGGATTACTGAGTTATATCATAAGTTTATGTGTAAAAATAGCGTGGGGGCAGTGTCTGATCTCCTTCAACCCCATGAAGGGGAAGGAGAACCAAGATCAACAGTGCAAGGCTGACTCCCATGAGGTGGAGGCCAGACAAGCCTCCTCTCTCTGCCATCTTCACCAATTCTGATAACCACTGTCCTTCCCACAGCACTCTCTACTGGGTTTGATAATTCATTGCAATGGCCACACAGAACTCACAGACCACACTCACGATGATGGGGTTTATTAGGGAAGTAACACTTGCAATTCAGACTCAGGATACACTTCTTCCATCAGGACAGCCTCTTCCCAACTGTGCTGGCAGGCATACCTCTCCGTGGCCCTAGGCCTCTCTCCACAGGCACTCAGCTTTCTCCCTCTGTGGGCCAGGAAGCCCACCACGCTGTCTCCTGCTGCTGGGTCTCTGCTGCCAGGCTTCTCCTTCCTTGGTGGTGGTGAGCTCTTCTCTGCTCTGGAATTGGCTCTCTTTTAAGGCAAAACTGACTAATCCCCTCGGTGGGCAACAATTACCTTATCACACAGTCCCTCCCAATCACCTGAGTGGGAGTTATAAGACCATGGCTAGAAAGGCCACACCACATTTAGTTTTACTTGTTAAGGAGCTGCCAAACTTTTCCAAAGTGGCTATACCAGTTTCACATTCCCACGAGCAACGCATGAGGATTCCAATTTCTCCAGATACTCGCCAACAACTTGTTATTGTCTATCTTTTTCATTATAGCCATATTAGTGGGTGTCTGACAATATCTTATTGTGGTTTTCATTTTCATTTCCCTAATAACTAATGATCTTGAGCATCTTCATGTGCTTATTAGACACTTGTGTATCTTCTTGGGAGAAATGTCTATTTGGATCTTTCACCCCTTCAAAAAATTTGGTTCTTTGTCTTCTTATTGATGAGTTGCAAGTGCTCCCTCTATATATTCTGGATATAAGCCGTTTATCAGATAAATGATTTGTAGATGTTTTATCTTAAGTTTGTGACTTTTCTTTTTTTTTCTCAATTGCATCTTTTAAAGTGCAAAAGTTTTTAACTCAATGTAGTCCAGTTTATAATTTTTTTCTTTTGTGACTCATGCTTTTGGTGTTGAGTTATGGGATTTTGAGCAAGTTGTCTAACCTCTTCAAGTCTCAGCTCGTTTGTCTGTAAAATTGGAATAATAATTTTTACCTCAAAGAAAACTATAATTTAAGCCTGATTTCCTAGTATCTGTTAGGAAAAGAGGGAAGTATAAGCAGTAACTGCAAGATCAGAGAAATTCTGTTCCTTATACCTGTGGCTGGCTTGCTGGGAGGGGGATGTGAATGTGTAAAAGCTATTGAATATATCTGCTAATCAAATTTGTTCTTACCTTTTCTGATGCAAGAGATCAACTTCACAGATGAAGGGGAATGAGCAGGATAGTGAGGGGAACAAAAATACATGAGGGATTTAAGAATGGATAAAGTTGCCTAGGGAGAGGAGTGGTAAGAGGTGGAAGTGGGGGTTATGAAGGGCCTTGGGGACATTTTTGGGGTGATAGATATGCTCATAATATTGATTGTGATGATAGTTTCATGGGTGTATGTATATGTCAAAACTTAGAAAATTTTATATTTTCAATATATGCAGTTTATTGTGTGCCAGTTATGCCTCAATTACATTATTTTTTAAAAAAGAATGGATGACATGATAAATAAATTTAGTTGGTATAACAATAAAATATGAACACTGGGACATTGACAAGGCAACCCCAGGGGTAAGGTCAGAATTAGGCAGATTCTGCTTCCTTCCTGGTTCCTTCATCCTACCACTCACACCTATCAATTATTGTAAATTTATTCTCCTATTTCTTCACTTCTCTGCTTTCATGCCCTTAGATGGGGGCATGGTGAGGTATGGGATGGTGAATAAATTGAATGTATTTAGCTTGAGGAAGGGAAGACTTGGGGAGACCATGACAGCTGTGTTTAAACATTTACAGGGCTGTCAGGCAGAGGAAAGAGGAGGCTTATTTTCTGTGCTGAAGAAGACAGAAATAGGATTTTATGGGGAGCAGATCTTTTTTGACTCTGAAAAAGGAATAACAATAAATAGAACTGTCTGTAGGTGGAGTAGACTCCCTGGAGTGCTGGAAGTGGGAAAATAAAGTCTAGGGATGTTGATGGGCAGTGAATAAGGAAGACTGAAGAAGAATTGATGCCTTTGAATTATAGTGTTGGTGAAGAATATTGAATATACCATGGACTGCCAGAAAAAAGAACAAGTCTGTCCTGGAAGAGGTACAGCCAGAGTGCTCCTTGGAAGTGAGGATGGCGAGACTTCATCTCATGTACTTTGGGACATGTTATCAGAAGGGACCAGTCCTTGGAGAAGGACATCATGCTTGTTAGAGGGTCAGCGAAAAAGAGGAAGACCCTTGATAAGATGGATTGACACAGCGGCTGCAACAATGGGCTCAAACATAACAACGATTGTGAGGATGGTGCACAACGGGGCAGTGTTTCATTCTGTTGTACATAGGGTTGCTATGAGTTGGAACTGACTCGATGGCACCTAATAACAACATCAAAAGAGATGCTGAAGAGAGGATTTGCTGCATTAGATGGGAAGTGAGACCAAGTTGTCTCTATATTATCCCATAAGGAAGAAGAAGGAACGTCCAGCTGGGATTTTGAAAAGTATTTAATGAAGGAACTGTTTACAGAAGTGTATGCGAGATTAAGGGACAGTAATGAGTTTTTAAGGAGGTTGAGATATCTAAGAACTAGCGACAGTGGGACACATTTACCATCAGTCCTGAAGGAGCAAGGGCCGTAATGCTGTTCCTGGAGCCAAAATGGGGCTGTAGAAGACGGGCCACTCAACAGGAACTGTTAGTCATAAAGGAAGCTGCTGCTGCCAGGGAAGCAGCAGGGGTTGACTGCCTCCCATCCTTCAGTCTCCTACTGTTGTTTCTCATGGGCAAACCCAGCAGGAAGCCTGAGGGCACAGTAGCTGAGGTGATGCAATGTGTAGTGATTGGCCTTCCAGGGCACTGAGCGGGGCAGAGAAGTGGATCTCTAAGGTTTCTTCCATCTTAGACACCTGTAAGCTATGAGGCTATGATGCACATGATTCTCAAAGCAGGCAGCCCAGTTATTTTCCCCAGAACTAGAAAAGAGCAAAAACCCTGAAGATCAGAACACCTGATACTCTGTGAATGACCAGTTCACTGTGTGATAGGAAAGAGGTGCTTGAGTTATCTGGAAATATCCATTAGAGTCAGGGACGTACCTTGGAAGCTGAAAAGTGGGAAAGAAGCAGTCAGTCCACATATATTTATTGAGCGCCTGCTATATGCTAGGCACTGTTCTAAGTGCTGCAGATCCAATGGTGAGAAAGGTAGAAATTCCTCTCCTTCCATATGAGAAGTAGGAGCAAACAAATAACTAAAGGTGCTACCATCAACAGTGTAGTATGTTGATTAAGATCTTGAACTCTACCTTTTCCTAGCTGTGTGAGCTTCATGAAGTTGCTTGACCTCTATGTGTCCCAATTCCGTATCTCTAAAATGGGGATTAATGACTGTAACTTCCCAGTAGTGTTGTTATGATGATATAACCAGTTAGTACACGTAAAGTGCTTATAATGGTGCCCAGAACATAAAAGTGCTGTATATAAATGTTTGTTATTATTATTATTAGGAGAGCAGCTGGCGGATTTGAACTGCTGAGGGCTGGGGACCATGGTTGAAGGGATTATCTAGGTCAATTGGCATAGCAAAGTTCATAAAGAAAATGTTCTACATCCTACTTTGGGTGAGTAGCGTCTGGATCCTTAAAAGCTTGTGAGTGGCCATCTAAGATACATCTACTGGTCCCATCCCATATGAAGCAAAGGAGAATGAAGAAAACCAAAGACACAAGGGAAAGATTAGTCCAAAGGACCAATGGACCCCAAGTACCATGGCCTCCACCAGCCTGAGCCCAGAAGAACTGGATGGTGCCTGGCTACCACCACCAATCGCTCAGACAAGGATCACAATAGAGGGTCCCAGACAGAGTGGGAGAAAAATATAGAACAAAATGCAAATTCACACACACACACAAAAGACCAGACTTACTGGTCTGACAGAGACTGGAAGAACCCCCAAGACTAGGCCCACAGACACCCTTTTAACTCAAAACTGAAGCCACTCCAAAAGTTCACCCTTCAGCCAAAGATCAGACAGGTCTATGAAACAAACAATAACACGTGAGGAATGTGCTTCTTCATTCAATCATGTATACGAGACCAGAAGGGCAACACCTGCCCAAAAGCAATGATGAGAAGGCAGGAAGGGACAGGAATAATGGAAACAGGGAATTGGGATGTGGAAGGGGAGAGTGTTGACACATCAAGGGGATTGTAACCAATATCACAAAGCAATTTGTGTATAAATTGTTGAGTAAGAAACTAATATGCTCTGTAAACTTTCACCTAAAGCACAATAAAACAAAACAAAACAAAACAAAACAGATAAGCCTATCTTGATGATACCTACTAACTTCTGCCTGGCAGGTTCTAATAAATCAAGAGTAAGAAAATGTTGGAGATGCTCCTCCTAAAAACATTTTGAGATTAAAATACTTCAACTCTAACTTTTCATAGGAACTACTTATTTGCAAATTGCTTACAGAGCACAAATTAATACATGAATATCAAAGTTTTTGTTTCTTTATTTTTTAATGACAGATTTGGTCTTCTTGTACCAGAAATCACAGACTGCTCTATTCCTAGGTAGTAGTTTTTATAAAACACTTTGGAGTAGAACTTTACTTTTAATTCTTTTATTCCTTCTGTGCTACTAAAATAAAATCCTCATAATTTGGAATAATGGGAAAGAAGGTTCATGTATTCATTATTATGCTATCCATATTCAAATATAGCACTATCCATATTATGAAAGAAAACCTAACTAGGAATAAATTAAATAAAATGTCTTTAAATTTCCTATTCATAGCAGGTATATACTACATTGCAGTGTGCCACAAACAAAATAGACCTTTAACATGTGGAAATTAATTATGGAATTCAGGTGTTGAAAACACATCTAACGAATTGATAACTTTATGAGGCTTTGGTTTATAACTATTATTGATTGTAAACAGGCTATCCCTTTACTCTTAGGTAAGTGCAAGAAAATGTATGAGTTTTTATTCTTTAGGCAGTTTGGTATGTAGTATCAAAATACCTGCAAGTTTCAAAATAGTAGAAAATAAATTAATTATACTCAGCAATATGGAAAACTTCCCTATGTTTTTCTTTTTCTCCTTTAGAACTTATTACTTTATTTAGCACCTGGGTACAAGTCTCTTATATTTTAGAAACCAGGAACAACAACTGAATCTGTGAAAGAAGATCTTGCTATTATATTTGAAGTTCCTTTCATTTTTTTCTCTCTTTTGGGGAAAGCTTACCTCTTTGCAGTTAGGAGAGGTGTCTGATTCACCTTGAGAGGCAGTGTGAATGCAGTGTTTCCCTGTCATAGCACCAGTTTAGTAGAAAGGTTCTCCTCCAGGGATCGTTGGCTGTCATGTTTCTCGTTTGCAAAGTAAGTGGGTCTTTCTCCCCCAGGAGAGTTTGCTGGCACGATGTGATTGGTTTCAATATGTGCAACTTCTTGTTTGAATCCCCCATGCTGAGTTCTTGTGTTCTCTTCCCCAAGGGTCATGTCCTACACAGTGTCCCCACTGTGCTGGGTCAGCAGGAACACAGGACGGCCGTTTTCGTTAGTCATTATTTGCCTAAACCTAGAGAAAATTAGATCACTGTTGGTTTCACCCTCAGGTCCCCTACAAACTGTGTTGTTGTGTGTACCGAGTAACTATTTGTTTTTATGCCGTAGGCCCCATGAATAAGCGGTAGAGATGGGCAGTACACTATTGAATAGTGAGCATGATACAAAGAATGGCTGGAAAATCTCCTTATCTCTTCCAGTAGTTGCACTGAGACTATTTCAAGCATATACAAGATGA
Source organism: Dugong dugon (assembly GCA_030035585.1). Lineage (NCBI taxonomy): Eukaryota > Metazoa > Chordata > Mammalia > Sirenia > Dugongidae > Dugong > Dugong dugon. Next base: position 82,494,001 of record CM057476.1, read on the forward strand.
AGCATCCATTAGACCTTTTATTTTATTTTATTTTTTTACTTCTGTGGGTTTCCATAGAACTCCAAAAGTGCTGTACCCTCTTTTAAAAATTAAATTAACTAAAAAGGGAAAGAAAAAGAGCCTGCATTTTCTGGGGTTTCCCCAGGGGCTTTTTATCTGTTTAAATCAACCAGGGATTTTTCACATATTGACATAAGCATTCATTTGCTAATTTGTTGGACATTAAATTGCCTGGAGCCTTCCCCAGAATCTTGAATGAAGCTGAAACACTTGGGTCCTTAGGGCTGCTCAAGTCCCCATCATTCCTTGCACACATACGGTTTTTCCTCCTCTACCTCCTTAGATGAAAGTCAGTGCTGATCGCCTTAAGGAAAGAATGAGTTAAATGGACCAATATTCTAGCCCTGGATCTAAAACCCAGCCTTTTCAGAGGCCCCTCAGCACCTGCAGCAGCAAGGTCATTTGCACATACATACATAAATAAATTAACAATGAATAAATAATTTGAATCCCGGCAGCACAATGCCATCTTGTAGATTTGATCCTTTGTAGCTCTCAGTGAATTTGTTCATTTCTAATTCTTTTTGATAAAGTCCTCAGATACTTGCTGACTGTCAGGCTCATTTTTGTATTGTTTTCGCTTGATTAGTTCTGTATGACCCAAAGTCGCCCTTAAAATCCACATCTCTCGTGAAGACTCAGAAAGGCCTTTTTAGCACCCCCCAGAAAGGATGGAAAGAGCCTGCCGTTTCTGCATGCGGAAGCTTGGAAGGTTGTTCATCATTCGCCTCCTGAAGCAGCTCTTCGTTCACCCAAGCGCAAAAATAACTCATTAAGGCGTACTGTGTTTTTGCAGCCTCTTTATCCAGTGCACTTGGGTGAGCCTGTGTCAGGTCTTCCTGGTCCTGGAGGAGCTGGGTCCCCTCCCCTTTAACCCTGCTGGGCGGCCCCTCAGTGACAGCTTCAGACCACTGGCACCTGCCCACCCACACCGTTTGTTCCATGGGTTTTCAGAAACGATGCTGGTCTTTATTGGGTGGGGGGTTGCTTTTTTCCTTCCTTTTTTTAAAAGCTGGGTAGGAGGTTGTTACCATTCTCTCAGTTTTCAGGCTGCACATCCAGTTTAGGCTGTGGGTCCAGGTGCAGGAATCTTATCTAATTGTCCAGTCTCTTTGACCCCCAGGTCCAGGCTGGGTCTTGGCAGAATAAGTAACAATACTAATGGTTTATTTGCAAGTTGCTTGTTGTTACCAAAACAAGAGATATAGACTGTTTCCTGGCTGGGGTGGGGAGTTGGGGAGTAAGGTGTGTCAAAGGGAGATGTCAGTGAGAATAAATTTTAAATGTGCCTTGAAATGTTAGTCCCTAGGTTTCCCAGATACCACGGATCTGGTCCACATTTTGCCTAGGCTACCCCTCTCTATAGGCTCACTATGAGTCGAAATCAACTTGACAGCAGTGGGGTTTTTGGTGTTTCTCTAACTTGTTGCCCCAGATAAACATGCACTCTTTCCTCTGATAATAGCAACTGGCCTCTTCTTATGTAAAGATGTGAAAGAGCCAAAGAACTTTTATTGCTCCTGATCTTATTCTCATGAGTCTCCATTTGTCTTGTCGGGATGGTAGCATTGACTCCATTGTCCTTGATTCTTTTTCTGACTTCCTCCTTGCAATCCTTTGTAACCACTTGGATAACCTCTACTGGTCCTTCAGGTCTCAATTTTGACTTTACTTCCACCAATAAGCCTTTCTTAACTCTTGAAAGACTGGGTTAGGTTTCCTTCCAATGTGCAATCAAAGCCCCTATACGTAACCTCGTGTGGCCAAGGACCCGGTGTCACATGTATCACCACTGCCCAGTCACTGGTCATCTCTCCCCTACCAAAAGGTCAGCAACTTGAATGGGGAAAAAGGGAGATCTGTGTTGGCTAAATATAATAGCCTTAACTAGTGGGAATCAATTCTTCCCTCAAAGACTGTTTAATTGTTCAGTATCCTTCAACAGTTCTCATAAAGTTTTCCATGATTTCTGACTGTCAGTTCATTTGGATTTTCACTGTAATTCTTTTCTGCTTCTTCCTTCTGGACGCTCAAATAAAAACTTGCTGATATAGATCCTTATAATTGTTACTTTTTAGTAACAGTGTGTCTCTTGAGTACCCAAGAAAGATGTTAGTGGAAATTGAATTATCATAAGAAAGTTTGAAAAAGTAGGCTCTACTACCCATATGGAAATCTACTCCACAGTCAAATTTTAAAATCTCATTACATACTTAATTTTATGTGAAGAAATTTTAGGAACAGATTTTTAGATATCTTGGTGTATTTCAGCAATTTTCCAAAAGGACAAATTACCTAGGCTGAATTATCAAAACCCTGTGAGAATTTGGTCCCATCCTCTGAATCCAAAAGGCAAATAGTCTTCGCTCCACATAAAGTCAAGATATTCTTGTCATGAAACTCTTTAGCCCAGGAAGCTCTGGAGAAGCACAGTGATGTGTGTAATACGCGTTAAGGTGAGCTCTCTGACTACAATGACATTTGGTGTGTCAAGGGCATTCCAGACCAAACACGGTTCTCAGACAGCAGGGACCAAAGTCATAAATTTACACCAGTCTGTGTCATCTCTAAACCGTTTAAAACAAACTAACAACCTTCATTCTCCAAAAGATTGATCATTTTAGGGTAACAGTAAAGAAAAAATATAACTTCAAACACTTGCACTACCAGTTTGTAGCAAGTCTATGCTGGGCAAACTTGGACACATTGGGGACACTAAGGAAATCTAACTTTCATGTTACTAACGAAGGAGGAAGGGTTTTTTAAATGATTGTACCTTTCTTTATTTTCAGAAGAGGCTTACCCAGTCTTTTTGATGAAAAATCTCTATTGAATATTTATGAGCTTTATGCAGAGCAATTTATGAAAAAACAGAAGAATCTACACTCCCAGAAAGAAGACTACAGCAAGCAAGGCAATTCCAACTCATTGTGATCCTATAGGACAGAGTAGAACTACCCCATAGGGTTTCCAAAGAGCAGCTGGTGGATCCGAACTGCTGACCTTTTGGTTGCAGCCAAGCTCTTTACCACTGCACCACCAGGGCTCCACAGCAAGCGGAGATTCCCAGGAAGGGCAACACTGCCACAGACGCCCACGTGCTAAGTTATAACAGCAACCCTAGCTTTTCCTTATTTCAGAAGTTATTAAATATTTCAAATTCATAGAAAAGTACAGAAAATGATAGACATTCGTTTACCTACTTCCTAGATCAACATGTGTTAATATTTTTCCATGTTTGCTTCACCTCTTTTCAAGAAATCAGACTTTACAGATGCTGCTGAAGCCCTCTCTGCCCCCCTTCCTGCTCACATTCCTTCTGTGACTCTCCAAGATAACGCCTGTAGTTCTCAAGGAACCATGACTTCCATTTTCCTTGTCTCCATAGCTTACCTGCTTGAATGAAAGCATAATTTCAATTTTGTAACTGTATTGTACATACACACAGTCACACACATATACACTCAGAGATGGAGCAAAGAGAGTGAAGAATGTACAATAAAAGGTTAACAGTTGATGTTTATAAAAAGTGAGATTCTTCTTTGTGCTTTTATGTATTTCCCACGTTTTTATTATGTATTATCTAGGCTGAAGCCTTAGTGGCTCAGTGGTTAAAGTGCTTGGCTGCTAACTGTAAGGCTGGTGATTTGAAACCACCAGCGGCTCCGCAGGAGAAAGATGTGGCAGTCGGCTTCCATAAAGATTTACAGCCTTGCTCTGACAGGGATCAAAATAGAGGGTCCCGGACAAAGCTGGAGAAAAATGTAGAACAAAATTCAAACTCACACACACAAAAAAGACCAGACTTACTGGTTTGACAGAGACTGGAGAAACCCTGAGAGTATGGCCCCCAAACACCCTTTAACTCAGCACTGAAGTCACTCCTGAGGTTCACCCTTCAGCCAAAGATTAGACAGGCCCATAAAACAAACAATGATACATGTAGCTCAACCATGTATATATAAGGCTAAATGGGCACACCAGCCCAGGGACAAGGACGAGAAGGCAGGAGGGGACAGGAAAGCTGTAAGAATGGAAACGAGGAACCCAAGGTTGAGAAGGGGTGAGTGTTAACATGTTGCAGGGCTGGCAATCAATGTCATAAAACAATATGTGTATTAATTGTTTAATAAGAAACTAATTTGTTCTGTAAACAAAAAGCACAATTTAAAACAACAACAAAATTTATAGCCTTTCCTATGGGGCAGTTCTTCTCTGTCTTATAGGGTCACTATGAGTTGAATCGACTCAATGGCAGTGGGTTTGGTTTTTTGGATTATATATTATCTAAGTCATGATAAAAATGTTCTTAAATAATAGCATCCCTTACTATTTGTAAAAATAAAAATGCTATATCACATGAGAAAGCCCAATAAGGCTCTTTCTAACTCCCACACCTGTGGGAAGCGTATCCTAATCTCTTAACTTCATGGCATAAATAAATAAGGAAAGAATCAGAGTGATAAACAATAAATGGATATCAAACTCATACCTAGGAGAGGAAATCATTTGCTTTGAGACTCTATAAACCTGTTATATCACCAGATATCAGCAGTAGCTAAACCTGCTTTTGATGACAGAGAGCAACATCCCAACATATTTAAGAATGGGACCAAGAGCAGATGGGAAATTCTCAGAAAGATGTTAAGGAGTTAGAACTGAAGGCACAGATAAGAAAAATACCAAGAGATCTGTATCTCCAATGAAAGTTTATTAGAACTATTCTAAATGTAATGAGAGTAGAGTCTTTGATACACGTAAATATAAATAAGATGACAAAGTGGACATCTGTCTCATTGAAGCAGTGGAGAAGCCTGTCCAACAGAGCTGTAGCCATATGTCACCTTTGTGTAAGTTAAAAAGGGTACCTCCTACCCCACTGGGTAGACAGGGCCCCATGTCAGGACACAGTGCTTAGGGCGCAGAGAATAGGCTGGTTTTCAGCCCCTACTTATCCCTTTGTCCTGGTGCCTTTGTACAACTGTATGCTACAGTCTTGAAGTCCAGCTTCTTTCACACTCCTTCAGTCTCAATCCCTCTTTTCTCTGGCTCATTGTAAATGGCTCTGTGTGCACTGTCTCCTTACTTCAGTAGCTTGGGTAGGAGCAGGTTGGGCTGATCTCATGATCTGCTTGGTTCTGCTGTTTATACCGATCAAACTTGGTGAAAGGAGATTTCCTCAGGTCTAGACTAGCTCACTCAAGCTCTACTTTGGTGGTTAGTTAAATCTTCAGCTTGCTAACACGTGTTGATTTGCTGTGTTTCATCATCTTTGTCCCCTTCTCCCTGAAAATTTTTTGGAAGTTGTTAGTCTAAAGCAAGATGGGGTATTCCTATTTCTCAAATCGTTCCTTAGTCATACCCCAACATCTCAACATTTGTCATTGTCAGTGAACCCCCATTTAGACATAATTTACGTCAAAACCTTTTAACTGAATAGAAGGAGTGTTTTATTCACTCTCATAGTGAGCAAGAAAACGTCTTGGCCTTGGGTGGTAGAGTAAAGGCAGTGTCCTGACCCATTCTTGTTGGGGGATAAAGGAAGAACATGAATAGGGAAAGACCCTGAGCTCCGTCTAGAGGCCAACAACTTCATTTGAACTTACTGGCCTTTTTCTGGATTTCATTTCAAAAATGAAAAGGACACAGACTCTTGCCTGACCCGTGGAGGGCCATTCTGTCTAGGCTTCTTACCTATGCTTGGGGGTGGTTAGCAACGAGAGAATGAATGGCTGGGATAACCATAGGGTTTGTTATTCAACTGGTGGTTGTTACAATCAGTAGTAAGGGTTTATAGCATATGAGAGTCTGACAGAGGCCAACTTTCTCAAATATTGTACCAATTACTGAGCTAATTGGTAGGAAGTGATAGCCATCTACCTGGTGAGTGTGAGACTTACTAAACTTGTTAAGTTTAAGGGCTTGCTGCCCCTTTATTTATTACTTGGTTTACCAAATTCTTGTTTATGTTGCTGTTAAGTGAATTTCTTTACCAGGTGACATCTCTAGTTTTATCAGCTGTTCCTTCACTACCACAGCTTCTTTGAAGAACTTAGCCACACTGATGTGATCTGCCCACGTCTAAAGTTAGGTAGCATTCTAGAGCCCTTAAGCAAGTAGATCTTTATGTTTTATGTAGTTTACGGAACTTTTGGGATTAAATGCTTGCATTGTCAGAGAGTCCTAGAGTGTTAGACCTTAAAAGAGGCCTCAGAATCATCTAATTCTAATCCCTTACGTTACTGAAGGGGAGACCAAGTCTCAGAGAGCTGGAGTGACTTAACTCTTCTCATTGTATACACTTAGCTAGATAAACATTGCAGAAAAGAAAATACATGTATCTTACCCTCTGCCCAGTATACTGATATGAAATTCATCCTGCAGCTCTGTTGATTTTAAGTGTTCTTCTGTGATTCCTTAAGATCACTGTAATTTGGGATTTCTGGTGAATTTTAATATTTTACGTACCAAAATAAAAGTTAGAATCTAATCCAGAGGTTCCTATTATTACAATTGAGTTAAATTAATATTTAGAAAACAAACAAATAAAACTTCCTTTATTTTCTTTTTTCTCCCAAATGTTATTTAAGAAAATTAAAAGTGTGGTTTCCAAACACTATCAGGAAGTAGAAAAAGAATTTGAAGATTTAGATGAAATGAAATTCAGATGCCTCATGCAGGAAAGTATGTACTTCCTTTTAAAGAGGTAGGAAGCCACAACTTAATACATTGTTTGAAGAGGTTTTTATTTTTTTTTATTTTTTAATATTTTATTGTACTTCAGGTGAAGGCTTACAGAACAAGTGGTTTCTCATGAAACAGTAGTACACATGTTGTTTTATGACATTGGTTAGCAACCCCACAACATATTAACCCTCTAAATTCTCAACCTTTTTTTTTTTTTTTTTTTTTTGGTGAAAATACACATAGCCAAAGAAACAACGTTTCAAAAATTTCTACATACACAGTTCAGTGACATTGACTACGCTCTTCCAATTGTGCTGTTATTCTCACTTAAAATTAAGGCTTACAGAACAAAATAGTTTCTCATTTAACAGTTACTGCAAATGTTGCCCTATGACAATGGTTAACAATCTCACAACACATCAACAATATCCTTACTCAACCTTGGGTTCCCTATCACCAGCTTCCTTGTCCCCTTCTGCCTTCTGGCCCTTGTCACTGGAATCCTGCACCTCGTTAGTCTCATTTAGTTTTGCGGGGCTGTCCACTCCCAGGCTGAACAGTGAACCTCGGAGGTAACTTCACCACTGAGCTAAAAGGGTGTCTGGGGGCCATACTCTCGAGATTTCTTCAGTCTCCTTTCGGCCAGTAAATCTGGTCTTATTTTTGTGAGTTAGAATTATGTTCTACATCCTTCTCCAGCTCTGTCCAGAACCCTCTGTTGTGATCCTGGTCAGAGCAGTCAGTGGTGGTAGCTGAGCACCATCTAGCTGTACTGGACTCAGTCCGGTGGACGCCTTGGTAGCTGTGGACACTTAGTCCTTTGGACTAATCTTTTCCTTGTATCCTGTTCTCTTCATTCTCCCTTGCTCCCGAAGGGATGAGACCAGTGGAGTATCTTAGATGGCCGCTCACAGGCTTTTAAGACCCCAGACACTACTCACCAAGGTAGAATGTAGAGCATTGTCTTTATAAGCTGTGTCATGCCAATTGAGCTAGATGTTCCCCGAGACCATGGTCCCCACAGCTCTCCGCCCAGCGATTCAGTCCCTCCGGGAGTTTGGATGTGTCTATGAGGCTTCCATGACCTTTCCTTGTACAGGATGTGCTAGTTTCCCCTGTATTGTGTACTGTCTCTCCCTTCACCCAAGATACCACTTATCTATTGCCTATTTAGTATTTCCCCCCCACCCCTCCCATCCCTGGTAACCAACAAAGATTGTTACATTTTGTGTGTGAACTTTTTCATGGGTTTTTACAATAGAGGTCTCATACAATATTTGTCCTTTTGTGATTGACTTATTTCACTCAGCATAATGTCCTCCAGTTTCATCCATGTTATGAGATGGTTCACAGATTCATTGTTGTTCTTTCTCGTTGCATAGTACTCCATTGTGTTTATGTACCATAGTTTGTTTATCCATTCATCTGTTGATGGATATCCACGTTGTTTCCATAGTTTTGCTATTGTGAACACTGCTGCCATGAACATAGGTGTGCATATGTCTATTCGAGTGACGACTCTTATTTCTCTAGGATATATTCCTAGGAGTGGGATTGCTGGATCAAATGGTATGTCTATTTCTAGCTTTCTGAGGAAACGCCATATCATTTTCCAAAATGGTTGTATCATTTTGCATTCCCACCAGCAGTGCATAAGAGTTCCCATCTCCCCGCAGCCCCTCCAACATTTGTTATTTCCAGTGTTTTTGATTCGTGCCAGTAATGCCGGGGTGAGATGGTATCTCATTGTGGTTTTAATTTGCATTTCTCTAATGGCTAGTGATTGCGAGCATTTTCTCATGTGTCTGTTGGCCATTTGAATGTCTTCTTTGATGAAGTGTCTGTTCATGTCCTTTGCCCATTTTTTGATAGGATTATTTGTCTTTTTGTTGTAGAGGTGTTGGATTTCCTTGTAGATTATGGAGATTAGACCTTTGTCTGACTTGTACTGTCCAAAAATTTTTTCCCAGTCTGGAGGTTCTCTTTTTATTCTTTTGGTGAAGTCCTTGGAAGAGCATAGGTGTTTGATTTTTAGAAAATCCCAGTTATCTAGCTTATCTTCTGGGGTTTGTGTGTTGATAGTTATGGTTTGTATCCTGTTAATGCCGTGTATTAAGGCCTGTAGCGTTGGTCCTATTTTTTCTTCTATGAACTTTATAGTTTTTGGCTTTATATTTAGGTCTTTGATCCATTTTGAGTTAGTTTTTGTATATTGTGTGAGGTATGGGTCCTGTTTCATTTTTTTGCAGATGGATATCCAGTTTTGCCAGCACCATTTGTTAAAAAGACTGTCTTTTCCCAATTTGATGGACTTTGGACCCTTGTCGAAGATCAGGTGACCGTAGGTGGATGGATTTACATCTGGGTTCTCAATTCTGTTCCATTGGTCAATGTATCTGTCGTTGTACCAGTACCAGGCTGTTTTGATTACTGTAGCTGTATAGTAGGTTCTGAAGTCAGGTAGTGTGAGTCCTCCCACTTTATTCTTCTTCTTCAGTAGTGCTTTACTTATTCGGGGCTTCTTCCCTTTCCATATAAAGTTATTGATTAGTTTTTCCATCTCTTCGAAGAATGTTGTTGGTATTTGGATCGGGATTGAGTTGTATTTGTAAATTGCTTTGGGTAGAATTGACGTTTTCACAATGTTGAGTCTGCCTATCCATGAGCATGGTATGTTTTTCCATTTATGTAGATCCCTTTGGGTTTCATGCAGCAGTGTTTTGTAGTTTTCTTTGTATAGGTCTTTTACATCCCTGGTCAGATTTATTCCTAAGTATTTTAACTTTTTAGGGGCTATTGAAAATGGTATTGTTTTCCTGATTTCCTTTTCATCGTTCTCCTTACTGGTGTATAGGAATCCAACTGATTTTTGAATGTTTATCTTGTATCCTGCTACTCTGCTGAATCTTTCTATTAGTTCCAGTAGATTTCTCATGGAGTCTTTAGGGTTTTCTATGTATAGTATCATGTCATCTGCAAACAGGGACAGTTTAACTTCTTCATTACCAATTTGGATGCCCTTTTTTTCATTTTCTTGCCTTATTGCTCTAGCTAGAACTTCCAGCACAATGTTAAATAGGAGTGGTGATAAAGGGCATCCTTGTCTTGTTGCTGTTTTCAAGGGGAATGTTTTCAGCCTCTCTCCATTAAGAATGATATTGGCCGTTGGTTTTGCATAGATGCCCTTTATTATGTTGAGAAATTTCCCTTCTATACCTATTTTATTGAGAGTTTTTAACAGGAATGGGTGTTGGACTTTGTCAAATGCTTTTTCTTCATCAATTGAGATGATCATGTGATTCTTTTCTTTCCTTTTATTTATGTGGTGGACTACGTTGATTGATCTTCTAATGTTGAACCATCCTTGCATACCTAGTATGAATCCTACTTGGTCGTGGTGTATTATTTTTTTGATATGATGCTGAATTCTATTGGCTAGAATTTTATTCAGAATTTTTGCATCTATATTCATGAGAGATATTGGTCTGTAATTTTCTTTTTTTGTGATGTCTTTGCCTGGTTTTGGTATCAGCGTTATGCTGGCTTCACAGAATGAATTTGGAAGTGTTGCTTCCTCTTCTATGCTCTGAAATAGCTTGAGTAGAACTGGTACAAGCTCTTCTGTAAATGTTTTGTAGAATTCTCCAGTGAAGCCATCTGGGCCAGGGCTTTTTTTGCTTGGGAGTTTTTTTTATTACCTTTTCAATCTCTTCTCTTGTTATGGGTCTTTTCAGATTTTCAACATCACTTTGTTGTAGCTTGGGTAGGCCGTGTGTTTCTAGAAATTTATCCATTTCCTCTAGGTTTTCAAATTTTTTGGAGTATAGTTTTTCATAATATTCTGTTATAATCCTTTTTATTTCCATTGGGTCTGTTGTAATGTCCCCCATTTCATTTCTTATTTAGGTTATTTGTGTCCTTTCCTGTTTTTCTTTTGTCAGTCTGGCCAGTGGTTTGTCGATTTGGTGGATTCTTTCAAAGAACCAACTTTTTGTTTTATTGATTCTTTCTATTGTTTTTCTGTTCTCTATTTCATTTATTTCTGCTCTGATCTTTACTATTTCCTTTCTTCCGGTAGTTGTGGGCTTTTGTTTTGCTGTTCTCTTTCTATTTGTTTGAGTTCTGTAGTTAATGTTTTGATTTTGTCCCTTTCTTCCTTTTTGATATGTGCATCTATTGCTATAAATTGTCCTCTGAGGACTGCCTTTGCTGTGTCCCAAAGGTTTTGGTATGATGTGTTTTCATTCTCATTTGATTCTAGGAATTTTTTGATTCCATCTCTGATTTCTTCTATTACCCACTGATGTGTAAGCAGGGTATTATTCAGTTTCCATGTAGTTGATTTTTTTCCCTTGCTCTTTCTATTGTTAATTTCTATCTTGATGGCATTGTGGTCAGAGAAGATATTTTGAATTATCTCAATGTTTTAGATCTTGTTGAGAATTGCTCTGTGGCCTAAGATGTGGTCTATTCTGGAGAATGTTCCATGTGCATTGGAAAAGAATGTGTACTTTGCAGCGGTTGGATGGAGTGTTCTATATATGTCTATGAGGTCAAGTTGGCTGATTGTGCCCTTTAGGTCTTCTGTATCTTTGCTGAGTTTCTTCTTAGCTGTTCTGTCTTTTACTGAGAGTGGTGTGTTGAAGTCTCCTACTATTATTGTGGAACTGTCAATTTCTCTTTTCAGTGCTGTTAGAGTTTGTTTTATGTATTTGGGAGCCCTGTCATTGGGTGTGTAGATGTTTATTATGGTTATGTCTTCATGATGGATCGTCCCTTTGATCATTATATAGTGTCCTTCTTTGTCTTTTATGGTAGATTTCGTTTTAAAGTCTATTTTATCTGAGATTAGAATTGCCACTCCTGCTCTTTTTTGGTAGTTGTTAGCCTGATATATTTTTTTCCAACCTTTGACTTTTAATAAAGTCACATCTTTGTTTCTAAGGTGTGTCTCCTGTAGACAGCATATTGATGGATCCTGTTTTCTTATCCATTCTGTCACTCTCCGTCTCTTTATGGGTGCATTGAGTCCATTTACATTCAGTGTAATTATTGATAGATGTGAGTTTGTTGCTGTCATTTTGTAGTGCTTTTTTTTGTGGTGCTGAAGTTTTCTTTGTTCTTCTTACTCTCTTGTGCTGAGTTACTTTTGTTTGTGGATTTTTTTTTCATTTCTCTTGTTTTTGTAGGTTTTGTTTTTGCTGAGACTTTATGTTTTTCCTCTTTATTTTTATGAGTTGGTTTGTTAACTTTCTTTGTGGTTACCATCAATTTTACCCTTCTCTTTCTAAGTTTGAAGCAGTCTACCCTTACTTGGTATCGCCTTGCCTTCCTCTCCATTAGAAGGTTCTATACCTATGCCGTTTATTCCCTCTTTCATTGTTTTGATGTTGTTGTCATCCATCGATTGACTGCTCTGATTCCCTGTTGTATTTCTTTTGGTTTTGGATAGTCCTTGAGAGTTCATTTCCTAGATTGGTATCTGGCTCGTACGATCCTGTGTCCTAGGTTCTGCCTGTGGGCTGAAGCTGTTTGTCCTCAGATTAAAGAACTCCCTTTAATAATTCTTGTAAGTTTGGTTTGACTTGCATATTCCCTTAGTTTCTGTTTATCTGGAAATGACCTAATTTCACCATCAAATTTGAACGAGAGTTTTGCAGGATATATTATTCTTGGCTGACAATTTTTTCTTTCAAGATTTTATATATGTCATCCATTGCCTTCTTGCCTGCATGGTTTCTGCTGAATAATCTGAGCTTAGTCTTATTGTTTCTCTTCTGTATGTTACTTCTTGTTCTTCATGAGCTGCTGTCAGGATTCTTTGTTTGTCTTTGGTTTTGGCGAGTGTGAATATGATATGCCTTGGTGATTTTCTTTTGGGGTCTCTTCTATATGGGGTTCGTTGAGCTTCTTGGATGGCCAGCTTTTCATCTTTCATGATATTGGGGAAGTTTTCTGTCAGCAGTTCCTCAATGATCCTCTCTGTGTTTTCTGTTTTCTCCCCCTGTTCTAGAATGCCAGTCACTCGTAAATTTTTGCTTTTAATTGTGTCCCACATAACTCTCAGGGTCTCTTCATTTTTCTTTGTTCTTTTTTCTGAGTTTTCCTGAAACAGAGTTGTATCCAGGTGTTTGTCTTCAGTTCCATGGATCCTGTCTTCCACGGTTTCAAATCTGCTTCTCAGCCCTTCTATGACATCATCCATTTCTGAAAGCTTGTTGTTTATCTTTTGGATTTCTAATTGTTGTTTTTGTATAATTTCTAGTTGTGAATTTATTTTGGTATTTTGTTCCTGCATCATCTTCCTGAATTCTTTCCATTTTTTGTCTGTATTTTTCATGAATTTGTCTATTTTTTCCTCATGTTTGTCAGCTTTTTGCCTCAGTTCTTGGAGAATTCTGAGTATTAGAGATTTGAATTCACTATCAGGTACTTCTAGTGCATTTTCTTCCACAGGAGAGTCATCTGTTGTTTTAATTTGGACACCTACTGGAACCATCCTGTCCTGTTTTTGTAAATGTTTTGATATTGTCTGATGTTTTGGGGGCATTCAGTAGTTATTTCTCTCGTTTATTGATTGTAGATTTGTTTGTTTTGTCCCTTTCTTAAAAAAAAATATTTGACTATGTCTGAGCAGGCGGACTGAGTGCTCTTTGTTGTTTGCTCGTCTGTGCGCTCAATACTTTTCACCTCCTTCTCCAACTGGCAGGTTCAGTCACTCAGATATGGTACAGCAGGGCAGGTCTAGCTGAAGAGGAGCCACTGGGACGGGTTGTTTGTGGCACTCACTACAGCCACCAGGGCGGGTCGGTAATCAGTGCTGGGCAGGTTCCAGTAGGCCGTGCCTGCACTGCTTGGTGGTGTGATGTCAAGCGCACGGTGCAGGTAGGCAGGATGCAGTGGGGAGATGGTTATGTGTGGAGCTAAGATGGATATGGGAGAGAGGAGAGAGGAACAGGAGCCAAAAAACATACAAACAAAGAAAAAAGAATGCTAGGGGAGCTTGCCGTTGGAATGAAGAGATGAGAGACTATGAAGTGGAGAAAAACAGAAAGGGGAAGAGGAAGAAAAGAAAAGAATGAACAAATGAAAATCAGAAAGGTTAAAGAACCGCAAAGTTCCCAGGGATCCCACCGATGGAGCTATGAGGTCTGGGGAAGTCACTCTCAGGTGTCGCAGCACAGCCTGGCCAGAAGGCACAGAGGCATACAACGCCTGGTATTCAGGGATCAGAAAGAGAAGGAAGATATAGAGAGACGAGAAACTGAGCAATGAAGAAAGACAAAAAGGGAAGAAGAGGGAAAAGAAAAGAAAACAAATCAAAAGAAAAAAAAAAAAAGAACAAGAAAGACACCCAAAAAAAACAGGGGAAAAAAAAAACCCAATGAAAAAAGAAATGTCCTTAGGGATCCCTCTGCACATCTGTGGAAGCCAAAGGGGAGTTCTTTGCCATGCAGCTCCGCCTGGCCAGAAAGGGCTCCCAACTCAAGAAAAGGAAAAGAAAATGAACAAACAAACAAAAGCCCCGGGATCCCACCAGTGCGGTAGCCCAGACCGGGAAGCAGCTTCACACTTGAATGGAGCCCCGCAGCCCCTCAGGAAAAAGCACAGATGGCGCACAGAGCCAGGCAGTTGAGCGAAAGGAGGGGAAGGCGGCGAGAGGCAAGCAAGAAATCCAAAGAAGCAGGAAAAACAAAAAACAAAAAAACAAAAAACACACCAGCAGCCAACAAATGGCACTCAGAGAGCCAGCCAGTGCGGGCTGGTGTTTCTGGACAAGAGACTGTGTCCGCAGGAAGCAGAAGAGGCCGAGTGTGGGTGAAGAAGGGTGGAGAGTGGGAAAGCGTATATCACAGATTGCCGGTGCTCTGCAGCCCCTCAGGAAGAAGCAAAGGTGGCGCACGGAGCCAGGCACTCGAGTGAAAGGAGGGGGAGGTGGCGAGAGGCAAGTGAGAAATCAAAAGAAGCAGAAAAAAAAAGCAACACTAGCAGCCAACAAATGGCACCCAGAGAGCTGCCCGCTTGGGTGCGTGGAATCCAAGCAGCTGGCGCTTCCCAGTCAAGAGACTGTGGCTGCGGGAAGCAGAGGAGGCCGAGCCAGGGTGAAGAGGGGTGGGGGGTGGGAAAGCGCACACTGCAAATTACTGGTTGTTTTGTCTCCCACTGGACGCTCAGTGAGGCTGCTTTCTCGTACCCTCGTTTGCTGGTCTCTGATAGGAGTCCAAGATGGTGGATCCATGCTGCGTTAGCTGGTAGGGGACCTCTGCATGAATCTCTCCTCGCTCTCCATTCTCTGTCAGTTTTCTCACTCCATTTGGTGCTTGGCTGAGTTGTTTATCTCTTCATTTGATGTTTTAGGGTTTCAGGATTGTTGTATTCTCTGCTTGGCTTAGTTTTTTGGATCTTTTCTGTGGAGGGACGGCGTGGTGCTTCTGCCTAGAGCGCCATTTTGCCGGAACTCCAGTTTTTTTTTTTTTTTTAAAATATAAAATGTCATACTGTTGCACTGCCCTTCTTTCCAATAGCTTCATTTCCTTTCTAAATGTATGCTTTTATCTAAGAATAAATTAAAATCTAGTTTGGGAGAACAAACTGCCCACTTTTAAAGAAAATTATATTGGAGGGTAATTTTTGTAGTGCATTTATAATATGATTTAGCATCTTATAAGAATTTACTATTCTCATAGTTTTAATAATATTACATTAACCAAAAACCAAACCTGTTGCAGTCAAGTTGATTGAATAGCAACCCTATAGGACAGACTAGAACTGCCCCATGGGGTTTCCAAGAAGTGGCTGGTGGATTTGAACTACTGACCTTTTGGTTAGCAGCTAGATTCTTTAACCACTGTGCAACCAGTGCTCCAATACTACACTAGTACTTAAAAATAACTTTCTTCTTGCATGAATAAAATTTTTTTCCAGATTTGCTAAGAAATCTGGTCTAAATTCAAAAATACATCTCATGAATCATGTCTAATGATGTATGTTCCTGCTCTGAACCTCTTGTACTAGACCATGGATTAAATAAAACAAGTGAATTTGTTTAATATATACATACCCATAATAGGCATTTATGAAAAAATAAGCACTAAATTGTCATGGTGTATTCATTCAGAGTTTATTGAAAGCACCCGTTTTATTATATAACATTTTGCTTTTCTGTAAGCCCTAAAAAGTAGTGTCAAGATAAAGAAAACTTAATGACATAAAACTGAGCAAGCAATATATTTCTATACAGTTATATATTTACCTAGTTCCTTTCAAAATTAAATCTCTCACTGTTCCAGTACAATTATGATTCTTAATATTTTACTTACAGGTTTGATATTCATCCTGAAATAACATGAGGAGAGATCTGTACTCTTTGGGATACACTGATTACAAATCAAGACAAGACCCTGAACTTCATGGCATTTGTAAGGCATTTTGGCAGCTCAGCAAAATCTGCCTCATTTCCCGATGCCAAAATTAGACCCCTAGGAGAAGTGGCAGCTATTTCAAGATGTGTTCTAAGATGCTCAGCTGTGATTCAGACATACTTATGGATAGGATACGAGCGAAGGTAAGCCGTCACTTCCCAACCTAGCCACTGTGAGCAGCCTGTCTAACCCTCTGCGTTCCGTTGTTCAGGGCTTCACAGCTGTTTGCTCCTGGGCCTCAGACGTGAGCTGCTGCCGGCTTGTTAATGCCGCACACTGATTCCCATTTCCCGGGCTAAGACCCAAAGGACAACATGGCAGACAGTAGCGATGTCACTTGTGACGTCTTCCAATTGGGATGTTCTCTTCCGTTCTTATCTCTCACACGACTTTGTGACCTCTTATCCAAACCCTAAAACACAGGATATTGCTTCTGGATCCTCTCACACTTTCCAAATGCATAAGGGCTATATTTCATATATTCTTTAACTACTTTGTGGTTTACAACCTGTAATAGTATAATTTTTATCCTATTTAAATGTTCCTCAAAGGAAATTTAGTATTTTAAAAAAGCTTTTGAAAAAATACAAGCAAAATGGTTTTTAAGCCAGCTGCCTAGCAACTTACTTCTAACACGTGAGAAGGATGGTTAGAAATCCAGGGCAGTGACAGGGCCTTGAGCTCCCGGGATGTGCTGGGCTGTTGAGGTAAGTGAGACAGTCTCAGAGTTGGGCTTGAAGATCCCGATTGAGTGTGAGTTTGTATCGGTCAGTCCTCTCTTATGAAATTTCCTTTTGGTCATTTTTACCTCTCATGAGACGACATTTTATTATTTTTTGCTTCCCTTCCACATTTGTGTGGATTTCTCCTTGGCCTATTAAGTTTATACTTAATGCAATATTTGGGGAGTGGGATGGAGGAAGGCTAGTTAATGGTTGCCTGAAAAATCTCATGCGCGCCCCCTGCTGATTTGAAACTGACAACACAAGCCTCTTTCAGTTTTAATTCCCAGAAGCATACAGGCAAAAGAATAAGAGAATCCCTTGGGGGTTTCCCAGCTCTAAGAGGCAGATTAATACCTGTTAACTTTCTCCTGAAGGTTTTCAAAATCATAAAGGAAAGAAAGGCTCTTTTGGCATTTTATCTGGGCTACCACTAAAGCTAGGGCAAGGCGGCTGTACCTAAGAAGCAGATCTATAGCACTTTTGCAAAACCAGCAATGAAAGAAGAAATGTATCACGAAGTTACATCAGATCTGAAGTGGAACGACTGAAACCTAGAAGATGTGCTTTTAGTCATTTCAATTTTGCTCTGTAATGGCCTTTCAGATATGCCATTGCTATAGTTTCTACTGGGTTTTATTTTTTCCCCAACACTTCTTGAAACTTTATATGTGGTTTGACTTAAATTTATGTGCATTAATTTAGTTTGAATTTTTGGGAAGATTAATGGTGGGAATTTCTGTGTGATATTTCACAATATTTTTTTCATATAAATATATGAGTTAATGGGGTACTATAATATATCACAAATTAAAAACATCAGAAGGTATGCATTCATTGGACTACAAAAATATCTACTAGAGCACCTACAACCCATCAGCCCCTTTCTACAATGGGAATACAATGATGAGCAAAAAAAACAGAGGCTTCTGCCTTTGTGTAACTTACAGTTTACTGGGGTGGGCATTTATGAAATAAAACATTCAGATAAATATATAGCTACGAATCATGATAGGTAATTTGAAGGAGAAAAAAGCAACAGGTTTCTACAATAAGATATTTAGTGGGTAAGTGAGGGGAAATCTAATCTAGATTAGTGGGCCAGGAAGATATTGCTGATGATGACAGGGAAGTGTTCCCAGTCCAGAGCACAGCATGTTTGAAGGCCCCAAACTGAGGATTTAGCACCTTTGAGGAACTAAGGGAAGACCGTGGTTAGAGCAGAGAGAGTGTTGTGGAGAGCAGAAGGTTGGAGAGGTGGGCAAGAGCCAGATCACAGAGTCCTGATGATGGTGTTGAGGAGTGTGGGTTTCTCTCTGATGCAGTGAGAGGTTACTGAGGTGTTTGGTGTGAGGAAACACAATCCGTGTACCACTGAAGCAGGCCACTCAGACTGCTGTGTGGAAAATAGATTTGGAGGAGCTGAGAGTATAGCCTGAGAGATCAGTTAGGGGCCTGTGGCACTAGCATAGGTGAGAAAGAGTGGCTTGGACTGTGAAAGTGGGAAAAGACATAGAAAGAAGTGGAAATACTTAAGATTCTGATGATGGATTGTGTGTGCAGGTGAGAGAGAAGTGCCAAGGCTGACTCCCAAGTTAAATGATATGCAATTGCCATGTGTGGCATGAATGGTCATGTGATTCAGTCTCATCTGAAAAATAGAATCTATTATTTCACCTCAGGGAAAATGACCTGATAAAGTACTTTTAATTCTTCAAAGAATAATGCCTTATATCTTAATTATTAGAATGGCAATTCTAAGCTATCTATCACCATGCTCAAACTTAAACATCATCATAGGATATGATGATGATAGTGATGGGTAATAATTGTAATAAGTACCTCTGGGCCAGAAGTGCATTCGGAAGATAAATGGTGACATAGCATTTTAAACAACGTCACTGGAACAGTTTAAACTTTAAAGTCATTTTTTCTTCACTAAGACTTAACGTACCATTTGGGAAACAAAGAGGGACGAGGCTGGTGTATCTGAGTGAAGAAGAGAATGTCCCTCCATTCCATGGACTGCCCACCCAGTAGGCCAGGGGAGCTTTTGCCTAAAGCGGTGACCTGTAGTCACTTTTCTCCCTGGCAGAGGGACGGATTATTGTGCTTGGTGAGCTCCTAGAGCAAAAGAGGGCCATGAGCCACACAGGAAGCATCCCCACGACTGACAATGGAGAGCAGATAGGCAGAGCTGGGAACACATCCGAAAGTGACAAAGGTGAACCAAGAGACTTAATAGTTCAACCCAGTTTAAAAACAAAAACAAAGAAACTGCTTAGTTTTGCCAGAGTGATCAGACCTGAGTCTGATCCAGCCCTGGATCCAGCTTGAGAAATACACAAGACAGAGGAACATGCTGACAACAACCAGCACAGCCAGCCTCTATGACACTGCAGGTCAAATAGCCTGGGTTTTCCAACAGGTAAGTTGTAAGGAAACAAAAGAGATGGAGGGGATTAAAGAGAATTAAAGGGGGTATCAGAGATTTTTAAATGAGCAAGACTAAAACTAAAGCATATTGTCCAGAGATGCACATTTGAGTTATAAAACTATTTTTTAAAGAAATCAAGAAAGTAATTACTATAAAAGTCAGGATAGTGATGACTTAACCCATTACCATCAAGTCAGTATAGGATGGAGTAGAACTCCCCCATAGGGCTTCCAAGGCTGTAATCTTTACAGAAGTAGACTGCCACATCTTTCTCACATGGAGCAACTGGTGGGTGCACACTGCTGACCTTTCAGTTTGCAGTCGAGCGCTTAACCACTGTGCCACCAAGGCTCCATCGTGGTTACTTAGCGGGAGACAAAGGGTTTGTGATTGGGATGCGGCCACATGGAGGTGGCAAAGTTCTATTTCTCAACCTGGGTGTTCACTTTAAAATAGATCATTAAACCAACATTTATTTTTATGTAGTTTTCTGTATCTTTGTTTTACTTTTACAGTAAAAATATTTTTAAAGTGTTTAGTTCTTACTGAGCATTTTATTGTCTTTATTCTCTCTGACATGCACAATCTTGTCCCTGTAATTTAGCAATGCAGTTTTGCCATGTTTACATCAGGTGTTTGTTTTAATTGATACATAATTTACATTACTGAAACCATTGTTACTTGTTTCCATGTCAAGCATTGCCTTCATGAAGCTCAATTTCAGTGGTTGCTTGAAAACCACTCATCTGTGGTTGGATCTTTGGGTTGCTTCCACTATTGTAGGTAATACCTGTCATTTGTTTTCAGGTTTGGAAATTGTTACTTAATAAAGATGCTATAGTTTTAATTTAATAGTACAATTTTGTAGTAACAGTAAGAGACTCCCTTTTGTGTTGCATTCTTGCTCTACTCAGCTTAACAAGAAAAGAGCCTAATCTTAGAACTTACACTACTCTTAGGAAGAACTATCATTTGATGTTTTATAGGCATTTCTTGAACCTCTACTCTGTACCAAACATTTTTCTAGGTTCTGTGGATAAAAGATGAATAAAGTGTAGTGCCCTTTTAAAAAGCTCAGAGAAGAGTCAATCAAGGAAAATAATGCAGGATTATGAAACACAAGCTGATATTGGGCTTCAGCTCTCTTTAGAGAAATCCCATGTGAATGCTACAAATAATGGTCCCCCGTCTCTAGTTCTGTTTCCACAAGGAAACCAGAGTGATATTTCTAAAAGGCATATCTAACCAAGTCATAAAACAATTCGCTTGCTATAAGAGACAACCATTAATTCCTCCTGAGTTTCGCTCTTATACCTCTGGGCCTTCACACAAGGTGTTCTCTCTACTTGAAACCCTCTTCCTTCCTTTTCTTCTCTAATTCACTGGTTAATTCCTACACACCCTTCAAGTGTCAGCAGAAATGCCACGTCCTCTGCCTTCCTGAACCAGCTGAGAGCCTCTGCTACGGACCCCCCAGCGCCCTGCATGATGCCTTTTAGCACCTATCACACTGTGTCACTGTTGCTTACCTAACTTCTTCCCCATAGACCATAGCTGCTGACGGGACCTAGCCTGGCTTTCTCCCCATTTCCTCGATCCCTGGCACATATCAAATATTTGTTAAATGAACGTAGGGGTTTTGCTCAGGGTATAAAGGGGAACATACAGAAGTGCTTAATGGGATTGGGAGGTAAAGAGACGGGGGCATCAGAGAAAGCTTTCCAGAAGAGGTGGTGGCTACATCTTAAAGGGCAAGCTGGAGTTTGCCCGGCAGAGAAGGGAACTGAGAGGCCAGGACGGTGGTGAGATGGCTTTCTAGTTAGAGGAAAGAGAGGGTGCAAAGGCAGGGGAAACTTGGCACGTTCAGGAAACTGCAGGTATTTTGGAAGACAGAATTGCAAGGGAAGGGAATGGGCAAGTTATTTAGACAGAGTGACCTTTAATACTCAGAAAGACCTAATTTACCGAAGGACGTTGTACATAGAGTTGTGATACAGCATCACACGTACTGACACATGTGCGGCCCTGCTGCAGAGAGCCTCGGCACGATGCCATTTCGATTGCTCATCTCTCCTAGGTGGAATATTTGTGGGATGATCTCAGAAAAAAGTTTCAAGACTTGATCCCTGTCACACTGGATTTATCAGCAAAGTAGAGTTTAAGGTAGTTTTTTAGTTTAAGGTACAACAACCTGAATGAATATGAGGGTGAAATGCTGAGAAGCAGCTGTGATACTAAAGGAGATGAAGGTAATATCTAGACAGTAAGAAAAGTAGATGTATGTTTATATTTGGACCCCTGGTGGCACAGTGGTTAAGAACTCAGCTGCTAACCAAAAGGTCAGCGGTTTGAATCTACCACCTGCTCCTTGGAAACCCTATGGGGCAGTTCTACTCTGTCCCGTAGGGTCGCTATGAGTCAGAATAGACTCCACGGCAAGGGGTGCAATGGGATGTTTATATTTACTCATAAAAGAATTACCTTTCTTTTTTTTTTTTTTTTTAAAAAAAAGGAGAATTAAAAATTACCTAGTTTGTGTGTAAGTATGAGCCGTCTTTTAAAGGGCACATAAGAAACTGATCATAGTGATTGCTTCCTAGGAGGGACACTGGATGGCTGGAGACAGATGTGGGAGGGAGACTTAATTTTCACTGAATAACTTTTTGTATTAAAGTTTTGTACCATATAGAGTGGCATCTGGGGTCTTAAAAGCTTGCAAGTGGCCATCTAAGATGCATCAATTGGTCCCAACCACCTGGAGTAAAGGTGAATGAAGAACACCAAAGACACAAGGAAAGTATTAGCCCAAGAGACAGAAAGGGCCACATAAACCAGAGATGTCATCAGCGTGATAACAGAAAAACTAGATGGTACCCGGCTACCACCAATGACCGCCCTGACAGGGAGCACAACAGAGACTCCCTGATGCAGCAGGAGAAAGTGGGGTGCAGAACTCGAATTCTAGTCAAAAGACCAGACTTAATGGTCTGAGACTGGAGGAACCCCAGAAAACATGGCCCCCAGACTCTGTCAACCCAGAACTAAAACAATTCCTGAGGCCAACTCTTCAGACAAAGATTGGACTGGACTGTGGGACATCAAGTGACACTTGTGAAGAGTGTGCTTCTTAGCTCAGGTAGATACATGAGACTAAACGGGCAGCTTCTGTCCGGAGGTGAAATGAGAAAGAGGAGAGGGTTAGGAGCTGGTTGAATGGATGCGGGGAATCAGGGGTGGAAAGGAGGAGTGTGCTGTCACAGTATAGGGAGAGCAACTGGGGTCACATAACAGTATATGTATAAATTTTTGTATGGGAGAATGACTTGAATTGTAAACTTTCACTTAAACTACAACAATAAAAAATAATAATAATAAATAAAAAAAAGTTTTGTACCATATAGACATATTAGCTATTAAAAACTTCTTTAAAAATTAGTGTGTACATTAAAGAAACATCAAAAATGTTAACAATGCTTATATCTGGATGGTAGGATTATGGATGATTTTTGTATCTTTATACTCTCCTATGCGTTTCCAGCTTTCTACAATAAGCGTATCTTGCTTTTATAACTCGTTTTAAAAAGTTACCTATTTTTAAAACCTGAATTCTCTAGAGACTGTACATTGGGACATGGAGGTTCACAACTTTACACAGTGAAAGAAGAGTGCTCCTAAATGCAGACCCAAATCATACTATTCTCAAACAGTGTGAAAATGTTCCTGATTGTGGCAGATTTTGCATAGAAGAAAGTATGCTGGACTGGGAATCAAACATTGTTCAAATCCTATCCATAATACGTGGCAAACATAGTTCAGATTAGCCATAAATAGTTATGTGACACTGGACAAACTCTTTGAGTTAACTCTCATCTGAAAATTGAGGGTACTAATACTGCAGAGGTTATTAAGGAGATTCAATGGAGTTAACTGCGTGAAAGCACTTAACACTGTGCCAGGTCAGGGGAGACATCAAAAGGTAACTTTGAGGGATTTAACCCCCTCTTAATTTCTGTCAGCTCCTCTACAGCCACTAAGTAGTATGCTTATGTAAATGTAGCTTTAAGACAAGTCCCCTAGCCCGACCCCACCCTGAACTCCTACTGTTTAGAACTTGTGGAGCTGTCCCTGTATCTGACACCTAACAAGTCCTGATAAAAGATCTGTTTCTTCTATTCTTTTTTTATTTTATTTTAATAATATTTTATTATGTTTCAGGTAAAAATTTACCCAGCAAATTAGGTTCCCATTTAATAATTTTTATACAAATTGTTCCATGCTGTTGGTTACAATTTGTATGATGTGTCATCATTCTCATTATTTCCATTCTCTTTGTTCTGTTTCCATTGATCTGGCTTCCCTTCCCCTCCTTGCCTTCTCATTTTTGCTTTTGGGTGAATGTTGACTTTGGTCTCATATAGTTATGTTTCTTCCATTTTTATTGTCTTTCTTGATATAGGGAGGGGAAAACATGTCCACTAAAACTAAGACTGGTTCAAGAAAAAAGGCAATGAATTGACAAGCTACACTAGTTATCAAAAGTTCAATATTATAAATAGGTCACCAATTTATAAATAAATTGTTTTAGTCCATATAGCAATCTCATGAGGATTTCAGTTAATAGTAGCTGACGGTTACTGGTACAGACCATTGGCCAGACAGTGGTCTAGTAACTCATTTAATCCTTCCCTCAATGTGTGGGACAGGTACAATTGTTCTGTTTCACTGATGGGAACTGAGGCTCAGAGGTTTTAACTTGTTCAAGATTGTACAACTAGAAAATGGAGCCAGGGCTCAAACCCAAGCAGTCTAGCTCCAGAGCCGATGTTCTTAATCTTTTAGTGATGGTAATGATAAATGCCTGAAATAGTGATATTATCTGATTAAGAATTAATGAAAGTCCAGAAAGAAGATATAGACCAGAGCATAAATTTCATATAATTTTGTCAGTGTGTGTACCTAGAATTTCGGAAGCCATTTCAGAAACAGACCTGTATGAATGGGCTCAATGATGCTACAATTATGCATTTCCCTTTACCTGAGGAGAATAAAGATAACCTTTCATTAGAGAAGAGTCAGCAGGTCTGGGTGAGCTGACCAATCAACTAAGAGAAAAGGAACACTGACCTTTCCTTTGCCTCTCAAATGTAGCCTTGTGTGAAAGAGAGCTCTGTATGCCTGAACAATGAGAGAAGTTAGTGTGCCCTGGGTTGAGTTTGGGGTAGTGTCAAACACTGAGGCCTGAGAAGTACACAGGGGCCACAATGGGAAGACTTCACAGCAACTTGGACTTTATCCTGAGAGTCATGGGCAGCCATTGAAGAGTTTTAAATGGAAGAATTTCAGACTTGTGTTTTAGAAATATCACTCTGGCTGTTATGTTGAATGTGAATTAGAAGAAAGCAAAAACAGAGGCTGGGAGAAGTGCTGGGAGGCTGTGGAAGGAGTGTGAAAGGGATGTTGGCAGCCTGGACTGTGGCCGTGGCAGAGGAGAGAGAGAAATGAATGGGTGCAGGAGAGAGACTAGCTAAGGGGAGAGGGACTAGTCTGGGGGAGAGGGACTAGTCAAGGGAAGAGAGACTAGTCAAGGGGAGAGGGACTAGTCAAGGGAAGAGCAATTAGTCAAGAAGAGAGAGACTAGTCAAGGGGAGAGAGACTAGTCAAGGGGAGAGGGACTAGTCAAGGGGAAAGAGACTAGCCAAGGGAAGAAGGACTAGCCAAGGGGAGAGAGACTAGTCAAGGAGAGAGGGACTAGTCAAGGGGAGAGAGACTAGCCAAGGGGAGGGAGACTAGTCAAGGGGAGAGAGACTAGTCAAGGGGAAAGAAACTAGTCAAGGGGTGAAGGACTACCCAAGGAAAGAGACTACTCAAGGGGAGAGGGACTAGTCAAGGAGAGAGACACTAGCCAAAGGGAGAGGGACTAGCCAAGGGGAGAGGGACTAGCCAAGGGGAGGGAGACTAGTCAAGGAGAGAGGGACTAGTCAAAGGGAGAAAGACTACTCAAGGGAAGACAGACTAGTCAAGGGGAAAGGGACTAGTCAAGGTGGTGAATCAAGGGGAGATAGATTAAGTGAGTCTCCCTGAGGATGAGGATAGATGTGGAGACAAGATCAAAGTGGTTTCCCTTTTACTGCATAGGATGATTTTTCTGGATTGTTGTTGTTAGTTGCCATCAAGTCAACTCTGGCTCATGGTGACCTTATGTATAGCAGGATGAAACATTGCCTGATCTTGCACCATCCTCGTGATCACTGGACTTGGACAATGTTCAGCTGTGATCATAAGGTTTTCACTTGTTAATCTTCAGAAGTAGATTTCCAGACCGTTGTTGCTAGTCTATCTCAGTCTGGAAACTTTGCCGAAATTGTCCACCATGGATGACCTTGCTGGTATTTGAAATACTGGTGGCATAGCTTCCAGCAGGCCGTGGATTAAGAGCCTCTAAAGAAACCTTCAGGATGACTGAATCCTACCCTATAAGATTAAAAAAAAAAAAAAAAA
Organism: Dugong dugon; assembly: GCA_030035585.1. Classification (NCBI taxonomy): domain Eukaryota; kingdom Metazoa; phylum Chordata; class Mammalia; order Sirenia; family Dugongidae; genus Dugong; species Dugong dugon. The sequence continues at coordinate 82,519,827 of CM057476.1, forward strand.
AAGCTGGGAATTGGAGGTAGTAGAGAAAGAAGGGGAGAAGGGAAGAGAGGAAACAGTTATGCTTTGATATGTTTGTATTTGTTTGGGGAGGGAGCATTTATTTGTCCAAAAATTTTCTCTTCCGTAGCTCCAGGGTGACTGAAAGGCTTTTAAGAAGCTGGGTACAGATGTAGTGGTTAGCTTTCCTTTCCAGAATTCAGATCAGTTCTTAAGCTCTGCAACTTCCTCCTTAATGAAGATGAGGTTTATCATGTCATGTCAAAGTATGACCAGAAGTTAGATGGGAAAATTGACTATACATCTTTTTTGGAAGAAACTTGCAAACCACGGAAAACACCTCATGCCAAAAACCATCAGGTGTCCCATAAATTCATCATATATTATATTCTCTGTGCCCACATCACTTGGTTATTACCTATAAGGCTACCCTTCCCACAGAAAATCATTTCATGCTTCTTGTGAATTCCTGTTTCCTAAACTCCAGCCACCCACCGAGAACACTTTATCTTGCCTGGGATCTCTTTCTGGAGTAAATAATGGGAAAGGTTTGAAAATGTTCTCACTGATAAATGAGAAACATAACATATCCTACTTTTAGTGGTTTTAGAAATCATTGTTCAATTTTTAATAGTATTGTAAGAAATTCTAAGCTTAACTTCTTCCTTCTGAAATTAATAATACAGTAATGAAATGCCTTCCCTGGCAGCCTCACCTCACCACATACATTTGAGCTACTGTCAGCTGTGGGTTCAAGGCCAGATAGTTATTATTCAGTTCTAATTTGGCAATATCCATGTTGCTCTTACCTTTTTGACTGAGCTGTAATGTAGTTCAGATGAGATTCAGTTGTATTCACATCCTACTTCTTTACTGTAGATCAAAGGAGGAAGGATTTATGAAACCAGTGATTTCTCAAGCTTTCACAAATCTATTGCTTTGGCTTGTGGCCAGAATATAAATTTGCATGTGACCCTTCCCTCAATTTGACTGTTTCAAAGCAGGGTCTTCAAGTGCCCATAATAGGGTCCAGAATCCCCACCCCCCCCCCCACACAGTATTGCTGGGGCTATATGGGCCTCAGTCAGGGCTGTGCCTGTCACACACATACATCCAGAAGAACAGAGACAGGTTGTAAAATTGAGTCCAAAAACTTGAGCTCATTTTCTTCAATAGTTTTTTTCAATAATTGTTTTTCTTCAATAAATACACTTTAGGTTGTATTTAGAAAGAGCAATAGGGCTAGATCACTGTTTGTGTTCTGTAATAAATATACAAAAAAATTATGATTATGTGAAAAATAAAGGGTGGAAGTGAAAATGTTTTATTGTGAAGGACTTCTACTGATATGCCTATAGCAAAACAATAGAGGAGACTTACTTCTGCTTAATCAAACATTGCAAAAAGTACCCTAGACATATTATGGTAAGAAAACTTTATTATATCTTTCAAGTTTTAACTAAGATATTTTTACTGAGTATTGCTTTTAAATGAAACATAATAAATGAAGCTAGTAGAGAACAGAGAAAGCAAATAGTGCTCAAGTTCTGAATCCTCTCGGGCTCTTCTTCCTCTCCCCTCTCTTTAACGCTTAGCACAGAGTTCCTACCCCATAAAATTGCCCACCCCTAGCTTCTATCATTTCAGTAACTTTCTCCAGTCTCTCCCATGCCCACTGTCTCCTATGCCATGCCCACTCTCTGCCATGCCCACCGTCACCCATGCCCACTCTCTGCCATGCCCACTCTCTCCTATGCCCACCTTTCCCATGCCTACTCTCTCCTATGACCACTCTCTCCTATGCCCACTCTCTTCTATACCCACTCTTTCCTATGCCCACTCTGTCCTATGCCCAATCTCTCCTATGCCTGCTCGTTCCTATGCCCACTCTCTTCTAAGCCCACTGTCTCCTTTGCCCACTCTGTCCTATGCTCACTCTGTCCTATGCCCACTCTCTCCTATGCCGACTCTGTCGTATGCCCACTCTGTCGTATACCCAGTCTCTCCTATGCCCACTCTCTCCTATGCTCACTTTGTCCTATGCCCACTCTGTCCTATGCCCCCTCTCTCTTTTGCCCACCTTTCCCATGCCCACTCTGTCCTATGCCCACCCTGCCCTATGCCCACTCTCTCCCGTGCCCCCTCTGTCCTATGCACACTCTGTCCTATGCCCACTCTCTCCCATGCCCACTCTCTCCTATGCCCACTCTCTCCCATGCCCACTCTGTCCTATGCACACTCTGTCCTATGCCCACTCTCTCCCATGCCCACTCTCTCCTATGCCCACTCTCTCCCATGCCCACTCTCTCCCATTCAGCACAATTGCCTATTGCTTCCCTTCTGTTTTTGTTCACTTCTACCCAAAGTTCTAGAGGGTTTATCAAAGATTATAATAGGTTAGAGGTGCAGGCCTTCATAACGATTGTTTCTTATCTTTGAAGCAAGCCAGCATTGTTGAGTTCCTCCCCCTCTCACCTACCAATTCTTTGAGCAGATGGCTATTTCCTCTGGCCCCACTTGTTGTCCATGTTCATAGCTGTGTACACTGGCAGACACCTTTGTGCACACACACACGCAACAGCTCTGAATCTGTACTGTTTGATGCACACAGGCATACAGGTGTATCTACATTCTTAGATGCACACATATAAGCACCCAGATTTGGGGGTTTTAGAGTATCTGATAAGTAAAACTCAATTTTTCATCTACTTATCTGTGCTCAGAACCATTTGAGATCTGTATGTATGTGTCAGATGGAGATAAAAATGTCTACTTTGTGACTTATTGGAAGATGTGACTTTGAATTGTGGGTACACATGGGCTTGTAATACCCTAAAATTAAACTTACCCCTAAATCCATAGGAAGAGATAGAAATCTTACAACCAGCTGAGTAGGGAATGCTTGCTTGCTTCCTGTAGGCAAGCTGACTCCCAAAGAGAAAGGGCTGAGCTGAGCATGCCCAAGTCCTTCTTCCAAACACTTCCAGATCAGGGAACTGAGGGATGTGAATGGGTGCTGAGAGATGTTCAGAGTACTGCTCTAGTAATATCCCTCTACGTGGAACCAGGAGGTGTGGGAAACGGAAGTCCCTCCAATCCCTCCCCGCTCCACACACAGGTGAATTCTTATACCAGACCATGGAGACATGAAAAATCAGAGGGAGGAGCTAAGACAGGAAGCTGAGGGCTGTAGAGGACTTTACCTACATCAGGGATTGAGGTGAGTTATCAGGCCTGATCCGGGAATGAGGAGTGGAGCAGACAAGAGATGAATCAGACAGACAAAACACTGGAGTGGAAAAAATGGGGAAATGCAAAGAAGAGCATAAAACTGCCATAGAAAGTGTATTTAAAGAATACTAAATTAATTTATTTCTGCCATTTTCCAAAAAACAATTGGCAGTGGCCAAGATTTGTATGCCAATAGGCACTGGATTATGTAATCGGAGAAGGAGTGTGGGAACGCAGGCACAAGAATTGTTGCAAAGTAGCATAAGGCCCATTTTCTGTACATAAAGAGTGGGAAAGGCAGCGTTCCCAAATTATTAGCATGACTCTGACCAACAGTCATAGCTTGGGGTAGGGCTCACAGCCCCCAGGCTGACCATCCTACCTGTTTTTCCTAAATGGAAAATGCTGTCTTATTCCAAAACAAGCCTTGGGGTTTGGGAAAAAGCCCTGAGGTTTAAGATTTTTTCTGATTGGCTTGGGCATTTTGTTTTTAGTTTGAGGTGGTCCCAAGGATCTGACCCCTTGGGAGAAGGTGAGAGGAATAGATAATTGTTATAATAGTTAACATTTATTGAGCATTCACTATGGACCAGGCACTGTCCATATGTCCAATGAGTTGAATGTACAAACTCATTTAATCCTGAAAGGAATCCTATGAGGTATCACTTTTAATATCTCCATTTTATAGATGGTGAGACAGACACTGAGAGGCTTAGCAACTTTGCCCAGAGTCACATGGCTAATAGGAAGCAGAGCTGGAATGCAAATCCACGCACTTTGCTCTAGAACCCACGCTCTGGACAACGAATGAGCTGCTCAGAAAAGATGGTGGAGTCTGGCTCAGCCCGGCCTTGCTTGGATCTTTCTCATGTGAGAGGAGCAGAACGCCACCCCCACCCCAATCAGGCTAGTTCTAATCCAAATCCTGGATTGGAGGTCAGTATTTAGCTGGGCCCTGGGTGATGCAAATGGTTGACTCATGAAGCTGCTAATCAAAAGACTAGAGGTTCTAGTCTACCCAGATGCACCAGCAACTTTTTTTTTTTTTTTTAACAGGAGGCGTTAACTGCCTCAAAGGAGCAGGCTGAGCATTGTCTCCTACTGCCAGACCACAAGGTATACTATCAGACAAAGGCAGGGCCACTGCACCTTCTGACAACCCTCAGGATGGGTGGAGATTACTCCACAGCCCTCTGGGTGCCAGTCTATTACTTTCTGGTCTCTGCTGAATGGAGAAGCGGATTGAGGGCCAGCAACAAGAGGTCTAAGGGCACCTGAAGGAGCCCTGGTGGCATGTTGGTTAAACTCTCGGCTGCTTGTGGAAAGATTGGTGGTTTGAACCCACCTGGTGGCTCTGCAGGAGAACGAGCTTGCAATCTGCTCCCGTAAAGATTACAGCCTAGAAAACCCTATGGGGGCAGTTCTACTCTGTCATATGGGGTCTCTATGAGGTAAAAGTCGACTCTACTGCATACAACAGCAACAACAAGGCACCTGATCCAGAATTCCGAAAGACTCAGCACTTTAGGCAGTTCATTCAGGCATTCCATAAACACTTATTGAACCTGTGTGCCCCATGTCACCTTCCTTTTCTTGGCATATTACCCTAAGCAGACACCCATTACCAAGGTCCTAGGAATCCCACACCTGTGTGAGTCAGTTAGGCCTTTACACAACAACTCCTCCACCTTCTTTGCCCGCATTCAGTAGCCCAAGCTAGAGGAGACCCCATGGATGCACAGGACTGTATCTGTTCAATCACGCTGGAAGCTCTGTATTACTGCCCTTTTGGCAGGGGCGGCTGGAGTGCCTGGAAGCTCTTAGTCCCAGCCTTGCAGAGCTATGGGGACCGACCCAAAGCATCAGCCATCAGCTTTGTTCCTCAAGCCTTTGGAGAAAACCTTTGATTTCATGGGGATGATTATTTTTATTCTTGCCCACTCAAGGATGAAGCCCAAGAAACAAGAGGCTGGCCCTTTCAGAGGTATCACAATGGGTCACCTCCAGCCAAACCCACTGTTTTTTGTTATTTCTGGGTTTGGTCAGGCCTCTCTTGGAAACCATTACTATACAACTTACTTAAAGAAAGAGTGGAGGGATTGGACATAAGAGACTCGGACGGAGAAAAGGGGACTGGGGGGCCTAGGGTAGGGAGGCTAGAAGTAACGTGTTGTCAGAGAAAGTGCTGGAGGAACACAAGAAAGTCACTATCTGATCTGAATCAATTGCACTTGGTAGTGACATTTTTAATCTTTTGCAAAGTCAAATTATTCCAAGTTTGACTTTGCAAAAGATTAAAAATTCCAAGTTTGACTTTTGATTAAAAGATTCCAAGTTTGACTTTTAGCCAAGCTAGGAGAACTGGCACTTCGGGTAAAGGTTTCAGAAAAAGACACAACACACACAGAGAAAAGGGGAGAGAGACTTTTATCCCAAAGTCATTGTAAATACAAAGCAGGGTTTTATCCCTCACAGTTAAATGAGGAAGAGGAAAAAAAAATCAAGAATACCAACATTTGAGGTACAAAGACTGTCATGGGCCAGTGGAAGTTTGCAAAATTATATGTAAATGACCAAAGTTTTTGCTGTGGTGGCCCTGTGCATTCCCAAAGTTAATCCCAAAGAGAAAATCTACTTAGCAAAAGAAAGTTTTGTCTAATTTGGTTAACAGTTGAGAAGTGACAAAAATGCTGAATATATTAATAATTTATATTTCCAGGGTAACACTATATCTTTAATGCTTCACTGCCAAAGGGATTCAGATTGGCTTAATGCTCAGAGAAAAAAACCTGAAAGGCCTTCTTCATACTCTATCCAGCGCTGATGAAAATGGGTGTAAGACATGTGTTCCAATAATAGGCACCATCCACCCTCCCACTTCTGCATAATTTGTTTTTATCCCATATTGCTCAATATATATTTGTTATCAGCAAAGGCCTGTATTTACACTCCATTTTATGCTCCAACTATATCAGTTTATAAGAGAGGAGATATTTGTTTACATTTCATATTTTATAGAAAAGGTATTTCAAGAACCCCATACATGCAAGACCTTTTCTAAAGTTTATAGATTCCTCTCCCCCAAATACACATAGAAGTTCCACTTTATAGACAATGAAGTCCGTCCCCCCACACCTTCCCCTTTGGCCTATGTCTGTATAATGGAATTTGATGGTTTTACAAATTGCAGGTCATCCCATTCCATGACCTCAGTAAACAGTTGAGATCCGAGCTCCCTTAAACCCTGTCCATAGGGATAGAATAAGTTAATTTACGTCCTCTAGCTTATCTGAGAGAAGATAAATCACTGCAGTTCGGCTAAATGATCTCCGGAAGCAAAGACGAAAACGTGCTAGATAATTCTGATTTATTTAAACGGTATCAAAGTTAACGGGAACAAAAGTTCAAAGAAAAAAAAAAATCAGTGAAGGAAATGTTTAAATCTCCACAGGCAAAACTTCAGCCACTGGATACCTTGTTTATTTTACCTATTTACATAAAACAACGGGGAGGCCCATTGTGCAGTTTGGATCTTAAAAACAGCATTAGTTTGCTATTTTAAATGTATCACTGTTTTGTGGGTAAGGCGCAGGTCTAACTCAAAAGACACAATCCTCTAAACATCACTAGCCAGGTTTCCCCTAGACCCCAAACTTTCCTCACCATGTTTACCATGGGACTCAGGATGCAGCGAAAAGTTAAAAAAAAAGAAAAAGAAAAAAAAGAATTGAGATCCTGCCAGGCACCAACCGGGCCTCGGTGGTGATGCTAAGGGGTACAGTGCAGACGGAAAAGCACCAAGCCCCACCCTGGTCTCAGTGGCGCTTGGAAATAGGCCACCGCCTCGGAATTGCGAGTCTTCGGCAACCCCAAGCCTTCACGCAGTTTTCGTGGATCTGCAGAGTCACAAGGGGTCATGCAGGACCGGGCGCTCCACCCCCGCCCCAGGGATGGAGGGAGCGTTCTCTCTCCAGGCTCGAGAACCTGAAAACAGAACCCGGCGTCTTGATCCTGCGTCAGTGGCCGGAAGGTGGGGCTCAGCAGGGGAATTAGTCGACTGGGGAAGAGCGTTTCCCAACCCCGCCAGTGCAGACTTCTTACCCGGTTGCCTTAGCACCCCAAGGCTGGGTTGATCTGTGCGCAAAAGGCAACTCCAGCTTCCCTGGACTCTCTGGCATCAAGCTGGGTGTAACGAGTTGTCATCCGAAGATAGAAAACTTTGCGGGATGTTGTTTTTAAGCCACAGTCAGAACGTTAACAGCTCCACATATTTAAAAGACCGTGCTAAGGCTGTAAACTCAGCCACGCGTCTCGCGGGCTTGGGTTTTCTGCGCTCCAGACGCTTAGGCGCATCTGGCGCGCGAGTCCTGGCGACTGGCCTCGCAGAAGGATAGGCACCAACGTCTGAGATGGCGAAGTTCAGCAAAGCCAGTGTGGTGTAGGTCTTTCGCTTTGCATTTTCCTTGCGTCTGCCGTTATCCGAGGCAAATGCCCAAGATGCGCGCGAAGGAGGTTGCGGGTCTGGAAACCCAGGAGAGCCTCTAAGGTATCCGGGGGCCACGAATCCCACCTTCCAGGGATGCCTCAAATATCGACTTCAGTCTCGTTTTAGCCCTTTCCCCACCTCTCAAACTCTTAGCAGGATGCCCTACCAAATTACTGAGAGCCTTCATCTTGGACCCTACCAGCCTTGAGACCTTGGCACTTCAGAGGGGTGGGTTGTGGAGGGGCAGAAGGTAACAACAACAACAACAAAGTCATCTCTTTGGGTCTTTATCAGAAAAAGTTTATTGCGAAGGGGAAAACCTTCCGAAGACTAACTGCTCTTGGCCTTCCCCAACCCAGTTTTTTTTTCTTTCTTCATAATATGTACATCTGTACAATATACTGTGTTTCTCCTAAGCAGTGCCCAAAGCAGAGAGAAATCTGGCGGGCGAGTCGGCGTCAGAGCACCTGCTGCTGGGGCGAGTGCAAGCTGAGGGCGTTGGGATGGGCGTGACCGATCAGGTTAAGGTAATGGCGGTCCAGGCTCTGCACTGGCGCCAGGAAGGGACTGTGCGGTTGCACTGGGCTTGGCAGCGGCACTGGCGCGCTGGGCAGGTAGGGCAGGGCCGGGCTGCGGGCGGCGCCGTGCGGCCAGGAGAAGGGCCCAGGGGCCGCGCCCTGCGGGAACATGGCGGCCTCGCCAGGGCTGTGGCCAGTGAACTCGGGCCCGGCCGGGTGCAGCTGATAGGAAAAATCCGGCTCCGGGAGCGACCCCAGCGACGGGAAGGCAGGTTCGCCGCCCAGGCGGGCCTTGGACTGCAAGAAGGCGAGGATGCGCGCATACTTGGTATCCTTGGTCTCCATTCGCTCCACGGTGGTGAGGTAATGCACCAGGTTCTTCATACATTCGTGGTAGCCGTAATGGAAGTAGTTGGCAAACTCCGCTAAAAGTTCTGCTGGAGGGGCGAGAAAGACCGTAGGAAGGAAAAAACGGTGGGCGGCCGCTTTCCCATGGGGAGCCGGAGGCCAAGGCCAGGCGCTTCCCATCACGTTTTCTGGCCAAATTTCCCGTTTGAGGCCCTTCCTCGCGTCTCTGCAGTCTGGAGACAGAAAAGCACGAGCGAACGACCTTCCTTTCCTTAAGAGCCTTCTCTCTCCCTTACTTCCCTACCCACCTACTGCCCCCTCACCCCCGCCCCAGAGGAGGCAGCGGAACCAGTGTCTCCTAGAAACCCGCTCTACGTTGCTGCTTCGCCATCGCCCGGGCGGGAGAAGGGCTTTCTGCAGGAACACCCCCCCCCCCCACTCGGCGAGGGCCTCACTCTCACTTCCAGCACCCAAGTGTGGCGCGCGCTTCTGGCCCAGGTTCCCCTTACCCAGCCTGCGCCCACCTTTTTCCCTTCCACGGGGAAAATCAGCGGAGTGCAGGGCTCTCAGGTACTGAACGGTCATCTCGAGGATCTCCGCCTTCTCCAGCTTCCCGGAACTCTGCAAAAGGAGGAAGGGCTTTTCACATCTGCCCAACAGGCCCAGGCACGGTTTCATCTGGAGCGGACCTGAGCGCTGCTGGATCTGCGCGAGGGCCGCCTGGGGCTCACTCAGCGCTCAGGCCACCGGGGAGGGAGGCCCACAAGGACGGTCATCTGCTTCCCAGGATTCCCGGCGCCTGGGGCCGAGAGTGACAGCGAAGAGTTCCCAGTGCCAGGTACCCGGCTTCTGGGCCGCCGACGTTACCTGCTTCGCCAAGGCCATAGGCACGGTCTTGCCCAGCTCGTTCAAGCAGCGGTTGATCCTGTCCCTCCTCCGTTTTTCTATCACTTTGTGGGAAACTGGGGTTCTCTGAGAACAGAGGTTTGTACGTTTAGGACGGCTTTGCCCAGGTAGTCGTCGAATTCAAGGCCGTAGGTGCGTCCCAACCATCTTCCCTGCCCGCCACGCTCCCCAGGGGTTCGCCAGATGAGGGCCGGATGAGCTCTATCCTCTCACGCCCGCGCTGGCGCACTTCCCTTCCAGCCTCCCTACCCACTCTGAGCGCCAGGGCTTTGGGGGAGGTAGCCGCCAGACTTCGGGCATGGGTTCCTTCCCAGTTGAGGACTCTCCTGTCCCTACCCCCATTCCCTACCTAAACCACTCGGGATTCCTCCACACGTAAAGTCCCGTGTGGTCACGTTTCTGCCATTGGTCCAGCCGGGTGGCAGCTCGGGGAGTCAGACGCCTCCACCACCAGGGCGCAAGGGCGTCCAGGCTCAGCCTACTCACTTTGCGTTCCTTGAGCTTGTCTGACATCCTGGTGAGTACGTGCCCTTGGGAGAGGCGGTGACCCGAGGCGCCCGTCCGCTTTCTACCTCGTGTGCCTCCTCCAGTGTCCCAGGTAGACTGCAGCCTCCCAACTCCTAGGGGCTGCCTTATAAAGCGGTCATCTAGGGCTCCAAGTGCATTCACCAGTTGAATTATTCCATAGGATTAGGGGAGCTGCGTTTGGGGGATGTATGCATTCAAGATCAGTTTTAAAGACGTTAAGAAAAAAAAAAAATTAGCAGCCGAGGGGGGTGAGTTGGGGGGCAGATCAGCTTTGTTAATCCACGTGGCCCTTCAAAGGACACGTGATCCGGCGGGGAATAATATTTGCCTGGCAACAGCCCGGGCGGGAAAAGGTGGCGTTAAACCAGCAGGCAAACGAGCGAGCTCCTGCAACAGGCGCGGAGCGCAGGGGCGCAGCGGCCGCGGGCACCGGGGGGCGAGGACCCTCACAAAACAGGGTCGCCTCCTTTAGTCCCACCGCTGAGTCTCACACGATCGCCTGTTTACAAATCCCAGCAAGCCCGGCGTCCCAGCGCCGAGTGCGCTTTAAAGCCTGTCCAGAGTCATTAAAGTAATTAAGTAAGCCTTTAATAGGCTGTTCCGCCGGGTTCAAGGGGGAGCTCTTGGAGACGGAGGCGCCCCGTTTGTTCCCAGGCTTTTCTCACACGACTTGGTGACACGTCCATCTCCCCCCTTTTTGTTTACACCGCTTTATTTGTCTGGACATCCCGGCAGGTGTGGGGCTGCGGCTGGTACACGAGGCTGTCGCCTCGCCTCGCCCCTCCCGCCGGCCTTTGGCACGCGACGCTCCCCCTCACTCCCTGTCCACGTCGCTTGCTTTCTTTTCTCCCACCCCCCCCCCCCGCTCTCTTCCCGGGGGGAAGAGGCTCAATTTGTAGCCTATTATCCTATAAGAAAATGTCCATTGAAAAGTATGAATAGTTTCATTGGGTTAAATTTTAATAATACCGGGGTGGGGGGGGAGATAGGCGGGCATGTGTATGGGGGGGTGAGCTGGAGTAGGGTAGGAGGGGTGAGGGTGACACGGAGGGGAGTGGGCCGAGAAGAAAAGGGCCAATGCAGCTGGCCCGGGAGAGCATTATACGACGTCACCTGCGAGAGGGGGCGCCTGCAGACCCCTATTCATTTGCCTAATTTTGGTCAATTTAACAAACTTCAGGAGAAATTATTGTGGCTTTGTCAAGGAGTGTGAAGCCTTCTGATCGAATTAACAGCATGTTTTGATCCGGTAAATGTCATTAGAAAGGGAGAAACAATCGCGCTTAGAGGGCTCTGAGTAATGCGCCCAAGTGGAGACGCCAAAGCGCACGGCTCACAAAGGGAGCAAGTAGCTGCCACAGGGAACTTTTGTACCCGCCCATCGCCCAAGTTTTGACACAAAAAGGCATTATTTCATACTTGAATACGTTTAATCCAACGATTGTCTATTTTCCGCAAACATATTTTCACAGCATTGTTAACTTTTTATGTCCTTCTTTCGCGGGCGCCTTTTCTTAACGTTTAGGGGCGGGAGAGCGCAGACACTTTGGGCATCAATATTTGTCACTGAAAAGGGGCCCGTGAAGTTTGGGAAGTTGATCTCTTTTTTATGGTTTTAAAGAGCGAAAATATCGGGGGAGGAGGAGGGAGGGAAGGCACAAACAGAAACGAGGGAGGAAATTTGCTGGACCTGCCCAAGGGGAAGGAGGGGGGCCGCGGCTGCGGCTGGGAACTTGCTCCACCGCCTGCGCCTCTGCGGCCAGCCTGGCCCCGCGGCCAGGGGCCTCCTCCCTCAAGGCAGGACTCGATCACTCACATTTGCTACCTCGGAACGCGCACTCTGGGGGCTCTGGGCTTGCAGGGTGTTGGTGGGAGAGAGCTTTCGAGCAGATGGAAACGATAAAAATTGTTTTTTGTTTTATGACCGGCTCGAGAGCCACCGAGCTCCCGCTTTTTTCTTATCTTTCCCATCTGGGAACAACCGAAGCCTCTTCTTATATATCTTTCCCTCCCTTTCTACCCCTCACTCTGCCTAAATTCCCTCTACTTCGCTGGTCAATGGCCGGGCCCGGGGTCTCCCTCTGGGTGTCAGTAGCTCTTGGCAGAGGTGGGTAGGGTGGAGCCACGCTCGCAGGAGGCTTGGAGCTCCCAGGGCGCAGAGTCCGCCGCAGGTGCCGAGCCTCAGGGCAGCGAGCTGTCCACCTGCCGCCGCCTGGGAGGTGTGGGAGCCGGCCCGTGCCGCGCACCCCTGGGGTGGCGCTCTCGGCTTTGCTTCCAGTCTCATCACTAGGTTTCTGTTCCACTTCACGCCAGATTGGACGCGACCCGCATCCTCCTGCAGGTTCCTCTGCCAGCCGCGGGTGCCCTCTCAGAGGTCGTAGATCTCAGTATATTCACTCGCACACAATGGGATTAAATAGGAACCCTTATCTTCCAAATCAACTAACGTGAATGGGTAAGGGAGGGCGCACACTTCTCACCCCCACCCCCTTTTTAAGCCAGCGGACTAGGAGTTGATCCTCTTACTGTTGGTGTTAACTGCCAGCTGCAGGCACCTTGCACAAACCAAGTATCATTCAGTGCAAACTGTTTATTTTCCTGGGTTTGCTCGCAGAACCGGACTCAGGGTCTTGCCCCGAGCTGGAAGACCCCGCGTGAGGCTGGTGAGGGGAAGGGACTCACAAAGGTGGGTAGGTGGGTGGAGACTGGGTGGAGAGGCACGCGTCCTAGCTGAGCCCTCCGGCGGCTGCAGCCTTACCACAGAAGCTGGCGAGGCCTCTTTCCCGTCAGTTTAGGGAAAGGGTGTGTTTTTAATTTCTCCTTTCCCAGCCTTGCTCACACTGCCCGGAAGTGGGACGCTGGGACCCTCATAGTCGTCTTCCCCTTACTCCTCCTTCTCAGGCTGATGATCAAGTGTGCCTTGGTCTTCAGCTAGTTACCTTTCCACGCAAAATGAGAGCAGACTAGTGTAGTGAAGAGCGGTGGACCCTGGAGCTAAACAGCCGGTTGGAATTCCACATCAACCATCTACCAGCGAAACTTCGGGCAGGTTGCTGAATCTTGCTGTGCCTCAGTTTCCTCTTCTGTAAAATGGAATTAATAATTGCATATATTACAGAGTATTCATTCGGATGAAACAAGTAAATATAGGTAAAGTACCTAGAAAACCGCCGAACCACTCAATTAGTGATTTTATTTTGTCTGGAAATCTCTTCTGCAGTGACTCTCAGGTTTTAGGAGTGTTTTAGTGCTGATAAACTTTCATATGTTTTTCTCATCCCTGAGAAAACTTCACCCTCCCTGACAAAGCCACACTAATTTCTCCTGAAGTTTGTGAAAATGACCAAAATTAGGCAAATGAGTGGGGGTCTTGGGTGCTCCCTCTCACAGGTGACATGTTTCCTGCTGGTGGCCAGCTATGTTCTCCCTGTGTGAGGCGGTGAAGGTGCAGAAGCCCCTCTTCATAGCTGTTCTCCAGCCATTCCAACATTCACATCAAAATCAAAGCAAAGCTATGACATAAGCCTACTTAGAATTACGGTGCTGATTAAATATTAGTCTGTCCTTGGGTCTAATGACCTCCGTTGGAGAATACGACAACCACAATGTTGTTTTTTGAAATTGCTGCTAATATTGCTATTTTTACTATTTTTCTTTTGCTCCATAGGCCGGACATATAACTTCCAAACGCTCAAAGATGAATTCACTTATGTTTATTCCCAGTTTTAGAAACTGAGGATTTGTGGGGTTGGGAGGGGAAAGGGGAAATGAAAGAAAAGAATCTAGTGGGTATATGATAATTTTAGCCAAATTGCTCGAAGACAAAGTGCTCTGGGAGGTTTCAAATCCTTCCCCCTACCCCCGCCCCTCCAGTACACAGAGCAGGTATTCTAGATTCATTAATAGAAGTGGATATTTAATCAAGTGAGGAAGTGTGAGAAGCCTCATTAGAGAGTGGGGAAAACATGAACATGGCTGACCCCTCTACTTCTGAGGCACCAGGAAGACAAGGCACCAAGGCACCGGAACTCCTTGGTTCAGTTCCTGGAGAAGCATCACAGAGTGTAGGATCGCAGGACATTTCCTCTGAAAGGAGCCTAAGAGAGTATCCACCCAACACTCCCTTGTAAGTCTGAGGAATCTGAGGAGCCATGAGGGGACAAGAATGCCTGAATGATCATGGTAAGCTGCTGTTACAAAGGATTTCACTTAGTGTTTGTTGATTCACTGTGTGACCTTGAGGGCTGAATGCCTCAGGTTATGCCTCTTTCACTGGGGGTGAGAGGTGAGTCTGGGGTTTAGGACTAGCAACAATTCTCCTGCAACTCCCCTGCCTCTGACTCTCTTGAGCATCACCAGGAGGCATCAGCTGCATCCTTGAGCCTCCTTCCTCCCTGTTCCTACCCCTCCATGTGATAACAGCATGTCTTGAGCACCCACTGTGTGCCAGGGGGCAGGAATACCAAGCAGAAATGACATAGCCCTGCCTTCCATGGGTTTGTAGTCTAACAAAAAGAAAATATTTGTATTTATAGCCCCAGAACAAGCCTCAACACAACAGCCACTCTCAATGTCCATTCTAGCAGCCTTGGCATCAGATATCCTATTGGGCTGGCAGCATCTCTGGGCTTCTCCTTACTCAGCATCCCTGATTTCTCTGCTCCTTGATTGCCAATAGTCATTCTGTTGCTTGTCAGTGCAGTCAGTGATGGTGAGAGGGCTCTAGGGATAATTATGCTCTCCACAACCACGAGAACACACACTGAAGAACACACACTGTTTATATGTCACCCCCAAACCTGAAAGGAGCCCTGAAACTTGGGGAAACCTCTGTCCACAATAGAGGTGATTTCCAAGGCTTTTCATCTTAACCTCCTTTGTCCCTGTGTAAAGCAGTTTAGTATTTTTGCTTTCTAACTCCATTTTTAGATTTACTACCTGACAGTTTTGCTGAACAAGATCGCAGCACAGAAACCACAGGTGCACCCCCACATATCTAGAGGTCCAAGTATTTTCAGCTTCTCTTCCCTTACAGGGAAGTCTTGAAACATTACACATGTACCAGTAGGAATTGATGCCTTCAGAAGTTGGTTTTGTTTTCAGTAAAAGCTAAGTGCTACAATTCCTTGCTACATAAAATATGGTCCTCAGACCAGAAGCATTGGCACCACTTGGGAGCTCATTCCAAGCCAGTTGCTGTGGAGTCTTTTCTGACTGATAACAACCCCGTCCGTGTGTGTCAGAGTAGAACTGAGCTCCATAGAGTTTTCAGTGGCTGATTTTTTGGAAGGAGACTGCCAGGGCTTTCTTCTGAGGGGCCTCTAGGTGGACTCAAACCTCCGAACTTTCCATTAACAGCCAAGAACTGTAACCATTTGCATCACCCGGGCACTTCCAAGGAATCAAAATCTGCATTTTAACAACATCCCCATGTGGTTCCAGCACACTTCTGAATTTGTGAAGTTGATGATCAACTGCCGGACAAATCTTATGTAGGAATGACCATCTCAAAAGGACAGCTGGAGAGCAAAGGTGGAGGGAACTTTCAGGCCTTCTTAACTGGAGCTAATTAACCACTGCTTGTTCAAATATTCTGTGGGGCATTTGCAGTATTTCCATTAAGTACTGTCTACCTCTATATGCAATGATTTATTTCCTGTGTGTCTTGAAGGTAGTAGTTATTTTTTGTTGAATGAAGGAAAGCTGGGAGGGGGACGTTGAGGATTATTTTGGCTTCAGTGCTTGAGCTAATTCCACAGGCAGTCTCTCATGGGACCCCAAATGGTCATATTTGGCAGTATATTTTTGGACTTTTAAAAGAACTAAGTAGAGGAGTATAATTACAACAAACATTGAGAAAGAATACTTTTAGGGAAATTGCAGGATAGATGAAGGTATTGTTTTCCATATTTTGATATGATCATCACTTGGAAAGTACATTGCAGATGCTTTGAATTGTGTCCATTATGGGTTTTGATTATTCTAGGCAATTGGGTTTCTCCTCGGGCTGATAATTACAGGTTTGTGCTCTGTTAATTTGAGCAGCCATCCAGAAGTTATCACCAAAAGCATTATCTCACAGAGGAGCTCTGGCTCAGAGTGTTGAGGGGAGTTCTATGGCTCTATGGGAAGAGCTAAGCCAGCGCTTTGCATGTAGAGTCCATCTGCCTTACAGGGCTGATTTTCACAGAAAGCTACAGGTATATGTTACTGGAACTTGGGGAAAAGACGAGAAATGTAAACGACAGTAAGGTTAATAAGGGGTGCCATTCTATGCAGTAATCAAGTTACAGACATCTGCATACGCCCAACTTGTGTGTGCAGGTAACTGCCCCAGCTCCACTCCTCCCTCTCTGGGAATCTGAGATTACTGCCACCATCATTCATTCACCACTAGAATTCAGCATTTACCGTATGCCAGGCACTGGGCTGGGCAACGCTGGAGCCATGAAGAACAAATGTAGAGCTTTTGGATTATCTATAAATTCCCACTTGTGAAAAGAAGAACCTGACCAAGATGATAGCCCTTTAGGGCAGACCCCAACTGCTAAGCGGGACTAATTTGCCTATTTTTTGGTCCACCTGCTTAAAATTACTTCCTACTGCTTACAGTTCAGTTCACTTGGTTTCTTTACATGACTCCTATCAATTAGAGAATAATTTGAGGAGTTATATACTTTTTAAAAAAAATTAAATGCTTCTGAACACATTAAGGGGCTCTTGTTCGGCTGCATTAATATAACCAGATTTTGTTCCTCCTGTCTTAGTCATCTAGTGCTGCTCCAACAGAAATATCACAAGTGGATGGCTTTAACAAAGAGAAATTTATTTCTTCAGAGTAAAGTAGGCTAAAAGTCCAAATTCAGGGCGTCAGCTCCAGGGAGAAGTCTTTCTCTCTCTGTCGGCCTTCTCATCAATGTTCTCCCGGACCAGGAGCTTCTCCGCAAAGGGAACCTGGCTCCAAAGGACACGCTCTGCTCCTGGCACTGCTTTCCTGGTGGTATGAGGTCCCCAATTCTCTGCTTATTTCCCTTTCCTTTTATCTCTTGTAAGGTAAAAGGTGGTGCAGGCCACACCCTAGGGAAACTCCCTTTACACTGGATCAGGGATACGACCTGGGTAAGGGTGGTGTTACAATCCCACCCTAATCCTCTTTAACATAAAATTGCAATCACAAAATGGAGGCCAACCACACAATTCTGGGAATCATGGCCTAGCCAAATTGATCCACACAATTTTGGGGGGACATAATTCAATCCGTGACACCTCCCTAACACCAGACTAAGGGGGGCTGTCAAGAAAACAGTTTTGATTGGGATGGAGATAGTCTTGGAGACTTGGTGCTTAGTTTCCTACAGCTGCTTTAACAAACTGCCACAAACCTGCTGTCTTAAAACAAAAGACATGTATTCTTTTAGTTATAGAGGCCAGAAGTCTGAAATCTATATCACTGGACTGAAATCAAGGTGTTGGCAGGGCTGCACTCCATCCAGAGGATCTAGGGGAGAATTTTTCCTTGTCTCTTCCAGCTTCTGGTGGTTGCCAACATTCCTTGGCTTGTGGCCTCATGACTCCAATCTCTGCTTCTGTGGCCACGTTGCGTTCTCCTCTTCTGTGTGTGTCAAACCTCCCTCTACCTCTCTCATAAAGACCTTTGTGATTACTTTGGGGCCCACCTGAATAATTGAGGATAATCTCCCCATCTAAAGGCCCTTAACTTAATCACATCTGCAAAATCTTTTTTTGCTGCATGAGCCAACATTCATGGGCTCCAGGAATTTGGACGTGGCTATCTTGTGGGAGTGACATTATTTAGCCTACACCCCTGGTGAAGCGTCCAAGTGGAAGCTAAGGCAGCATTTGTGCACTGAGGTCCTGAGTGCAGAGCCACCAGGAGGTGGAAGAGGCTTGGCCAAGGTGTGGAGAAGTGGTAAAAAGAGAATACATTCTGTTTCAAAACTTGAGCTCGAACTTGATCTTGTTTTCTTTTTTACCTTTTCCCCTTCTTGCTCTTCCTCCTTTTTCATCCCTCCTGCACCCTAGAACCCCTGGCTCCCTGGCCTCAGAATTAATACTGCTATAATGTATTTAAGCTACATTATGAGCTAGATAGTCTTTAGTTTATTAACCTACCATCCTCATTACCATTTATACACACATATAATGGCTTTGTCTCAGAACTAACTGATTAAGATTCAGTCTTTTCCCCTTTTTCTCCAACATGCCCTCTTCTTCTAATTGGCCACTGGTCTTTTGAATATGACATGCTCATACCCATAAGGGACTTGATTCAAAAAGATCTGGATATAAATCCTGACTCTGCTCTCTGAATGGTCCTGCAAGTTGCTGAGCCTCAGTTCATGGATCTACAAAGCAGAGATGATAGTATTTGCTTCCTAGATTAAATAAAGTAACATTTGTGAAGTTCCTGGCATAATGTCTGAATCCCAGGAAGTATACAGGGCCTGGGATTCTTGTGTGTTGATCTGGTTGAGCACCTGCTATGTTCAAGGAACGGTGCTGGACACTCATATTACAATGGCGAATAGAACCCAGTGGCTGTCTTTCAGGAGTTTATAAGGTGAGGCAGACACAGGAAGAGAATCTAACATAAGCTGGTGGGAGGGGAGTGGATGGGGGAGAAGTCAGGGAAGGCTCCCTAAAGGAGATGAAGCTTAAACTGAGTCCTGAAGGTGAGTGTACTGATTTCCCACAGCTGCTGTAACAAATTACCATAAACTTTGTAGCTTAAAACAGCAGAAATGTATTCTCTCACAGTTCAGGACACCAGAATTAAAAAAAAAAAAAAAAAAAAAAGCAAAGTGTTGGCAGGGCCACACTCCTTTCAAAAGCTCTGGAGTAGATTCCATTTCTTGTATCTTCCTGCTTCTGATGGCTCCTGATGTTCCTTGGTTTGTGTCAGCATCACTCCAGTCTCCCCTCTTCCATCTGGCCTTCTTCTCCATCTTTCCTCCTCTGTCTTTTCTTCTTAATAGAACTCTTGTCATTGGATTTAGAACCCATCTGGATAATCCACGATAATCTCATTTCAAGATCCTTAACTTAATTACATCTGCAAAGACTCTTTTTCCAAATAAGGTGACATTCACAGGTTCTGGGTGGACATACCTTTTGGAGGCCACCATTCAACCCACTACAGCGAGTAAGAGGTTGCCAGACTAAGACAAATGGGAAAGGGTTTGGCATGAATAAAGGCATAAGGGCATGAGATAGCTTTCTGGTCTTAGGAAACCACAAAGTAGTCTCACTAGGTCATGAATTGTGAGGAGGAGTGTGGTAGGAAACAAACGGAGAGGCAGATCATGGGAGGGGTAGTCTTGGTGCTAAGGAGCTTATCTTTATGTCACAGAGGTTCAGGTAAAGATGATGAGGTCCTGAGTGATGGTTAGGGGTGAGCAGAGGGGTGGGCTGACAATGTTTGAGAAATAAAATCAGCAGGGCATGGGGAAGATTAAACAAGGTGGGAGAAGAATAGGAAAGGTGATTGCTGGATTTCTGGTTTTGGAATTGACAGGGTGGTGACTCCATTAATTGAGACTGGCAATAAGAAGGAAGGTAAGATCATTTTGGGGGCGAGTATATTGGAAAAAGGGGGTGTAGGAGCAGATTATTAGTTTAACTTTGGGCATTTAGATTTGGAAGTTCATATGCACACTCCATAAATGGACCCAGTTGAGATATGAAACTTAAGGCCAGGGATAAAAAAAGTCAACATCAACCTGCAGGGACTAACAGATCACGAGAGTGGTTGAACTCTTAAGAACAGTTTAAAAGGTAAGTTTGGGGCCAAGGACAGAATCCTGGGGCAGTTGATGGGTGAGGGGTGGGTGAAGGACTTTGGCCAGGAAGGAGTCATTAGAAGGGAATGAGAGAGCTCAGAGAGCACAGACTCCTAGGAACAAGGTGCAGATGTCTTCAAGAAGGAGGAGATAATCAGCAGGATCTGACAGCAGAGATCTATAAAATGTTCATATGACTCAAAAGGTCCATTGGAGTGAACATGGAGGTCACCATCAAACTCTGCAAGAGCAGTTTCTGAAGAGTGGTGAAGAGAAAACAGGAGACTCAGGATCTCTTTCTTCTATTTGCTTCACCTGGACTGTGATACCTCTCAGTCTGATGAATTCAGACCATATTCTGACTAAATCACCAGCTGAAGTTGAATAAGATACATCTTGTAAGGCAGATTATGGAGATTCTGGACACTTTCTGGGTTTAATTTTTGTAGTCCTGTACTCTACTAAAAGTTTATGGGATCATTATAATTTTATCTCAGCTACAGGGCTTAAAGAGAGGGTGGCTTATCCACAGGTAAGCCAGAAAATATGATGGGGAGACTTGTTACCCCCTTCTCAGGCCAAAGAGTGGTGGTAGGCAACTTGGGGAGGACACGTGGTGTATTACTTTCATAAGGCGGCTGTAACAAGGTACCACAAATTGGGTGGCTTAGAAGAACATAAATTTATTTTCTCACAATTCTGGAGGTTAGTAGTCTGGATTCAGGATGTTGACCATTTTCTCTCTGAAGGCTCTGGGGAGAGATTCTTGTTTCTCTCAACTTCTGGTAGCCCCAGGCATTCCTTGGCTTTTGGCTGCAGCATAACTCCATAACTACATGGCCCTCTCCCTTCTGTTCATCTCTCTGTGTCTCTTCTCTTTTATAGAACACCACTGAGATTAGATTAGGACTCACCCTACTCTGGTATGACTTCATGTTAATTGATAACATCTTCAAAGACCCACCTTATTTCTAGACAAGGTCAGGTTCACAGGTACCAGGGTTAGGACTTCAACATAAATTGTTTTTCTCAGGTTTGCATTTTTTTCAATTGTACTTTAGATGAAGGTTTACAGAACAAATAGTTACCCATTAAACAATTAGTACACATGTTGTTTTATGACAATGGTTAACAACCCCACGACATGTCAGCACTGTCCCTTTTCAAACTTAGGTTCCCTATTACCAGCTTTCCTGTCACCTCCTGCCTTCTAGTCCTTGTCCCTGGACTGTTGTGACCCATTAGTCTCTTTTTGTTTTATTGGGCTGTCTAATCTTTGGCTGAACAGTGAACCTCACGATTGACTTCATTATTGAGCTAAATGGGTGTCCGGGGGCCATACTCTTGGGGTTTCTCCAGTCTCTGTCAAGCCGTCTGGTCTTTTTTTGTGAGCTAGAATTTTGTTCTACGTTTTTCTCCAGCTCTGTCTGGGACCCTCTGTTGTGATCCCAGTTAGAGCAGTCAGTGGTGGTAAGCCGGGCACCATCTAGTGGTACTGGACTCAGTCTGGTGGAGGCGTGGTAGTTGTGGTCCATTAGTCCTTTGGACTAATCTTTCCCTTGTATCTTTTCAACATAAATTTTTGATAACACAATTCAATCTTTCCAGTTCCAATCTTGGAGGCTTGATGTCTTATTTTTAATAAGATGGCATTGCCCCAAGGTTGGATACAGCATAAGCAGGTCACATGCCAAGGGGAATGGTCTCTTCCTGCACAGTCCTACACCTAGAAGCTGCCTTTTATTCTCGATATAACTCTAGTTAGCTTTACACAATGTAATGGCATCATTCCATAGCTATAAAAAAAGAGTTTAGAACACTTGGAAGCTATGCACAAAATCCATGGGATTATGAATTAATTTACAATAGAGGTCTTGATCAGTTCCATGATTATGAGATTTATCATTAGGGTCAAAGAGTGAAAAACTTTTGCAAAGGACTATTGAGAGAAATGTGCTGACTGGAATTTGAAGCATACTCTTAGTGTATGAGAAAAACCCTGCTGTGGTTTTTAAAATAGTGTATTAAGAGACACTTTCAAAACAAAGAATCTGATTCTTTCTTGTGGAAGAAGAATGGGCTGTCAAAAGCCCTCAAAGTAAACCTTCCACTCACAGCTTCCCCTGACCAATGTGAGCTGACCTAGATGGGCCAGGGAGCATGAAGCACTGCTGCAAACTGGGGATGGAGAGGCCTCCTGGCCCCATGCTGTGATCTCCTGCCAATAACCTGTGGCTGTTTACAAGTCTGCCCCTATACCTCCTGGAGAAAAGACCCAAAGTGCTGGCGAGAACTTTCTCCCCAAATAACACTTGACCAGTGGGGGTAGGGAATATTTCCCAGTCAAAAGTCATGTTATAAGAAATTGTACTTCCTCACAGAACCATGAAGAAAGGGGAAGGTGCATGTCTTGTGGTGGGTTCTCTAGAGAAGCAAAACCAGTAAAGTATATACATATACATATATATAGACAGATTTATATTAAGGAAATGGCTCACTTGGTTGTAGAGGCTGGAAAGTCCCTAGTCTGTGGGTCAGGCTAGAGGCTTCTCCTGACTTACGTAGCTGCAGGGGCTGGTGAACCTAAGATCATCAGGTCAGACAGCAGACCTCTGGCTCACAGGCTACGGAGACTGATGAATCCCAAGATCACCAGGCAAAATGGCAGGTAAGCTGCTAGCTCAAGTCCCAAGAACTGGAGTCAGACAAACAGGAGCCACCTGCAGGATCCAGAGCAAGCAAAAACCTATGAACGTTGCCAGAAAGTCCACCTATGTTGGATGCAGGCCCCACCCCCAAGGAAACTCCCTTTCTACTGACTGGCCACTCACAGCAGATCCCATCATGGAGGTGATCACATTATATCAGATCTCACCATTGAGGTGATTACATCATTATACGACCACCAAACTACATCATAACTGCCAAAACACTGAAAATCATGGCCCAGCCAAGCTGACACACAATCTTAACAGTCACAGTCCACCCCTTGTCAACTTGGCACCTATACACATCTATGTAAAACCATACATAATTTCTGAATAAAGACAATTATAAAATCATACTTGCACCTAACATGATGCAGCTAACATGCATACAACCAAAAAATGCACTAGCCCTGTTTACATCTTATATTTTATAAGTGACAAAAACAAGAATATTTAATGCACACATTCAAGGAAGAAATATTCATAACAATTACAGTCCTCTTTTCTGCAACTGGTCGCGTGGTTGTAGCTGGTATTTAGAACTACATTCTTCTACCACCCCTTCTGTTTTCCCTTTGCCCTAAGGAGGCACCTCAGCTGGTCGTGGTTTTTTGCCTGGTGGGGCAACCCACACCTTCATTCCTGAAGGGTCTGGGCCATCATCAGTCATATTGGAATTGGATTGCTGTAGGTTTCTTTTGACTTTAATCACAGGACATAATGGAACTAGGAGATGCCTTAAGGGATCTCCTGTATACCAGACATACTCTTCTTTGCCTCTGTTATGTAGTAGAAATCCGATTCCCTGTTGGTAATCAGGATCTATCACACCAGCCAATATAGTAACTCCCTTATTTGCCTGTTGATCCAGAGTCATAAGGAATCCAAAGTGATCAGGTGACGTTCTTAACTTCCAGTTCAATGGAATCAGTGATGTGTCTCCAGGTGGGCGCATTCTTCTTTTTGGAACTAAGACCTCTAGACCTGAAGAGCATAGGGTCGTGGGGACAGGAAACAAACATTTTGTGAGTGGGTCACTAGGGGTAATAGTGAGTAGTGCCACTCCTATTTCCACCCCTTGATTCCTGGACCCATGAATCCTGGCTATGGGAGAAACATCACCATATATTGGATGCTAGTTTAGAGCATATACAGCCTTTGGAGAACACTGCTCCAAACCTGCAAAGTATTACCACCTAGCTAGTGCCATAATTGTGTATTTAGAATGCCATTCCATCCTTCTATCAAGCCAGCTGCTTCAGGATGATGGGTAACATGGTAAGACCGGTGAATTCCGTGAGCATGGGCCCATTGCTGCACTGCATTTGCTGTGAAGTAAATCCCTTGATCAGAGGCGATGCTGTGTGGGATACCATGACAGTGGATAAGGCATTCTGTAAGTCCACAGATGGTAGTTTTGGCAGAAGCATTATGTGCAGAGAAGACAAAACCATATTTAGAGTATGTGTCTATTCCAGTAAGAACAAAACACTGTCCTTTCCATGATGGAAGTTGTCCAATGTAATCAATCTGCCACCAGGTTGCTGGCTGATCACCTCGAGGAATGGTCCCATATTGGGGGCTCAGTATTGGTCTCTGCCACTGGCAGATTGGGCACTCAGCAGCGGCTGTAGCCAAGTTGGCCTTGATGAGTGGAAGTCCATGTTGCTGAGCCCATGCATAACCTCCTTCCCTACCACCATGGCCACCTTTTTCGTGAGCCCACTGGGCAATGATGAGAGTGGCTGGGTGAAGAGAATAACTGGTTTCCACAGAACGCATCATCCTATCCACTTGATTGTTAAAATCCTCCTCTGCTTAGGTCGCCCTTTGGTGAGCATTCACATGAGAAACAAATATCTTCACTTCTTTGGCCCATTCAGAGGGCTCTATCCACATACCGCTTCTTCATACCTCTTTGTCTCCAATTTTCCAATCATGTTCTTTCCAAGTCCCTGATTATCCAGCCAAACCATTGGCCACAGCCCATGAATCAGTATACAATCACACATATGGCCATTTCTCCTTCCAAGCAAAGTGAACAACCAGGTGCACTGCTCAGAGTTCTGCCCACTGGGAGGATTTCTTTTCACCACTGTCCTTCAGGGAGGACCCAGGAAGTGGCTGCAGTGCTGCTACTGTCCACTTTCAAGTGGTGCCTGTGTATCGCACAGAACCATTTGTAAACCAAGCATGAGTTTTCTCTTCCTCAGTCAACTGATCAAAGGGAACTCCCCATGATGCCATAGGTACAGACTGGGAGATGGAAGGTAATGTTACAGGAGTGGAGATCAAGGACATTTGGGCCACTTTCTTGTGCAACTTACTTATGCCTTCAGGTCCTGCTCAGGCCTGACCTTGTATATACCACTTCCATTTAATGATGGAGTGCTGCTGTGCACATCCAACTTTATGGCTCTGTGGGTCAGACAACACCCAGTTCATGATGGGTAGCTCAGGCCACATGGTCACTTGGTGGCCCATGGTTAAGTGTTCAGTCTCTTCTAAGGCCCAGTTACAAGCCAAAAGCTGTTTGTCAAAAGAAGAGTTGTTATCTGCAGAGAATGCCAGGGCTTTACCCACAAATCCTAAGGTTTTGTGCTATAATTCACCAATAGGGGCCTGCCAGAAAGTCCAAGCAGTATCTCTATCTGCCACTGCCACTTCAGGCACCATTGGATCAGCTGGATCATACAGCCCAAGTGGCAGAGCGGCTTGCATGGCATCCTGAACCTGTTGCAGAACCTTCTCTTGTTCTTGGCCCCACTCCAAACTGGCAGCTTTTCAAGTCACTTGATAAATAGGCTGGAATAGCACACCCAAATGAGGGATATGTTGCCTCCAAAATCCAAAGACACCTACTAGATGTTGTGCCTCCTTTTTAGTTGTGGGAGGAGCCAGATGTAAAAACTTATCCTTCACTTTAGAAGGATTACCTTTGACATGTTCTACACCACTGAACTCCTAGAAATTTCACTGAGGTGGAAAGCACCTGAATTTTTGTTGGGTTAATTTCCCACCCTCTAGCATATTCACCAATAAGTCCAGAGTCGTTGACACCTATTCCTTACTAGGTCTAGTCAGCATTATGTCATCAGTGTAATGGACCGGTGTGATGTCTTGTGGAAGGGAAAGGTGATCAAGGTCCCTGCAGACTAAATTATGACATAGGTCTGGAGAGTTAATGTAGCCCTGAGGTAGGGCACTGAAGGTGTATAGCTGGACTTGTCCAGCTGAAGGCAAACTGCTTCTGGTGGTCCTTTGAAACAGGTATACAGAAAAAGGTATTAGCCAGATCGTTAGCTGCATACCAGATATCAGGAGATGTATTAATTTGCTCAAGCAATAAAACCATATCTGGAACAGCAACTACAATTGGAATCAGCACCTGGTTAAGTTTTTGATAATCCACTGTCATTCTCCAAGATCCATCTGTTTTTTGTACATGTCAAATAAGCGAGTTGAATGGGGATATGATGGGAATCACCTCCCCTGCATCCTTCAAGTCCTTGATGGTAGCAGTAATTTCTGCAGTCCCTCCAGGAATGCAGTATTGCTTTTGATTTACTATTTTCCTAGGTAGAGGTAGTTCTAATGACTTCCATTTGGCTTTTCCTACCATAGTAGCCCTTACTCCATTTGTCTGGGATCCAATGTGGGGGTTCTGCCAGTTGCATATATGTGTTTCAATTATGCATTCCAGAACTGGGAAAATCACTACAGGAAGGTTTCAGGCATCTACTGGATCATCTGTGAGATGGACATAAGCTAAGACTCCATCAATAACCTGACTTTCATATGCCCCCACTCTGACTGGTGGGCCACAGTGATGTTTTGGGTCTCCTGGAATTAGTGTCACTTCAGAGCCAGTATACAGTAGTCCCTGAAAAGTCTGATTATTTTCTTTACCCCAATAAACAGTTACTCTTGTAAAAAGGTTGCAGATCCCTTTGGGGGATGAGTCCCAGGAACTTGAGTTGTCAAAAGGATTCCGATGTGTAAAAGAGTTTGGAAATCATTGCTAGATAACTAGATCATCAGAAATGTGGAGAACAAGGGAGAATTGAATTAAAATGTCTGATGACCTATAGGTAACTTGCACCTTTGGGAGCTACAACAGATAGGACAAATATGCGAGGTCATTGGGCATGTTGAGAACATGCCCTCCGCTTTGTGAAGCAACAGCTACGTTTGGTCCTTATAAGGTAGGTATGACTCTCGTGGTTGATAAATCTCTCTGATGGCTTCTAATTGCAATAGGATCAAGGCTATTACAAGGTCAGGCATCATGCTGGAAAGAACACTGATTTTGGAGTTAAATTAGCTTCAGTTTGAATCCCAGCTCTACCACCCCAGACTTATTAAAAATAATCTCCGTGGATGTGGCCCTGGAATCTGTATCTTAAAAAAGAAAGAAAGAAAACCCTTAGGTGATTCAGCGCATTGGTCTCTGGTCCAGCATTTATTTGATACCATTGCCATAAAATGATTTGTCAATAATGAAAGGTTACATTGTGGTTATGTATTAACAATAAATTTTGGTAGATACATAGGATAATGAGCACAGGTTTTAAAAATCTTTTATTCCATAGGTTCTGACATGTTTATTAATAAGACAATCTTTGGCCTCTTTTCTTTGAAGTAGGACAGCTTGACCTCCCTACCTCTTCTTACTGGCACAAGAAGAAAGTCTGTGCAATCAGATTAAAACTTGCTTGATTTGTAAGGCTTATTTTGAGAAAAGATAAAAGGTATAGAATCATGGATCTGGGAGCAGAGTGACCTAGTGCTGACGCTAGTCCAAGATGTGGGCAGATTTGGAAGGACTGAGGGGTGGTTGGTGCCCTCTAGTGGATGAAGCTATTCAACTTCTAAGACGAGGGTTGAACCGCTTGAGAGACTGACTTAAAAAGAAACCATTCAGCCTTGGACTTGCTGTTTAGAGACCTAACTGTGTCTTGTCAGGACACCTCATCTCTCTGACTGCAGTATTTTTAAAAATATATAACAAAAAATTTGCCATTTTAGCTGTTTTAAAGTGTAAAGTTCAGTGACATTAATTACATTCACCACATTGTGCAAGCATCACCACTATTTCCAAAAATTTTTCATCACTCCAAACAGAAATCCAGTGCCCCTTAAAGCAGTAACTCCCCATTCCCGCTGCCTCTAGCCCCTGGCATACATTAATGAATTTTTGTCTCCATGAATTTTCCTATTCTGGATATTTTATAGAAGTGGGATCATACAATATTTGTCCTTTTGTATCTGACTTATTTCACTCAGCACAAAATTTTAAAGACTCTGCAGTATTTTCACCTATAAATTGGAAGGGGTGGATGAACGTATCAATGACCAGGAAGTCAGTACACCCAAAGGGCTGCCAAAGAGACCAGTCATAGGTGAAGTCTAGGCAACAGGGCATGTGTACTCCACCCAGAGCCAGTCACAGCCACTTGAGTTGTCTCTTCCACTGGCATGTGAGCTCCTGGAAACTGGGACCTTGGCTTATTCATCTTGTGTCCTGAACACCTGATGAATGCCCAGTGTGGAGAAAGTTCTTGGTAAATCATTCTTGAAAGGAGGGAAGATAGAGAAAGAAAGGTAGGTTGGTCGACTGGCTTATATTTGCTAAGGCAGTACAAGGTCAGGACTAAGTCTTGTGAAGGAGAGCTTAGCACTGCAACCCTTCATGTCAGAAACATAACTGAGAGGTGATTTCTTTGCCAATGTAGACCTCACGCAGACCCCCTGAAGATGAGTAAACACTCTGGATTCTGACACCAAAGACTTGAGACCCATCTGATGTCTTTGACTCCCATTGTGAGCAGGGTTCATTCTGCTGGAGTAGCAGAGACCCATGTAGCATGGCTTTCCTGGAGTGCAGGCTGTGGGGAGGGAAGTTCTCCTGCGAGGGGCCTTTCACTACTGCTCATCCTGTCCCCACGTGAGTGTTTTGGCACAGCCAGCAGAAATGGCAGTGGTTTCCAGCACCTAGGTGCTGCTCCCAGCTCTTCACTGACGTAGCTTGACCTTGGCAAGTCCCTTTTTCCTGCCACTTTCTCTCCTGCCAAGTGAGGGGCTTTCTAGGGGTCAACGTGGTCACCTCTGGGGCTTTTCTTGTATCTCGTTCCCTGTATATCTCCTCAGTGGTGAGACCTCCTGCATGCCTGGAAGAAACCATGGGAGAAAGACATATACATAGGAAATAAAGAAAGAAAAAGGTGGGAGGAAATAAGAAAGGCATTGAAAGAAGCAGACAAGAGAAGGATGAAAAGGAAGAGAACAAAGAAGATAAACATGAGATCAGTTGAACCATTGACTTAGTTATATAGATGTTAACAGCAAAGGCAGACATGACTCAGAGAGTTTATGCAGAAGGAAAAGTATTTGCAGAGGAGTTTGAAAAGATGAAGCAGGTGTACCATAACTGATTTATTTTCACAGTTAATTTCTGCCTAAAATTGAGATGTGCCCATGGACTGAATGTTTTTCTTTCCTCTTATTATTTTGGCCTGGTTGACCTCTTTAACTCTTGCTCCAAGTTTCAGCAAGAATTCCTTCCAGCCAGTACCAGAACCGGATGCAAATTGCAGCAAGAATATCCTCTACACCCAAGGCCTACATCTATTTCAATACTAAAATGATTTTTTTATAAAGTTGTAGTCAGAAATGTGAGACCAGTTAATTCTGGTCTGCCATTCCCTCCTTCTCCAACCACTTCCATTCCTTTGTTCTCCCTTCTCTGTTCTGCTCTGTGCTTCCTCTCCTCAATTCACCATGGCCCTGCTGACCTTCCCATCCACAGTTTCCACTCTGCCCGATTCCATCATTAGCAAAGTCCATATGCTCTGAGTAACCTCCTTGCCCTTGTCTGAGGAGACCACTTCCTGTTGAGTGGTAGTTGCTCATCCTGTCATATCCCATGACTCACATATAACGGGGCCATGAGGAAGCATCCACCTTCTCTTAGCTCTGTAATGCTGCTTCCAGATGACCATATCTAACCCTTCAAGATGTAACCTAGGGGCACGTCAGTGCACTTGCACATGACCTCTTTACTTCCATGGGTCTCTATCTCAACAGTAGCTGCCCCACCTTGGGCATCATCCCTTGGAAATGTTCCACTTCTAAGAGAGTCTGTATACCTCTCTAACCATAATCCAGTCTCTCACAGACCTTTCATCTCTTCCATTAAACATTCAACAAAAAATCAATTTGCATGTACTATCAGGTGGAGTCGCTATGAGTCAGAATTGATTCCACAGCAATGGGTTTGGTTTTGGTTTGGATTAGCTAGGGCTGTGAAAGTCACTGGGGATACAGTGATGGATCAAACAGACAAGGTCTCTTTTTACAGAGAGCCTGTACCTAGTGTAGGAGAAAGACAATCAAATGATGACTTAACTCAATGTTCAATTGTTGTTGTTAGTTGCTGTTGAGTTGATTCCAACTCATGACCTCCCCAAGTGTTACAGAGTAGAATTGCTCCATAGGATTTTCTTGGCTGTAATCTTAATGGAAGCAGACTGCCCAGTCTTTTCTTCCTTGGTACTGCTAGATGGGTTGAAACCACCAACCTTTAGGTTAGCAGTTGAGCGTAAAAAGTTTGTGCCACCTAAGGACCTTAAAAGTTCAATTACACTGAGGCTAATTCTGTGAAGAAAAGCATTACATCCACTGTGTCTACAACCCATCATGGCTACTAATTCCTTGTCTTCTCCTAGGTCTCCAGGTATAACGAACCCTTCTTATCTTTACTTCTTTTCCTTTCCAGCCTGACCCTATAGTACATTATTTCAACCACTGTCTTGCCAGTTGCCTCAACACCCTTGCCCCTGTTCTTTGGCAGAACAGCAAGCATGGAGTAAATTCAGCTTTGCATTTTCCCTCCTTTAAACCAGGGGCCTGAGTAATGCTGGTAAATCACAAATCAACATGAATCAGTGCCACTCCACTTTTATGACTTCCAGTCCCAGCTGCATTCAATCCAGATTGCTAAGCAATGCTCACACATACGTTCCTAATCCATCAATGGTTATTTCAAACTTCTCAATACTCCTCAAGTCTCCAAATGATCCTACACACTTTTCTCAGAAGATGTCTTGGTGTCTTATCTCACAAAAATAATAATTACTGTGTCCATGAGCTTTCTCACTCTCCTGTTCTCTACCCCCAAATATTCCTGCATTATATTCATCCTTACCTCCTTCTCCCCAACTCTCTAAGGAGCCCCTCCTTCGTCCTTCCCCACTTCCCTGCCCCTGTGTTCTGGATCCCATTAGCTTCTTGCCTCTAAGACTTAATTCGATTGGTCACCCCTTCTTTTTCCATATCACCCATCTCTCTCCATTCACTGGCTCCTTCCTTTGAGCATATAAACATACTCAAAAATCTCCACAAGCAAGCAAACACAACAATAAAAATCTCTCTCTTACCACCGACTGCTCTGGCAGAGATCACAATACAGGGTCCCGGACAGACTGGGAGAAAAATGTAGAACAACATTCAAATTCAAAAAAAAAAAAAAAACAACGACAGAGACTGGAGAAACCCCGAGTATGGCCCCCGAACACTCTTTCAACTCAGTACTGAAGTTACTCCTGAGTTTCACCCTCCAGCCAAAGATTAGACAGGTCTATAGGGCCAACAGTAACACATATGAGGGTCGTGCTTCATAGTTTAATCATGTATATGAGATTAATGGGCACACCAGCCCAAAAGTGAAGAAGAGAAGCCAGGAAGGAACAGGAAAATTGAACAAATGGAAAGAGGGAAACTGGGGTGGAGAAAGGGAAAGTGTTGACACATCACGGGGTTGGCAACCAAGGTCACAAAACAATTTGTGTAATAACCGTTTAATGAGAAGCTAATATGCTCTGTAAACTTTCACTTAAATCACAATTAAAAAAAAAAAAAACTCTCTCTTGCCTCTGCTTTCCCTTCTATCCGCATTTCGCTCTCCAGTTCTCAACCAAGCATCTAGCAAGAATGGCCTCCAATCTCTACCAGCACTCTGTCTCCATTTCCCTTTCACTTGCAACCCTACTGAAATCCAACTTCCATTTCCACCACACCACTAAACTGTCCTCTACATCTTTGCGGTCAGATCCAATGGACATTTGACTTCCTTGGCATTTGGTATGGCTGGCCCTTCCTTCTTGAAGCCTCTACTCCCTCGGTTTTCCTGACACCACTCTCTGGGTCTTCCTATTATTTCTGGCCTCTTCTTAGTCTCTTCCGTGGATTCTTTTACCTTTGCTGCCCTTTTAAATATAGGTGTTCCCAGGTTCTGTCCCCTGCTATCTAGGTTCTTTTCTCACCCTTCCTACTCAGCTTGGATGGTTTTGTTCTTTTCTGCCTTCTAGAGTGGCTATGAGTCTGAATCGACTCAATGGCAATGGGTTTTTTAGTGTCATTGCTTGTTTGCAAGTCTGACAGTAAGCTGTTTAAGAGTACGTACCCCATCTTCTCACATTTATATCCCAAGTTTCTAGCACAGTGCCTAGTACATAGCTAATACTCAGTTAATATTCCCTTAGATTACTTTGACTCCCAAACCCCTAAACTCCTTGATAGCTGTCCCCTATTTTTCTGTGCCAGATACAACTTCCATGTCAGGGTCCCCATGCTCCACAACACAGATCTGTGTTTCTCTCCCTGTTTTCTCCTTTCATCACTTAGATTTCTTCCTTCCAATATCCCTGTTGAGAGAAAATTCTCCTCTCTCATGTCATATCTCGAAGTTTCCTTAATTCTATATTCTCTTGACACCTACTTGTTTTGTGAAAATGGATTCTGGAACCCCCTTCCAAGGCCTCAACTCTTAACGATGGGGCGTAACAGGAACTAGACAACAGAGGTTGAAGTAGCTTCGGCACAGTCTCATAGCTAGCAAGTGATAGAGCTAGGATTCAAACTCAGGTATTCTGGCTCTGTAACCTGGCTATTAACTGCTGTATTCGTGACGATAAGGGTTTTGTATGAGACTCCTGTAGTTCTCTTAAACAGGACAAGCATTCCAGTGCTCCAGGGACTAAGTCTTGCGTGTTGAGTCAAGAGGTTTAAACTCTGTTACTCAACACCCTAGTTTGGAAAATGGGACCTGGTCTCAGACCTGGGGGCCTATAGGGAGTGGGCGTCTTATTCCTGCACAGCCTCCAAGGGCCTCATGGATTTGTTCATCTAAAAGGAGAAGCAGGGAAAAGGCTGAAGTACAGCCTCCTGCAAGCTGCTCTGACGTCCTCCAAGTTTATTCAACCTTGGTCACGCTTCACTTGTGTCCATGTAATTAAATCTAGAAGGTCAGTGTTAACAGGTTGGATGGTCTTTAAACTTTACTTCAAACCAATTTCACTGGTACTGTTGGCCTGTCTTGAGTTTAGGTAACTCAACCTGTACCTCAATTCTTTCATATGTTAAGAGGTACCACTAATAGTCACCTTGGAAGCCACTCCCTAATTCCAGCACCCACTTCAGGAAGCCACAAGAAAACACAGAAGCTGGGGTTTTGCCTAATTACCCTAATTTAATAACCAATAACCAATCTCCAGTGAACAAAATGGCAAAGCCAGATTAACCCTTCAGCTGCTTTGGCCTATCAGAAATTCATTCTCAGACGTGTTTTGATAGCTTTCTTAAAATAAGTACCTAGGCCTCAGATTTGATGGTGAGGTATTATGGGCTAGATTATGAAATATCAGTGCAGGCTATGTGGAGAGTGGTAGGAATGTCAAACGGTGTTCTAGAATATGCGGGAGAAAATACACCCTTGGAAATGTTGAAATGTTTCATAAGCAAGTGCGTCCAGTTCCCAAGCAGCCCTAACTTGCTTGACTAGCATCTTACCCCGTGGCTGAATTGTGGTGCTACCAAGGAAAACAATCACTGAACGCCACACAGGTAAGGCATGGTGTCACAAACCAGTCGCTGCCTATTTCTCACAACAGGAAAAAATTGACGACTCTGCAGGAGATACAGATGTTCTTATCTCTGAACAAGGAAACTGGCATGGCCCAATCCTTTCCAGATGAAGTCACGTCCCAGGGCAATGCTCAGAGGAGACCGCTGGGTGGTTCCCGACAGTGTGGGGTGACAGAGCTGCACATGTGAGCCCGTCACACCACCCAGTGCTATCTGTCCCAGCACTCCTCTGAGCTGGGAGGACAACCTTCTCAGAATAGGCTGGGATGATCTCACCACACTGGGTGTACTGGTTTCCTGTTGCTGTTCTGACAATTACCACAGATTAGTATCTTAAAACAACAAACGTATCATCTTCCAGTTCTGGAGCCAGAAGTCTAAAATCATTCACTGTGCTAAAGTCAAGGTGTGGGCAGAGCTGGTCCCACCTGGAGGCTCTGAGGGGAGAATGCCTTTCCTTGCCTTTTTCAGGTTCCCTACTCCAGTTTCAGAATGCATCATGCCAGTCTCTGCCATCACCATCACATAGTCTTCTTCTCTGTAGTCGTGTTTCCCTCCGCCTTGTGATGACTCTTGTGTTACATGCAGGGCCCACCTGGGTAACCCAGGATAATCTGCCCATCTCAAAATCCTTACCTCAGTCATACCAGCAAAGTCTCTTTTGCCATGTAAGGAAACATTAATAGGTTCTGGATATTAGGACATGGATATCTTTTGGGGCCACTATTCAGCTCGTCACATAGGGCCAGGGTGTGCCTCCCACCACTGCTGAAGACTCAGCTTACTGTTTACTATCACCAGGAACACAAAAAGGCAGGGGAGGGGTAGGGAACAGATATTTGTTCACCTGGGGCTTGCAAGGACCATTCCCTCACTCACTCACTCTCTCACTCACACACTCACTCATGCTCACTCTGTCACTCATTCTCTCACTCACTCACTCACTCTCATTCACTCTCACTCTCTCACTCTCTCACTCACTCTCTCTCTCACTCACTCACTCTCTCTCTCTTACTCTCTCACTCATTCTCTCACTCACTCACTCACTCTCATTCACTCTCACTCTCTCACTCTCTCACTCACTCTCTCTCTCACTCTCTCACTCTCTTACTCACTCTCACTCTCTCACTCTCACTCACTCTCACTCTCCCTCTCTCACTCTCTCACTCACTCTCACTCTCACTCTCTCTTACTCTCTCACTCTCTCACTCACTCTCTCACTCTCTCACTCACTCTCTCACTCTCTCTCTCTCACACTCACTCTCTCACTCTCTCTCTCTCACTCTCTCACTCTCACTCTCTCACTCTCTCTCTCTCTCACTCTCTCACTCACTCTCTCTTACTCTCTCACTCTCTCTCTCACTCTCTCACTCTCACTCTCTCACTCACTCTCTCTCTCACTCTCTCTCTCTCACTCTCTCTCTCTCACTCTCTCTCTATCTATCTCACTCTCTCTCTCTTACTCTCACTCTCTCACTCTCTCACTCTCTCTCTCACTCTCTCACTCACTCTCATTCACACTCTCTCACTCACTCACACTCACTCTCACTCTCTCACACACTCTTACTCTCACTCTCACTCACTCTCACTCTCACACACTGTCACTCACTTTCACTCATTCACTATCTCACACTCACTCACTCACCCACATACTCACTCACACTCACTCTGTCACTCATTCACTCACACTCTGTCACTTACTCATCTACTCACCCACTCACTCACTCACTCACATGCACATTTTCATTCTTTAGCTCTAGAAAGTCTGTCTTATTGATTATACTTCATGGTGCTTTATTTCCCGAGTAAAAACATCAGGCTCTGTCAGTAGGGTTGGTCTGATTCCAAGGCCTTCCTAGACCTCAATGAACTGTAAAGGGAACAGCATTGGAAGACATACCAGGATGCTGGATTCTAGTCCTGGTTCTGCCCTAACTAGCTGTGTGACCTTGGTTAAGCCACCTAATTGCTCCAGGCTTAGCTTTTTAGCTCCAGTATGAGAAAGTTTGTCTACAGCTGCATTTCCTAATATTGTGACCTATAGAACACTAGTCGCAAGAGCTGCTCCTTGAAAAAAAAGAGTACCTTGACTGAATCACCTGGGAAAATGTTTTAGTATATGTATACCCCCCACGCCCTCGGAGGGTCACAGTGTACATAAGCACACTAAAGGTTCTGAAAAGTCCTGCATCAATGCAGTTACGGAACTCTTCAACCCAGTCTTTTGTGAATTATTTGAATTTGCCTTTTTTTTTTTTTTTTTTTTTTTTACTACCAAAGAACAGGCTTTCGGAAATGCTCATCATGGTGGTCTTTAAGGAAATTATGATTCCTGTTCTGTTACCTTTAGAATGATTTTTGCAATGGAGACACTTTGCCAGCAGGTTGGTCCCTGAAAAGGAAAGAAAAAGCCCCATGTTGCCTAACCTGGACTACTGGAGGCTTTGTGCATGTTAAACACCAGTTTTAATGGAGGTTCCAGGCCCAGGAGCAAGAACCTGTGAGCCAGCCCTAACAATGAGATGTCCCCACAATGTGGAGAGCATTCTCTCTGCCACCTGCCCCTTCAAAGTTCACTTTAATCCCCTAAGGATTTCTTCAGTGCCTGCAAGGAGCTTAGCACTGGTCTTGGGGAGACCAGAGGAGACTTTGAGAATCTTAATGTTTCTGTTGAGCAAACAAACATCTCCCCATAAGACAGGAGAAGGGAAAGGAACAGCCAGCACTGAGCTCATGCTGTGTGCGAGCTCTGTGTAGTGAGAAGTGCTAGCTTTTGTCATTTTAGTTAATCTTTAGGGACTTTCCCTAATTAAATGTTATCATTTCCATTTTACAAGTGAGAAGCCTGAGGCTGAGAGGTTAGGCAGCTTGTCCAAGGCCATGTGCCTGACCAGTGGTAAGATGGATGTTATGCATTGTTCAGGAGAGCTGTAAGATGGCATGGTGGTGCAAGTAGAGAGAACCAGACCTCAGGGGCGATGGGCAGTGGATGTCTGGGCCAGGCTGGAGAAAGCTGGGACTGTGGAAAGAGCCCTGGGCTGTGAGTCAATGTAACATCCAAGTTCAAGGCTTTATGACTTTGAACAAGTCACTTAACCTTTCTAGTTCTTTCAACTGAAAAATGAGGCTGCAGATTATTCTCTTTCAGGTGTAAAGATGATACACTTCCAGTTGGGAGATGGGCTTCAGCAGGCCCCTGAAATAAGGTTACAACTTAAAGGCAGAGGCAAGCCGAGACCAAAAAAAAAAAGCAAGGGAAAACAAAGAAAACAGGAAGACAGCACAGCTTGCATGCTCTCAATAAATATTTATTAAGCACCTACTGTGTGTCAGACACTGTTCTAGGGCCTTGGGACATTAAAAAAAAAAAAAAAAAAACGTTGCCATGGATTCCGACTCATAGTGACCATACAGGACAGAGTAGAACTGCCCCCTAGGGTTTCCAAGGAGCAGCTGGTGGATTTGCACTGTCAACCTTTTGGTTAGCAGCCATACTCTTAACCACTGTGCCACCAGGGCTCCCTTGGAACATAGCAGGGAACAAAACAGACAAAAGCTCTTGCTCTTGGCAGCTCAGCGCTAGAGGGGGACAGATCACAACGCAGAAGGGTAGGAGGGAGAAATAGCAGGGTAAACAGGTGACCAGGGAAGGGCATTTGAGCAGACTTGAAGGACACAGGGGAGTGAGTCAGGGAGATTCTGGGGGAAGAGCATTCCAAGCTGAGAAGTAGCCTGTGCACAGGTTCTGAGCCAGGGGGTGGCAGCCATGTGCAGGGCCCAACAAGGTCAGAAGTGTGGTTCAAGATGCTCAGCTGAGGAGGAGGGAAAGAGGAGCTGCGGTCGGCGAAGCTAACCTCTTTTCAATATGCAAAAACATTGGGAAAAAACTTCAGTGGTATACTACTTCTTGGTGTTTTATAAAATACTAGAAAATTTTAAATTACATGTTCTGCTATTTGGTCCCAAATTCCTTAGGGCAAGGGCCTTCATTCTTGTGTACACTCTGTATCCAAGAAACAAATAGCATCCTAACAATTGTCTCTTCTGCTCCCTGGGGTCCTGGGTACCACCTCTCTCTTCTGCAAGTATATTTGAGGCCTGCTCATGACTAATGCATGCACAGAGCAATGATTTTTCAACATGTGTATGTTCTATTAAGTGACTTTTGTAAACGTTAATGTAGAAACCAGACTCTATCACTGGGTGAGTTGGGTTATAAACATGATACGTTTCTCTGCCTATCTATTTGCTATTTAGAGCAACTTTTCCTTTCGGAGGACCGTTCTGACACTATAATTAACTACCTATGTGATCTTGATCCAATCACTTAAATCAATCTGAGTGTTGCTTTCTTTGTCTGGAAGGCAGGTGAGTATAGACTAAACCAGTTGCCATTGAGTGGATCCCGACTTGTGGTGACCTCGTGTGTCAGAGTAGTACTGTGCTCCATAGGGTTTTCAATGGCTGATCTTTTGGAAGTAGGCCACCAGCCTTTCTTCTAAGACACATCTGGCTGGACTCGAACCTCCAACCTTTTGGTTAGCAGCCAAGTGTGTTACCATTTACACTACCTAGGGACTCCTGGATATAGACTAGATAATCTGCAAAGTCCCTTTCCACCTGAAAAGCCCATGTTCTCTAGCAAACAGCTTTCCTTTTTCCCAGCTTTTCTCCTTTCAGAGGTCAAACCAGTAATTATCCTACCTTTTTGCCTGCGTGTAAGACATGAATGATTCATAGGTAAGCTTGCAAAACCTTAGGCCAATTCCCCCGTGCCCCACATTACTACTGCTCATGTACCAGAAAGCTTACCAAGGGCAGATTCCATTTTTCTTCCACCTTCAGCTCCTCTCGTTTCTACCAGCCCCCAAATGGTCTAAATAATAATCAATTGCACGATTACATATCATAAATCTACGTAATTTTAGAGCTGGAGG
Source organism: Dugong dugon (assembly GCA_030035585.1). Classification (NCBI taxonomy): domain Eukaryota; kingdom Metazoa; phylum Chordata; class Mammalia; order Sirenia; family Dugongidae; genus Dugong; species Dugong dugon. Next base: position 82,558,209 of record CM057476.1, read on the forward strand.
GGACTTTAAAGGTCCTGCAGTTCAACATTGTCATTTGACAGCTAAAGAAACTGAGACTCAGAGACTGAGGTCAATGACTTACCTGAAGAGACAGAGCACGCTTCATGGGGCAGAGCAGGGGTGAGAATCTAGTTCCCTGAATGGTGATGGAGGTTCTTTGCCCCACCTCTTGTTGCATCTATTTTCCCAAATGCTAATACTGCCCCCCCAAGTTATGAGATGCCTAAAAATGCTTTCTGGGGAGGATGACAAGGAACTTTGAAAGTAAGGTTTTATTGTTTTTTTAATTTTTCAGTGAGAACTCAGAGACCCAACGCAGTCGAAAGGGTGACCAAAGTAAATGTCCCTAGAAATGCCAGATGAAAATATGGGACGAGACTCTGATCTGTAGCATTCTTTCTGAAATGATAAATGAAAAATAGAAGAAAAATGAGACTCCAGAGAACAGTCGTAAGCTCTCACTGTTGTAGTTCATCACTCTGATCACTAGGTGGCCACCTGGTTAGCAAATAGTAAATCGAATGCTGCCAATTCACTTCCCTCTTGGAGGGAAGGTAACGGGATAGCTGGACAGCTGGCAACAATTACTTGGCATTCCTGGCCCATGAGGCCAGCAGAAGGAGGGTGAGGGAGGAGCTTTCTGAAGGGGCCTTGTGTTCTGCCAGAATCATCAGTATAACAGGGAGGACTAATGGTCTTTGAGCTGAAAGGACTGGCTGTAATTAGAACGAATAGATTAAATGTGAAGGGAAGACTGTCAAAAACCAATTTCCAGCTCGGGAAATGAGTTCGACCCAGAATAGATACTGAGCATGATTACACTGCAGGATGTGCCCGTGGAGAGTGGCTGGTTGGCACATATCCCATCAGGAGCTGCCCAGACCCACACTTGGTACCACTGTTGGGCCAGATCAGGGCAGAGAGGTCCTCTGCAGATGGTGCAGACATACAGCATGGTATGTGACTTTCTGGCTGTGTTCTTACCTTAACGACCCAAAGTCATTCTTGGTACTTAATGCCAAATTTATAGCGCCCCGTGGGTGTCAAGGTCCAGGGCACCCCACAGTCAACCCACATTTATCATCGGTCGATCAGCTGCATCACCAGGACCCTGGATGTCCCTGCTTCGTAGGTGGGTGGACTTTAGAAACTTAGAATGCACTTGGTAATCAGCAGATCAAGCCAAGATAGAAAGAAACTGGATCCAAACCAATCAGAACACCATTTCAAATGAAAACAACTCCTTAAGTCTTCTTTGTCCCTGGGTGGTGCAGTTAACGGACTTGGCTGCTAATGAAAGGTTGGCAGTTGGAGTCCACCCAGAGGTGCCTCAGAAGAAAGGTCTGGTGATCTATTCCTGAAAAATAAGCCATTGAACACCCTAGGGAGCACAGTTCTACTCTCACACACATGGGGTTGCCATGAGTCGGAATCCAGTCTGAAGGCAACTGGATTTCGGTTAAGTCTTCTTTAACCAGACAGCGCTTCCCACAGCCACCTCTGACCTGTAACAAGTTCCCTAAGGACTCTTGCCTTGCAGAGCCATATCCTGCTGCATGGGTATGGATATGAAGGGAGGCATTCTGGAACCATTGCTTTCATAGTGCAGCGGATGAGAACCCAGGCTTTGGATTCAAATCCTGGACCTTGGGTAACTGAGTTAGCCTCTCTGAGGTGCAGTATGCTAGAGAATTTGGTTTCCTATAAATGTAGATAGTACTACTTGCTTTATATGGTTGTAATGAGGCTTCAGTGAGATAATTATGAAAAGCAACACTGAGTCTGACCCCTAGTGAATGGTTAATAAATAGCTCTTTGGGCAAGTTTTCACTACCTTTGCACTTCTTCAATGGTTTCATGCCCTTTCCCAGCCTCAGTGTTTAACAGCTCAAATTTGAATGGATGAAAACTGATGCTATCAGGCCAGGCCATGTATATGGCCTCCACTCTGTCCTAGGCAGCATACCCTGGGCGCAAGCTTCGTGTCCTCCAGGAGCTCAGAGTCCAGTGGGAGAGAGAGAGAAACACACATTGGAACAAATAATTATCCAACAGGAAGTTAAGGACTCTAAGAGATGTGGCTGCTGCGGGGGAGTTGGGAAAGCTTCACAGGACAGCCTCAAAGGGCGAGTTTACCAGATGGACAAGGGAAAGACAGATGAGGCAGAGGGAGCAGTGTGTGCAAAGGCACTGAGGTGAGAAGTGTGTGCAGGATCAGGGCCTGCAGAGCAGCTCAACATGGCTGCAGAGTTGCGAGCATGAGGATTGGTGGGAGAAGGGACTGGAAAATTAGCCTGGAGGTTGTACACTAACGGGCTTTGCCTGCCCTGCTGGAAGTTTGAATTTGATCCTTTGAGAGCCTTTAAACAGATTGGTCTTATGAAGAGGACCCTGGAGCAGAGTGGAGGACAGAAGAGGTAGAGACCAGAGGCAGGGAGGCACGTTGGTAAATTGTTGCAGTTAAGCCTGTTGATTAGGAGGAAACCTCAAATAGAGTTGGGTATAGCACCTGAATGGTGTTTCTGACCCAGCTTCTGTAGGCTTTGGGGACCAGTTGGCTGGGGATGAAGAGGAGTGAGGGGAAGGAGGACTCCAAATTTCCCACCTTGGGCAATTGCACAGAAACTTCTGAGGGAGATAAGATGCCCACGCTCAGGCTTGTGTACGGGAAGTGCACTTGGAAAACCCAGGGGGTAGTGTCTAGGAGGCTGTGGAAATGGGGAGGTGGAACTCTCAATTAGGCTCAGCAAGAGATTTGGGATTATTGGAGGCTGGGAAGTAATTGAAGCCTTTGATGGGTTAAATCAACTAAATTGCTCAAGTCTTTTTAAAAGCTGTGTATGTTATTTAAAATCCTAATTGCCACCTGCTGTTTATACCTCTTTGCAAAGTGTAATAAATTGCAATTAATGACCATAAATACAGTATTAACCATCTGCTTCATATGGTGGATGGAATTTCCTTTTACTAATCTCTAAAATTTCTATTGAACTGAAATCTAAACTTTTCCGCTTAAGAAACCAAATGTGGTGCACAATATATGCACAACTTCTATGGGTCAGATACAATGTAAACAGTTTACAGAGTCAATCAATATGAGTCAGCATAATTGCCCATGTCTTCTGCTTCCCTGAGGGCTGGTGTTATGGGATGATTTGTATTGCACAAAAGATATATTCAAGTCCTAACCTTCAGTACCTCTGAATGTGACCTTATTTAGAAATAGCATCTTTGCAGATGTAATTAGTTAACATGAGGTCATACTGGAGTAGGGTGAGCCCTACTCCAATATGACAGGTGTCCATACACCAAGAGGAAAAGAGACACACAGAGACAGACACAGGTAGAAGCTCATGTGCTGATGGAGGCAGAGATTGGAGTCATGCAGCTATAATCCAAGAATGTCAAGCATTGTGGGAAACTACTGGAAGCTGGGAGAGAGGCATGGAACAGACTCTCCCTCAGAGCAGTCCGGAAGGAACCAACCTTGACACCTTGATTTTGGACTCCTGGTCTCCAGAACTGTGAGACAATAAATTTTTGTTGTAGGACTTTGTTACAGCATTCCTAGAAACTAATGGAGCTAGTGTCCTTGGAGTGCCTCTGAGGCACTGCGAGGGCCTGGCAAACCTTCAGAATCATCGCAAGAAGACTGAACAACAGTTAAGAAATTCTGGTGTTAACACTAAAGGTTTGCCTTCAAGTTCGCTGAACATCTGTAACCTGTTTCTAAGACCCTTCCAGCTCTCGGTTTCCCTGACTTGTGGTCTGTGTCTGATGAGCACAATGGGTCCTCTCTAACCCAAAGATGACTTAATCAGAGCCCTCCATTCTCCAATCATGTTTATAACATTGTGTAGCTGAAGTGAAGATGCACACTTTATTGATTAAAAAAATTGAACATTAAAAGTTTTTAGATGACAATAGAAGTCAAGATAGTACATACACTTGAAATACATACTTAAAAAAAATCACATTTGGGTTAATCATTTTTACCTTCAGAGATACGATACTAAATGCTGGGTTGCTAAGGACAAGGTTGTGGCAGATGACAGTCTCACAAAACATTTTTATGGCCATAATTTAGATATGCCTTTTAACAGAGTGCTAGGTTTTCTAGACTAAAACAATTTCTCCACCCACCCTACCCCCACCCCTCCATTATAATTAATTCCTTCTTTTCTATAGAACCAGAATGCTCCTTGGAAATGAGGATGGCAAGACTTTGGCTCACATACTTTGGACATGTCATCAGGAAAGGCCAATTGCTGGAGAAGGACATCATGGTTGGTAAAGTAGAGGGTCAGTGGAAACAAGGAAACCCTCAACGAAATGGACCTATGCCATAGCCACAACAATGGACTCAAACACACCAACAGTCATGAATAAGGCACAGGATCAGGCAATGCTTGTTCTGTTATACGTGAGGTCGCCATGAGTCGTAGCTGACTTGATGGCAACTAACAACAAAAACAACAATTAATTCATGCTTCTCTGCAGACCAGGAGAGGCAGAGAGCCAACACTGGTGTCCCAAGAGCAGGGACTGCATGCTAGCTGGTGGGGAAATGAACATGTACAAAAAGTGCCCACCTTTGGACTACCTTTGCTATGTGTCTCCTTCTGATCATCCATGCTTTCAACACATATTTCACATCGCTTCTTCTAACATCTTTGCACCATATTAGCTAGTACATACGTTATCTTTACTATTATTGATGAGACTCCATTTTTGGAGAATGTGCTCATGTAGGACAATTGCTGTATCCCCTTCCCTGTCCCCATTAGGCTTCTGCCCATCAGAGAACCTAAATTTCCTTGATGTAGAGGAATAAGAGGACTTGTGCTCAAATTCTCTCTATCCCTCAGGTCAGTTGATGATGGCAAAGCAAGACCAGGGATGACATAGTTGAGAGGGACAGGGTAGGTGAGTGAGGCAGTCCCCATCCATCCCCACCCCATGTGTGTGTCCCATCCCCTAGGGATGTGAGATGACTGTTGTGTTCTCATGCCTTGTCCTATAGAGGCTGTGCGATAAGGTCACACCAGTGTAGGCAGGGTGCTGGTCTCCCCTGAAGAGGGTGGATTCTCCCAGTGTTATCTTGGGAAGAGCCAAGTTTTCCATCAGGAAACCGAATCTTGGAAGGCAGGAAGGGGAGTCTTTCTCTCTCTCTGACTGTATGTTCCCAGGGGTTGAAGAATGACACCTCTGCTATTGGAGGCAGGCTGGGAGCTGGGCTGGAGGTGCCTGTGGGGGACTTCAACAAAATCATCCAAGTGCATCTGTCTATATTTCCCTTTCCTTATTCCTAGTGCTTAGTAAAGCCTTGCTTCAGCTGGAATTAAGAAGGCTATGTCTATTGATTCTTTGTTTCTCCATATGCTTTCCCTCTGTCCATGCCACCAACCCAGCTGGGTGTAGGTGGCATCAGTGATTAGTGGAAGATCCAAGGGCAAGCACAATTTTCAAAGGCAAGAGTTGAGGCTTAGAAGTCCAGTTGCCTTTCCTCATAATAAAATTCTCCCTCCATCCCTGACAGTGTATGATCCAGGTTCTATAGAGGCAAGTCCTATCTGCAAGCAATGTGGAAGCCCAGACAGGCGGGAAGCAGACAGTGGGAGCAGAGGCCGATGCCAGCTGGATGGAGCGTGGTGCCTGAAGTAATAGCACCAAACCAGCAAAGGGGATTGATTTCAGGATTCCATCCCCCACCTTCACCCCAAGGGCTGTCAGGAGTAGGCCATAGCCCAGAAACAAGAACAGGGAAATGAGGAGGAAACCTAGACAGGTACTTTAGCACCAGGGGCAAAATGACTGTTTTCTGATACTGGAGAACAAGGCAGAGATCCCAGTAATCAGGGTTACAGAGTCAGAGTGGGTGCCACAGTTGGGCTGAGTAGACACTGGGATGCCACGCTATTGATCCTTCCATTTCTTCTGCAGTGGGAGCCAAATTTGTTCTAGAGTTGCACTGTCCCATATGGTAGAAGCTAGCCCTGTGTGGCTGTTTATATATCAGGAATTATTAGTACCTGACATAAGAGGTAATAATATTTCAGACCCTTTAGATGAAGGGAGTAAGGTGATGCTAAGGTCACCCTTAGGTGGTGGGATATAACCCATTGCCATCGAGTTGACGCCAACTCATAGTGACCCTATAGGACCTGTTATAAGAGGTGTTAATAATACTGTTCCCCCCACCTCTGTGAAAACACTTGTGTACGTTGCCTTCTGTATGCTGGAATTCCTAAAAGTTCTTACAGTCACTCCTTTACAACACTGTCTTCAAAAAGGTTTTGTAAAAAATACATATGTGTCTTTCAAATGTTCATACATTGATGTGATGGTTAAGGTTGTGTGTCATCTCGGCTAGGCCATGACTCTCAGTGGTTTGGCAGTTATGATGTAGTTCGGCAACTGTATAATGATGTAATCACTTCCATGATGAGATCTGATATAATGTAATCACCTCCAGGATAAGATCTGCTTTGAGTAACCAATCAGTTGAAAGAAGTTTCCTTGGGGGTGTGGCCTGCATCCAATATATGTGTACTTTCTGGCAAAGCTCTCTGGCTTTTGCTTTGCTCTGGATCCTGCAGTCAGTCAACATCTGACCTCCAGTTCTTGGGACTTGAGCTAGCAGCCTCCTGTCTGACCTGTTGATCTTGGTTTTTCAGCCTATGCAGCTACGAGAGTCAGCAGAAGCCTCCAGCCTGATGCATGAACTATGGACTTGGGACTTGCCAGCCTCTACAACTGAGTGAGCCATTTCCTTAAGATGAATCTCTCTCTATATATGTATATATATATACATATATACCCTTCACTGGTTTGGCTTCTCTAGGGAACCCAGCCTAAGACAATCTAGGAATTCTGCTTTTAATTTATCCAAAAGATATAATCACAGATATGCAAAAAGAGATCTGTAAGAGGGACATTCTGCATAGCATTATTAATTTTGGAGGATTGGATTTATTGGGGGTAAAAACTACATGCAATAAAATTTACCCTTTAGGTGTACAGCTGGATGAGTTTTTCCAAATGTATACAGCCGTGTAACCATTACCACAATCAAAATTTTTTTCACCATTCCATAAATTTCCCTGAAGTCAATCCCCTCCTGCAATCCTCCATCCCTGACAACCACAGATTTGCCTCTGCTTCTATAGTCTTGCTTCATGGATGTCATGTAAATGGGACTTTTTGTGGCTGGCTTCCACTTGCATGATGTTTTGAGCTTCATCTATAGCATTGTTTTGCCAGTGGTCTGTTCCTTTTTGTTGCTGAGTAGTAATCCACTGCATGTGTATACCACAGTTTGTTTACCCATCTGCCTATTGATGGGTATTTGGGTTGTTTCTACCCAACCCCATTGCCGCTGAGTCAATTCCAACTTAGCGTGACCCTATATGACAGAGTAGAACTGCCCCATACAGTTTCCAAGGCTGTAAACTGTAGGAGAGCAGATGCCACATCTTCCTCCTGTGGAGTGGCTCCACCCACTTTTCACTTCCTGTGTGTCTCATATTTAGACTCCCTGAGAGAGGGTCTGATTGGCTCTGTGCATCATAGTCAAATCAGCGCAAGGCTCTCCCAAGACCCCACCCCCTAGGGCGCTGGCCAGCTGAGGTCTGGCTGCCCTTGAGACAGGCATCCACCTGGTCTGACGAGCCGTGGCCAGGTGGTGGAGCCACACAGTGTAGAGTGTGGCAGCCCTGTGTAAGAAATCCTTGGAAGGACTGTGAATGTGGCAGGCTCTCCGAGTATGCCAGATTGTTCTCCAATATAATGTTTAAAATTTGTAAATTCTTTATAATGGGCAACTGTTACTTTTAAAATTGGGACGGGGTGGAAAATAATATTGTATAAGAATGAAATATGTTTCCTAAGAAGGATAACACACACTCTGGTAGGTCCCCATAAGCAGAGGCTAATTCGTCCACATTGGCTACTGACCAAGGGGCAGAGGGCAAGGCTTGAGAGAATGGGCCCCAAACAAATTTGATTTGGGGAAAGATAAAGGAAGGAGTTGGAGCCCCGGTTAAGTGTTTGGCTGCTAATTGAAAGGTTGGTGGTTCGAATCCACCCAACAACTCCAAGGGAGAAAGAACTGGTGATCCGCTCCATAAAGATTACAGTCTAGAAAACTCTATGGGGCAGTTTTACTCTGTCACATAGGATCACTATGAGTCGAAAGTTGACTCAATAGCACCTAACAACAGCAAGGGAAAGAGAAAGGCCAGAACACTGAGAACCTGGCATAGGGCAGAGCTAGGGAAGAGGGACTTGGAGAACAAACTTACTTCTTAGGTTCTTCTTTTGCCCAGGGCAGCCCTGGAGGAGATTTGGACCCCAGGCAAGATGTGGTCACACTGTCTCTAGTAGAGGCCACTCACCTAGATTTGCTATTTTAAAAAAATTTATATAGAGATTTACACCTCACACATGCCCTCAACACGAAGAGTCTTCTCACCTGAAAACTCCAACTATTTACCTAACTCAGTTATTTTTCATGCTTATCATTGTCTAAACATACTTTTCCGCAGTTGCAACCAATGAATATGTGTCTCTTTGTTCTTTTTGTTCATACACACTTTTCCATGTGTTGACACAGTCTCGATATTTACTATTTTAATGGCTCTATATTCTTTCAGATGAATGTATGACAGTACCCCCAAAGGCTGGGCATTTGGATTGTTTGCAATCTTCTGCTATTATGAAATAATAACTTGAAATAATTTAAAAAATTGTGCTCGCTCTTTTGTGTTGTCATCAGCAACTACCGTTGTTTTTTAAAAAATTATTTTTATGTGTTTTATTTCTTATGACAAAACCAGAACATGTTCGTTGTAGAAGTTTTAGAAAATATAAGCTAATTGGTGTGTTTATGACCTGCCCAGGGTACAATGGCAGATTCATTGTTTATTTTTCCAATGAATTCTTTGAGACCTTATTCACAGCAGTTGGGACAGATTTTCCGCTCAGTTGTCTCATAAGCCCAGGGAGAGGAAGTCCTTATTCCAAATGCAAGATGGAGAGGATGCTGGAGAGGCTGAGCGGCCCACTGGGGCCTGGGCCGTCTGCTGTCCTTGCTCTCTTACTAGGACACTGGGTCATTGGAGAAAGCTGATTCAGTTCTTACTGCATCAGATTCCCACACATGTAACGGTGGTACCCACAAATTGGATTTTCAAGGCTACTGTTTTTGTTTTAAGCTTATACTCATAAACTTAGCCACTGTCTCCAAAACAGGGTGTCAAGCCTAGAAGGGAGTCCTGTCTGAGCCACACCCTGGGTGAGTGTCAACCATATCCCATGGAATTCATGGATCCATTTGCTAAGCCCAGATCACCAGTCCCGACTTCTTCCCCAGTGAATCGGGACCATCCCAATTCATCCAGAGGGCTCTAATAATCTTAAACCTTAAAAGGGAGTCTCAGGGACCCCTGCGGATTTTCCCTCTCTTTTCCCCCACCCCCACCCCCAGCATTGTACACCTAGGGTTACTGGAAGAGGAAGTCACACCATGTCCTCAGGTGAAGAGTGCAGGAGCCGGCATCATTGTGCTCTCTCTGTGCTGTTGCTCTTCCTGGCATTCCTGCAGCCCTCTGCGATAGCAGCCCTTGATTTTCACTGGGGAATCCCCCACTGGGTGCAGCCTGGATAGGACTGTCTTCCTGGACCTGTGACTCAGCCAGTTAGCCCTCCGTGCTGGGATTTGAATCTGACGGTGTTGGCACTAAAGCTAAAAGTGGGAGAGGGACTCACCCCAGTGGCAATGCTCTGCATGGGGCTGCTCATCTTTCCATCAGGGACAGGACGAGGTCCTTGGAGCTGCCTTGGCACTCGTCCTTCTCAAGGCCTGGATGCTCACCTATTCTGAAGACTCTGTGATCCACCCCATGGCCATCTGGCTGAGTTTCTGATGCAGGCACCCAAAGGGACTTTCTATTAGTTTCCAAGAGCTGCCGTAACAAATCATCACAAATTGGGTGGTTTGAAACAATAGAAATTTACTCTCTGAGATAAATTGCAGCTGGAAGTCTAAAATCAGCTGTTGGCAGGGCTGCACTCCCCACAGAGGCTATTGGGAGAATCCTTTCCATGTCTCTTCCACCTTCTAGTGGTTACTGGCTTCCATGGCTATGGCCACATCACTCCAATCTCTGCCTTGGTTTTTCACATGGCCTTCTCCTCTGTGTGTCTGTATCAAACGTCTCTCTACCTGACTCTTATGAGGACACTTACTGGATTTATGGCCCACCTGGATAACCGAGGATGATCTTCTCATCTAAAGATCCTTAATTACATCGCAAAGACCGTGTTGCCAAATAAGGTCACATTCACAGGGGATTAGGATGTATCTTTTTGGGGGGCCACCATTCATCCCACAGCAATGCTTGCTAAAGCAGGTGTCTGTATAACTAAGAGAAACCACCTGAGTTTCCAGAGAAGAACCAGTGGGGATCTGCTCCAAGATGACCTTCTATGACCACTTAAGAGATAGGCAGTTGGCAACTTCTTAAAATCTCTTCGGTTTTACCTCACCAAGCATATACATAGTTGAACAACAATTTTGAACATTTATCTAGTTATATACGTTTTAAACAAAACTCAGCATATGCTGGGCATATTAATTTTTAACCTGCTGTTTTTCACTTGCTATATCATGAAATGGAGTCCTGGTGGCACAGAGGTTAAGAGCTTGGCCGCTAACCAAAGGATCTGCAGTTCAAATCCACCAGCCACTCCTTGGAAATCCTATAGGGCAGTTCTACTCTGTCCTACAGGGTTGCTATGAGTCGGAGTTGACTCAATGGCATCAGGTTTGGTTTTTTTGATTTATATCATGAAATAATTATATCCCTACTCCACATCATTTTAATGACTGCATATTACTCCATTATACAAATACACCATAGATTATATAACCAATTCCCAATTTTGGTAGCTGGACTCCAAGATGGCCCTCAAAGAGCCCTACCTCTTGGTGATCACACTCTTGTGTAGTTCCCTCTCACATTCTACCAGGGTTTGTCTATGTGGCTGATAGCATATGGCATAAGTGATGATACGTCACTTCTGAGATTAGTTTGTAAAAGATACTGCAGGTTTTGTCTTGATTGCTCTCTCTCTCAGCTCACTTGTTTGGGGGGAAGCCAGCTGCCATACTGAGAGCAGCCCTATGGAGAAAGCCACATGATGAGAACCTGAGGCATGCCAAGAGCCACCTGGGAGAGCTTAGGTGTGGATCCTCCAGCCCCAACAGCCACCTGAGTGAGCTTAGGTGTGGATCCTCCAGACCCAAGAGCTACCTGAATGAGCTCAGACGCAGATCCTTTAGCCCCATCATCCGCTTGAGTGAACTCAGATGTGGAGCCTTCATTCTCAATATCCACCTGAGTGAGCTTAGATGCAGATCCTCCAGTCCCAACAGCCACCTGAGTGAGCTCAGATCAGATCCTTCAGCCCCAACATCCACCTGAGTAAGCTCAGATGCAGATCCTCCATGCTCAACATCCACCTGAGTGAGCTTAGATGCAGATCCTCCATCCTCAGCATCCACCTAAGTGAGTCAGATGCAGATCCTCCATCTTCAACATCCACCTGAGTTAGCTTAGATATGGATCCTCCATCCCCAACATCCACCCGAGTCAGCTCAGATGCAGATCCTCCATCCTCAACATTCATCTGAGTGAGCTCAGACACGGATCCTGCAGCCCCAACATCCACCTGAGTGAGCTCAGATGCAGATTCTCCAGTGCCAGCATCCACCTGAGTGAGCTTAGATGTGGATCCTCCAGTCCCAACATCCACCTGAGCAAGCTTAGATGAGAATCCTCCATCCCCAGTCGAGCCTTGAGATGACTAAAGCCCAGCTTGACTGTAACCTCATGAGAGACCTTGAGCTAGTACCACCCAGCTGAGTTGTTTCCAGATTCCTGACCATCAGAAACTGTGTGGAATTACTAATGCCTATTGTTTTCAGTTGCTAAGTTTTGGGGTAATTTGTTATGCAACAATAAATAACTCTAATTGTAGAATGTTTAGCTAGTTTTCATTTTTCAGTGTGAGAGATGATGTAAATTTGCTATTTAAAAGCTGTTCTAGATTTATTTATGCCTTGCTTTTGCCACCCTAGAACCTCCTCTAAGGTTCATTGCTTCTTAGTTGTTCAGCCAGAGCCGAACTCATGAGACATTAAAGAAAGTTTTCTCTGGCGATTTCTGGGAAAATTTTCCTTCTTGTTAAAAAAGTGACAAATGCGGCTGGTAAAATTCCTCTTTCTTCCCCCTTCTTCCTACCTTAAACATGGACTTGATGTCTGGAGCCACGGTGGTTGTTATGTGACCATGAGATAATAGGCATGCGACAACAGCAAGAGATTTTTAGACAGCCATCAAATCAGTATTAATTGCCAATTATATTGGAACACCTTGTTATGTTTAAGGCACTCTAAACTGGGTTTTCTGTTAGTTGCATTTGAACTCTCACCTAACTGATATTTTCATTATTAGAAGCAAGGTTGCAATAAACAACTTACCGCAAAATCCTGGCACACATTCGTAATTCATGTAAGAACAATGGGGAACCAAAAAGATTTTTATCTTTGCACATATTCTTAATTATTTTAAAAGAATAAATTCACATATGAAAAATTGGGAGACCAAAAAGGTTTTTCTCCTTTGTAAACTAAGAATAATCATATTTTCTCATAAAGTAGTTATGAAGATTAAATGAAATGATAGAGGTACAATATTTAAATTGTTGTCTGATGTGCAGTAAGCATTCAGTAAATGGTGGCTGTTATTAGCGTGAAGCCTGACAGCAGAATTTTCCAGAAACTACTCCCCTGTAAACTCTGCTGGGAATTAAGAACCTCACTGGTCTCCAAGAGGACCACTGAGCTCATGGTATCTGTGAAGTTGATGCAGCAGAGACAATGCAATGTGATCATCAAACCATTTCCTTTCTTCCTGGGCACACTGGAAACTACATTTCCCAGCCCCACCCCCCTGTGCCATGTGACTAGTTCTCACCAATGGAATGTGAGCAGAACTGAATGTCCCTTCCAGGGTGAGGCTGTGTAGATCAGGCTGCCTTCTTTGCGTTCCCTCTCTCTCCTGTCTACATGGTTAGAAGGAAAGGACTCCAAGATGGAATCCTAAGAAGGAAGGTGACTTTGAGTCACCTTTGGTAGGAGAGCCACCTGGTCTACAAGGGCAAGAAATAACCTTGTTGTGCTAAGATGCTGAGATTGCAGGATTTAGTCTTAGGAAGTTACTTTTGATCATTCCAACTAATACAATTACATGTTATCTTCTATTAACACATGTCAGCGGCAACAATATTACCGGTAAGTGAGGAGTTCAGAGTAAGGGAATGGTGCAAATTAATGGTTAGATTTTAGTCAGCTGGAAACTGATACAGTTTAGGCCCAAGTGGGAAGCACTGGCCATTCCATTCATTGTACACATTAGTATTATCATGTGTATAATGCTTGATTTCCTCAGCCCTCTCATCCTTAGGGCAAAGAGGAAGCTGATAATTACCTGCAGAGAATGGGTAAGAGATAGACTCCGTAGTCACTTTTATCTGTTAATTCCTTCTAAGGCCTAGTTGGGGCCTGGGTGGTGCAAATGGTTAAGCACTCTTCTACTAACTGAAATGTTGGCAATTCAAACCCACCCAGAGGAGCCTTTGAAGAAAGGCCTGGCTACCTGTTTCCGAAAAATCAGAGCTCAGTTCTACTCTGAGACTCATGGGGTCACCATGAGTCAGACTTGACGGCAAATGGTTTTGTTTATTTTGTTTAAGGCCTGTTGAGAGACACTTGATCTGATTATGGATGTTACTTAGGTCTGAAGAAAGATGCCTGGGCATACAGCATAAAGACACCCAGGTGCTCAGTACTGTGTTGAGGTAGGAAAGGATTTTATTTCAAAAACAGGGTTGAAGGGATTGTGAGGCAGGGGAGGGGTTGATGAATCCAAGGACTAGATCTGACATCTTTCCACTCGTGACGTCTGTGGAGTCTTCCTGTGATAATTGTGATCCTTTTCTGAAATTAAAAAAAAAAAAAAAATTTGCAGAGCTTCTGTTCTGTGAAGGAAGGTGATCTGGGGGGTCAGAGGACCATGAGCACAGAGAGATGTGAGATGGTTCTGCCCTTGAGTGTTCTACAGTTTGACGGAGGAGAGATGTGTTCACCCAATATTAGCTGACAAAATGCAAGTGCAAAAGGACAGAGAGAGAGAAACAATGTAAGAATCCAGAGGCAGGCACAATCAGGGTGGCTGAGGGGCAGGGCAGAAATTGTGGAAGAAGGGTCACTTGACCTGGGCCCCAAACGTCTGGTAGGATGTAGAGTTTCAAAAGGAGGCTAGCAGAGGCAGCGCTCCAGGGAGGTGGAGGCTCAGAGCAGAGGTACTTGCTGAGCTCGGATGGTGAGGCTTTGGAAGGCCAACCCAGGTAGAGTAGGGGGTTCCTACTGAGAGTGAAGGGAGGTGAAGCTGGATGCCAAACTAGTGAATTTGTGCTATAGATGGTAGGGAGTCATCAGATTTTTTTTTTTTTAATTTAAATAAGCTTTTTATTTTAGAGTAGTTTTAGATTTACCAAAAAGTTGTAAAGATAGTACAGACAGTTCCCTCACCCGATGTCCCCTAATGTTAACGTGGTAGTCAGGGTTCTTTGGAGAAACTGAACCGATAGAGAAAGAGAGAGAGAGATTGGTCGATTTTAAGGAATCAGCTCATGAGATTGTAGGGGCTGGCAAGTTTAAAATCTGTAGGTCAGGTGACAGGCTGGAAACTCCTACAGGATATTTATGTCACAGTCTTGAGGCAGAATCCTTCTCCCCTCAGTAAACCTTAGTTTTTGCTCTTAAGGCCTTTAACTGATTGGATGAGGCCCACCCACATTAAGGAGGGTAATCTGCTGACTTAGAGTCAGCTGATTGTAAATATTAAGCACATGTACAAAATCCCTTCACAGTAACACCTAGTGTTTGACAAAACAACTGGTCACCATCGTCAAACCAAGGTGACAGATAAAATTAACCGTCACAGTTAAGATCTTACATTACTATGGGACATTCATTGCAACTAATGAGCCAATACTGATATATTTTTATTAACTAAAGTCCAAATTTTATTCAGATTTCATTAGTTTTTCCCTGATGTACTTTCTGTCTTTTAGGATCCCACCCAGGCTACCATGTTACATTTAATCATCATGTCTCCTTAGGTTCCCTAGGTTGTGGCAGTTTCTCAGATTTTCCTTGTTTTTGATGACCTGGCACTTTTGAGGTGTATTGGTGAGGTATTTTGTGGAACATCTTTTAATTTGTATTTGTCTGATATTTTTCTCTTGGTTAGACTGGGGTTATGGGTTTTAGGGGAGGATGACTATAGAGGTAAAGTACCATTTTCATCATATCATATCAAGGGTACGTACAATCAGCATGCCTTGTCACTGTTGATGTTAACCTTGATCACCTGGCTGAGGGAGTGTTTGCCAGATTTCTCCACTGTAAACTTATTTTTCCCCCTTTTCTATCTTCTACTCTTTGGAAGTAGACATTGGACAGTTTTGAGCAAGGAAAGTTATGAAAGTGGTACTTTAGAATGAAAAAATCCATCCATGGCTGATGTGTTGGATAGGAACATCTTAAGCTTAAATAGTGCTTACACTTGTCTAGGTGCTTTACATGGATTACTACATCATTTAATCCTCACATTGACTCCCATTTTACAGATGAGGAAACCGAGGCACTGAGAGGTTAAATAGTTTGTTAAAAGTCACACAAGTGATTGATTAGCCTGGGATCTGAACCCGAGATATGTGGCTCTAGTCTATGTTATCATTGGATGGATTTGCACAATGACTTTAGAAGGTAGCTGAGCATCAGAATTTAAAATTGAAGTCAAGTTTCCCAGTCCCACCTCCAGAGATTCTGTTTCAGTAGGTCTGCGCCAAGGCTCAGGCATCTGTATCTGTAACAAGTTCCCTGGGACAGCCAGTGGGCCGAGTTCGTGCACCCACTAAAGAACAAAGAGGCTGGGGACTGAGGGACTGTTTAGGAAGTGCTGGCAACAGTGCAATTATGAGGTCACTGAGGCCTGACGTGGGGTGTCAACAGTGAAAAGAAGATGATGGATAAGAGAGGCATTCCAGAGGACAATTTGGGTACCGACTGGGCTTAGGTATTGATTAGATGTGGGGACAAATGAGAGACAGGTGGCATTTGGCCTGGATGACTGAGGGAATATTAGTCTCAACAAGAGAAGTATAGAATACTGAAGGAGAAGTTGTTAGAAGACAGATGATGAATTACACTTTAAACCTGATGCTGAGGGAAGAGATACACAGCGGAGTATGGGTTGCATTCTGGCAGGCTCTGATGCAGCTTTGGGAGGCCCACCAAGTATATGAGGTTCTTGTGTGGTAAGAGCAAGGTGAAGGATAGAACATTGGGAAATGCCCCCATTTAGATGAGGAGAGGAGGAAAAGAGGTGGTGAAGGAACCCCAGTCTCAGAAGAACAACAAATCAAATCAAACCCCTCCACAGTTTACCTTATAGGCTGAACCCCATCATTAGTGGGGCGGGGTGGGGGAAAGACAAGGTGGGAGTATCAGAAAGTGTTCATAGGGACAAGGAGGATTGCCCAGAATCCCATAAAAGATGCCATGTTACTGGAGTGACCAATGCCGTTAAGGGTCTTGAGCCTGGGAGGGTGGGTCTGGCTCCATCCTGCCTTGAGGAACTGCAACACTGGCAGCTAAGAAGAAGGAGTCTTTGACAAGATGGACCCAAAGCAGCACCTGTACATTGGGTTCTGGGCTAGAGAACTTCCAGCAGCACTTAAAGTTCCCAGCATGAGTCATGGTCAGTCCTGGAACCCTTATAACCTGGAGTCTACAGGTTCTTTGACCCAAAGATCATCTTCAGATTGCACAGCCTAGCACCCTCCAGGACCAAGTTGGTGCCAGGACTTGTTCCAGCATCTGTCTCCTCACTGACCTGAAATAACATTTCTTCCTGCCTCCCGGGGCCCTGCTCCTCCCATGTGCCCACTCCTTGCTTGCAGGACCAGTGAGGCACCTCCTTCAGCATATGGTTCTAAAAGGAGTCGATTTGGGTGAGTCTGTGTGGTCTTTCCTTCTGGCAAATTCTGTCATTAAGGAAGAGAAAGAAACAAACAAACAGCAACAAAAACTCAACCCATCAATTTCATCTCCTTTCGCTGTAATTGGCTTAGACCAGTAGAACTATTAACAGTTTGACAGTCTGGTAAAGGGATTCCAGAAAAAGCCAGAATAGGTTGTCAGTTGATTTTCCCCCAATATTCAGTCCCAAACTACAGCAACGTTACCTTAATTTGATTTTAGCATAGATTTGAAAGGCACAGAGTGGCAGAAAGTTGGTTCTTTAGAATGAACAAGTATTTTTTACAACTTGCCATTAAGGAATGACAAGTGTTCTGACACTTCATCTGGCTTATTCAAGCAGTCAGCGTTTGCTGAGTGCCTGCTGTGTGCTGGGCATATAGTGGCTACAATGATTAGCAAAACCAAACCTGATCCTAGATCTCACAGTATTTTGCATCCACAGGGAATGACAGCTATTAATCAAATAATCACACTAATAAATGTATGTAATTTTATTCCATTACAGATTGAGATAAGTACTACAAATGAAAGCGGCAGGGTTTTACAAAAACAAAGAACCTAGCTCTTATACCTTGAGAGGAAATTGGGCTGGCTAGGCAAAAAAGAAAAAAAATGAAAGAAAGAAACTAAACAACAGGCCATTAAAAAAAAAAAATCTGTATGTGTGTGTGTGTGTGTGGTAAAAACATATACAACAAAACATTTGCCATTTTGATATTCTCTACAAGTACAATTCATTAACGTTAATTACGTCTATCATGTTGTACAACCATCACCGCCATTTTGATATTCTCTACAAGTACAATTCATTAACGTTAATTACGTCTACCATGTTGTACAACCATCACCGCCATTTTGATATTCTCTACAAGCACAATTCATTAACGTTAATTACGTCTACCATGTTGTACAACCATCACCGCCATTTTGATATTCTCTACAAGCACAATTCATTAACGTTAATTACGTCTACCATGTTGTACAACCATCACCACTATCCATTTCCAGAATTTTCAATCATTCTTAACAGAAATTCAGTACCCCCTTAATCAATGGCTCCCCCTTTTCTCCTCCCTCCTGCCCCTGGTAACCACTCATGAACTTTAATCTTTATACATTTACCTATTCTAGAGATTTCACATAAATATGGTTATATATTATTTGTCCTTTTGTGATTGACTTTTTTCAGTCAGCATAATGTTTTCAAGGTTCATCTATGAAAAGGCCATTTCTTCAATTAGTCAACTCCATATTGCAGGTGTAGTTACCTTTTCAATATCTGCATAAATTAAAATTCTTCCCATTTCTCAATCCCCAGCTGGTAGCATAAAATCCTCCCACAGTGAATGAAAACAAATACTATTTAAGCAACTCACAAACTGAGGCTTTGAAATAACCAACTGTTCTCAAAGCACAAACTCATCTGCTTATGGTCCTGCCAGTTGACATCACTATCCCCACCCCTTTCCCAGTTGTTTCTGAGATGGAGCCAGATGACCTGTGCTGAATATAGGACTGAGCTCTGTGTTAGAGGGAGCCCTGGTGGTGCCGTAGTTAACAGCTTGGCTGCTACCCAAAAGGTCAGCAGTTTGAATTCACCAGCCGCTCCTTGGAAACCCTATGGAGCAGTTCTACTCTGTCCTATAGGGTCACTATGAGTTGTAATCACTCAATGGCAATGGGTTTGGTTTTTTTTTTTTGAGGGGGGTTCTGTGGTAGGGAGGTGTGCTGAGGGGAGCAGCAGGAAGAGTTAATAATAGCAAGAGTGCTGCTGGCTATCTAGGGAAAAGGTTAGAATAATGTCCTCTATTCAAGATTTTCAGAAAGAATGCAGGTAGCTAGCTGGAGTCAAAGTTAACTATTCATCAGTGGCTGAAGAAACATGTACAGTCTTTACTGTGATCTGTCAGTAGTAGAGAGAAAGACCAGGGTATCAATTAAACTCAGCCAATGCAGTAAGATTCTTCTAGTGCCTGAGTATTATGTTCAGTTTTTAATGTTAAATTAAAATCTGAGTGTCAATTACTTCTATATTCTCCAGGTACTTCTAGTTAAACCCACAGACACAAAGAAGTTTAGAGTAAAAGGGAATTTAGAATTAGTTTCCAGATTTTTGGATTTCATAGACTGGTAGGATTTGGAAGACCTATAGAGTTGCCGAATTTTTATTTATTCAAATAAAGTCATTGAAAACACCTATCATCCACAATCATCCTCATGGTGTTACATCTAAAGTGAATTATAACAAAATATATCAATATTTTAACAGAAATAAATTTAGCTTTATGAAAACGCATTACATTTTTGTGTTGTTTTCTTATTTCTACATGGAGCAGTGAAAAATAAAAGGTTCACAGGCCAGTGTCAGCTCTTGCACTAGGGTCTGAGAACCACTGATTTAATCCATGCCCCTCCTGGCCATTTTACAGTTGAGGAAACTGGGTCCTGGAGTGATGGCATGCCTTGCCCAGTCGAAGACTCACAGCTTGGTCATTGCTGTCTTTAGGGCTAGGGCTTCTGAAGCCAAGTCCAGCACACTGGTTCTCTGCCTTGTTCCCATGAGGCCACACAGGGACCCCCAACTCTCTGTTTATATTGGTGCAATCTGTCCTGGGAACATTGGGCGGGGATGAATAAGGGTAATGGAGAAATAGAGGACTCCTCTTTCTCTCTCCTGCTCTCCGGAAACCCATGTCCTGGTCTGGACTCTGAGTTCAGCTCTCTCTCATGCCTGGCACTCCTTGATTTCAAGGTAGCCTTTAGTTAGGTTTATTGATTCTTTCAGATCATTGGGAAGTATTTTGTGGGCTACAAGTTCTCATAATGTCCATTGGTATGCCTCCCCTGTACTCTGTAAAGACTTGTGTTTTTGGAATTGTGGACTTTATGCTTACGTTTTTTAGAGAATTAAATTTTATTTTAAAAGGATCCTAGTAAGTCCAGTGTTTTGATGCAAAGTCAGGGTTTAATATAATAAAATAACAAAGATTCTCTAGTGCACAGTGATAGGCATATTATAAGTGGAATGCCTCATTCAGGAATTTCAGTTTTAATCAACAGAAAAAGACTTTGGTTTATTTAAGCAGAGAGGGAATATATTAAAAGGATACTGGGTAGTTGACCAAGTGGCCAGAAGGGCTGGAGAATTAGGATTGGAGACTATGTAGCCAGCTATGTAACTGCCAAAATCACACCTCAGGACTTCTGCTTCTTCCCATCAGTAGCTATCGGGTCAAAGCCTGGGCTAGGATCATCTGATGGCAGATCCTGGGTCATTGCCCTTGTTCGAGCTGCAAGGGAGCATGGGAAGACGAGTCTCTGGCATTTCCATTCTCTGTAGTCCAAGCTTTGCCTCAATAAGATGGGGGAATCCTTGAAATATAAAAGAAAGTTTAGATGCTGGGCAGACAAAAAGAATAACAAATATATGATTTCATTTGAAATTAATTTCTCCGAAAATTGGGTCAGTGAAAAAGCTTTTTAATAGTAGTATGTGGGCATTGGTGGTTTAGTGGTAGAATTCTTGCCTTCCATGCAGGAGACCCGGGTTCAATCCCTGGCCAATGCACCTCATGCACAGCCAGCACTCGTCTGTCAGTGAAGGCTTACAAGTTGTTATGATGCTAAACAGGTTTCAGTAGAGCTTCCAGGCTAAGATGGACTAGGAAGAAAGGCCTACCAATCTATTTACAAAAATCAGCCAGCAAAAACCCTGTGGATCACAATGGTTCCATCCACAACTGATCACGGAGATGGCACAGGACAGGCCAGCAATTATTCCATTGTACGTAGGATTGACATGAGTGGGGGGCCGCTTCCATGGCAGCTAACAACAGTAACAAACAAAATCTATTGACTCGGGACAGATTCTATGGTCATTCAAATACATTTTCTTGCTTTAGAGAATCCTGTTCTCACAGATGCTCATCACATGTTGATGACCACCTTGGAGTTATCTGTAGGGACTTCTTGGAATTCCCTTGTTCTTAGGTGATGTGTTAACACAGAGCTGCGTTGAGGCAGGCTGAGAATCGAAGGAGGTGATCTAAGCTTCTCAGGTTAAACATGGGGTGTGGTGAGTAGGCCCTTCCAGCAGAGGGTCTATTCAGGGTTTGTGAGCCACACTGAAGGGTTCTCCTTGCAGGATGTTGTTGCAGCACATAAAGGTGTGCTTTTCCCTTTCTCTTGTTTACACTCCCTTCAGGTTTGCTGTAATCAGAGTGCTTATAAGTAGAGAATATTGAGCTGTTTCTTCAACAGCGTGTGTTTCTCAGGTTTCTGAGTGGGGCTTCCAGCCAGGAGGAATTCAACTTGGGCCTCTCCCAAGACCGGTGACTCCAGCAGAGGTTGACACAGGATCAAGTTTCCCAAATCTTTCCACTAACGTGCTCCTGAAGGCTGACAGCGTGGGAACACGTAACCCATAAAGGGGGGGGGGGGTGCATATAGCCAGAGGACCTTCTCAGGCCACTCCTTGGGATTGCCAGAGAGCTCATCCCTGCCCCTTGGCACACCCAGCTCTTCTCCCCTCTAAGCATGAGTGTCTTTAGCCAATCACTTTTGAGATATAAAAACAGCAGATTAGGCTCAGAAGCAAGCAGGAAATGGGGGAAAGATAGATGCCACATGGAGATCTCCAAGGAATGCCAAGAAAAATGCTAGAGAAACAGAAACAAGGATTTTCCCCTAAAACAGAGAGAGCCTTCCAGAGACTGCACCCTGAAATCAGACTTCTAGTCTCCCGAACTGTGAGAAAAGACATTTCTGTTTGTTAAAGCCACCCACTTGTGGTGTTTGTGTTACAGCAGCACTAGATAACTATGACAGATGTTGTAAGGGTTGAGAGCTGCAGATTCTAGATTAGGCAGCTTGGTGTAATAAGAGCTCTGGACAGAGCATCAGAAATCTAAGTTCTAATAACAACTCTGGTGCAAACTATCTGAGTGACTTTGAGCAAGTCCTTTGTATCTCTGAGCCTCAGTTTCCTCATGTATAAAATGAGCACCACTTCTCTGACTTTGTTACTGCTATGAGGTGCCATTGAGTAAAAATCACCATTGCCATGTCCCAGGTCCCACCTCCAGAGATTTTAATTTGGTGGTTATTAGACGGAGCCCAAGACTCTGAATTTTTAACAAGCACCTTAAGTGATTCTGATGCAAGTGGGCTGGTGACCACACCAAATGGAGCACGGTTTAGACCTTCATTATTCACTCAGCAAACATATATAGTGCACCTAGTATGCAGTCTAAGCTCTGGAAAGACAAGAAGGGCATTGCTGTCCCAGGGTTTACACTCTAATGAGGGAGACAGCCACAAACATTTACGCAGATAAATAACACACAGTGATAACTTCTGTGTAAAAACAAAATGAAGCCTGAGGACAGAGAGGGTTGGAACAAGCAGGAGCACCTCCAAGGTCAAAGTTTTCAGTCCACCCAGCACTTGTCCACCACAGTGTCCACCTCATCAGTCAGCAAGTGTATCAGGCACCTGTCCAGCCTGGCTTGCTTCTAGAGGCTGTGAAGGGCATCAAAGAAGTGTGGGTACCTAGTCCTCAGCAAACTCACCCTATAATTGGGAGGCAAGTAGCAAATAATTCCAGAAAGTGTGTAATTACATGCTCGATGGTGTGCTGCAAACTATAAGAGGGGTGTAAGTTACAGACCCATTTGCAGACCATCAGGCGATAAAAAGATTCTGTGGTTGTTCATGATGTTGGCAAAGAATTCAGACTTTGAGAAGTGAGCTAACAGAAGGAGAAGCATAACCTTGGAGGGAAAGCAGGGGACACAGGCTCTCATCTTGCCTTTGCTGTCTACGAATGTTAGAGCCTTGGGCTTATCAGTTAATCTCTCTGTGCTTTAATTTCTTCACTCACAAAAGAGGAATAATAATTTATGTCAGCCTCTCCCACAAGAATCATATAAGAGAGAAAGGATGTAATAGCTGGGAACATGCTCGGGATAATAAAGGTAATAGAAGCAAGGCTACCAGTAAGTATTATCTTTATGATTTTGGAACTTACGATTGGAAATCTCTCTGTAAAATTACACCATGAAAAGTCTTGAAGCCATGAATTCTCTGTGGGCACCTTACCTTCAAACCCATCAGATTTAGTAGATACTAAAACCTAGTTTTCATGTTTTTATTTCCCATGACATAGTTTTATTATTCACTGCATGCTTAAATCCCTGTAACCCCTTCCAAGTGGCTCAGGGTCACTTAGGAGAACAGAGTCTCAGAGATAGCTTCTCTGACTTAACTACATAGAAATGGAAAATATGACACCCTTTAATATCTAGCTTTCTCATATTTTGAGTGCACAACCAAAATCTTAATTGTACTTTGTAATTAACCCACCGGGAGTGCAGGTGGCTGGGGGATCCATGGAGGTGCATGGCACAGCATGACCTCCTTGAGCATCAGTTTTAGTTAATGGAAAGAAATTTAAAATGTTATCATCATATTAAATCAGACAGATTTAACTCAGTGTCTCTGGTCTCACAAGCCTGTGTCTTAAAAGTAAATTATTGTTCTCTTTTTATTCAGAAATTATTATGTTAATGGTTGTCCAAAACCACTGACTAGTATACATATGATCTCTCCTGAAGTACAAAACTGTCAGTAATAAGATAATAATAATATGCCTACAAGGAAGACTAGTTAGTATGATCATCATTCAAATTTACGAACCAACCACTAATGCTAAAGATTTGGAAATTGAAGTTTGTTTTTTTTTTTTTTTTACCAACTTCTGCAGTCTGAAATTGATCAAACATGCAATCAAGATTCATTGATATCTATTGATGATTGGAATGTGAAAGTTGGGAACAGAATAAGGATCGGTAGTTGGAAAATACACTCTTGGTGATAGAAATGACGCTGGAGATCGCAAGATAGAATTTTGCAAGACATACTAATTGGAAGTACTTTTTGTCAATAACATAAACTGTGACTATACACGTGGACCTGGCAGGATGGAATACACAAGAGTCAAATCGACTACATCTGTGGGAAGAGACAATAGAGAAGCCCCATATCATCAGTCAGAACAAGGCCAGGGGCCATCTGTGGAACAGACCATCTATTGCTCATATGCAAGTTCAAGTTGAAGCTGAAGAAAATTAAACCAAATCCATGAGAGCCAAAGCATGACCTTGACTATATCCCACCTGAATTTAGAGACCACCTCAAGAATAGATTGGATGCATTGAACACTAATGACCAAAGACCAGATGAGTTGTGGGATGACATGAAGGACATCATATATGAAGAAAGCAAAAGGTCATTAAATAGATAGGAAAGAAATAAAAGACCAAAATGGATGTCAGAAGAGACTCTGAAACTTGCTCTTGAATGTACAGTAGCTAAAGTAAACAGAAGAAATGATGAAGTAAAAAAGCTGAATAGAAGATTTCAAAGGGCAGCTCAAGAAGACAAAGTAAAGTATTATAGTGAAATGTGCAAAGACCTGGAGTTATAAAACCAAAAGGGAAGAATATGCTCAACACTTCTCAAGCGGAAAGAACTGAAGAAAAAATTCAAGCCTCTAGTTGCAATATTGAAAGTTTCTATGGGCAAGGTATTGAATGACGTAGGAAGCATCAAGAGAAGATGGAAGGTGTACACAGAGTCATTATACGAAAAAGAACTGGTCAACTTTCAACTATTTCAGGAAGTAGCATATAATCAGGAACCGATGGCACTGAAGTAAGAAGTCCAAGTTACACTGAAGGCATTGGCAAAAAAACAAGGCTCCAGGAATTGATGAAATGCCAATTGAGAGGTTTCAACAAACAGACAAAATGCTGGAAGCTCTCACTTGTCTATGCCAAGAAATTTGGAAGACAGATTCCTGGCCAATAAACTGGAAGAGATCCATATTTCTTTATGCCTATTCCAAAGAAAGGTGATCCAACAGAATGTGGAAATTATCTAACAATATCATTAATATCACACACTAGTAAAGTTTTGCTGAAGATAATTCAAAAATGGTTAGAGCAGTACATCAGCAGGGAACTGCTAGATACTTAGACTGAGAAGAGAATGTGGAATGAGGAGTATCATTGCTAATGTCAGATGGATCTTGACTGAGAGCAGAAATACCAGAAAGATGTTTCTCTGTGTTTTATTGACTATGCAAAGGCATTCGACTATGTGGATCATAACAAATTATGGATAACATTTCGAAGAATGGGAATTCCAGAACACTTAATTGTGCTTATGAGGAACCTGTGCATAGACCAAGAGGCAGTTGTTTGAACAGAACAAGGAGATACTGTGTGGTTTAAAATCAGGAAAGGGGTGCATCATGGTTGTATCCTTTTACCACACTTATTCAATCTGTATGCTGAGCAAATAATCCAAGAAGCTGGTCTATATGAAGAAGAACATGGCATCAGGATTGGAGGAAGACTCATTAACAACCTGAAATATGTAGATGACACAACATTGCTAGCTGAAAACAAAGAGGACTTGAAGCACTTACTGATGAAGATCAAAGACTACAGCTTTCAGTTTAGATTGCACCTCAACATAAAGAAAAAAAAAAAAAATCCTCACAACTGGACCAATAAGCAACATCATGATGAACAGAGAAAATATTGATGTTGTCAAAGACTTCATTTTACTTGGCTCCTCAATCAACGCCCATGGAAGCAGCAGTCAACAAATCAAATGACGTATTGCATTGGACAAATCTGCTGCAAAAGACCTCTTCAAAGTGTTAAAAAGCAAAGATGTCAACTTGAGGACTAAGGTGCACCTGATCCAAGTCATGGTATTTTCAATCACCTCATGTGCATACTAAAACTCAACAATGAATAAGGAAGAGCAAAGAAGCATTGATGCCTTTCAATTACGGTGTTGGGGAAGACTACTGAATATACCACGGACTTCTGAAAGAATGAACAAGTTGCTCTTGGAAGAAAAAAATAGCTAGTTGTTGTTGTTAAGTGCCATTGAGTCACTTCCGACTCATAGCGGCCCTATGTACAACAGAATGAAACACTGCCTGGTCCTGCGTCATCCTCACGATCACTGTTATGCTTGAACCCATTGTTGCAGCCACTGTGTCAGTCCGTCTTGTTGAGCCCAGGCCATACTGAAGGCTGTAGTCTTTGATCTTCATCAGTAAGTCCTTCAAGTCCACTTCACTCTCAGCAAGCAAGTTTGTGTCATACTGTTTGTCACACTGTGGGGGCTTGCATGTTGCTGTGATGTTGGGAGCTATGCCACCAGTATTCAAATACCAGCAGGGTCACAGACATGTTTCAGCTGAGCTTCCAGACTAATACAGACTTGGAAGAAGGACCCGGTGGTCTACTTCTGAAAAAAATTAGCTAGTGAAAACCTGATGAATATGGCTAGAGTGCTCCTTGAAAGGGAGGATGGGGAGACTTCGTCTCAGGTACTTTGGACATGTTATCAGGCGGTACTAGTCCCTAGAGAAGGACATCATGCTTGGTAAAGTACAGGGTTGGCAAAAAAGAGGAAGATCCTTAATTAGATGGATTTGACACAGTGTATGCAACAATGGACTCAAACGTAGCAACAATTGTGAAGATGGCACAGGACCAGGCAATGTTTCATTCTGTTGTATGTAGGGTAACTGTGAGTTGGAACTGAATTGACAGCACCTAATAACAAACACAGCAATCCAGGAGTTCAACATCTAAATAATAGAACTTCAGAAAGAGAGAATGGAGAAAATGGAGGCAAAGAAATCATTAACAAAATAATTCCATATGATTTCCCATATCAGAAGCATATAAATCTCTAGTCTGACACACAGTGGACAAAAACAGACACAAACCAAAGCATGTCTTTGTAAAACTTCAGAACTTCTGGGATAAAGAGAAGATCTTACAAGATTAAAGTGAGTAAAAATTGGATATATACCAAGGATCACATTAGAAAGACATCAGATTTCTCAACGGTAATACTGGAGACTACCAAAAAAAAAAAAACACCTGTTGCTGTTGAGTCAATTCCAACTCATAGCGACCCTATAGGACAATAAAGCAATGTCTTTGAAACTTTGAAGAAAAATGACTCCTTTTATAGAGTTCTATAACTACCCAAAACATCAGTCAAGTATAAGGATTGAATAAAGAGGTTTTAGAAAGTAAAAATTTCAAAAGTTAATTTTTCTGTGTGTCTTTACCAGGAAACTACTAAAGGATATTCTCAGTCAAAACAAGGGAGTAAACCAATACAGAAAACATAAGTCTATAAGGAGCAGGAGATCCAACATGAGAGAGAAGTGACGGTAATCCCCAAGAAGATGATGAAGGGAGAGCCCAATATGACAGTTCTGCCCCAGATGCTGAGAACCAACAGTCCACATTGGAGTATATCAGAACACTATGGGAGAGATTGCATCAAGAAGATCAAATTGGTAAAGTGTGTGATGCTCCTGAATGTCCTGAGATGATTTTAAATAATTGGATGAGAGTTTGTGTTTGAATTACTGACAAGCACAAATAATAATAATAAGTATAGAATAGAATAACAGCAAAAAGCCAACACTGGATGCTTCTCTGCACTAGTAGATGAAGCTAAGTGATATTTATAACATGTGATTCTAA
Source organism: Dugong dugon (assembly GCA_030035585.1). Classification (NCBI taxonomy): domain Eukaryota; kingdom Metazoa; phylum Chordata; class Mammalia; order Sirenia; family Dugongidae; genus Dugong; species Dugong dugon. Next base: position 82,585,977 of record CM057476.1, read on the forward strand.
TCAGTATCACTTGAGGAGCTTTGATCCCAGAGTCGGAAAGTTCCATTTTTAAACTTGAAGGGAAGCTCAGCACTAGTGCTGTGGTATGCACAGGGAATAAGTGGAAAGCACCACATTTCTAGAAACAAGAAAAGGGACAAGTCAGGTGTGAGATCTTATCTTTATTTATCATTAACACCAGATGTAACTTGGAATTTCAGTTTTTAATGTTATATGTAATGATACTGAGGAAGAAATTTTGCCTTGTAAAGTTGCATACCTTGAAAAAGAAAAGTACTGTGAAAAGGTGATTAAATGTTAAATGGATGTCCAAAGATTCGCTGATTTTTCTTAAAAGGAGAAAATGTACAACTCCAGAGTTTAAACTTTCCTACGTGGAAGCAAAAAAAAAAAAAAAAAAAAGAAGTATTGAGCACAAGAGTGATGACTTGGAAAGTTCAAAGCTGTCAACCTGTTAGTCACCTGTCCTCACTGATTTCAGCTTATGGGTGCATATTTTCTAGTCTTGTCCAATTGTCAGTACGCTCAGGTGTGAAAGCATTCAATAGAAGTTAAGCAGTTAAAGAGACATATGAGAATAGGGTGGAGTGGAGAACAAACCCATTACCTTCCAAAACTCCAAATGAAGTCCAGAGAATCAACTGCTAATGAAGGAACATGTACACATCTATGGTCAACTGATTTTTGACAAGGGTGCTAAGCTCCTTCAATGGAGAAAGAAGAATCTCTTCAATAAATGGTGTTGGGAAAACTGGATTTCCACATGCAGAAAAATGAAACAGAACCATGCCTCACACTACCCATAAAAACAAATTCAAAATGGATCAAGGACCTAAATGTGAGCACTAAAGCCATGAGATTCTTAGGAGAATACAGGGACAATGCTGTCAAGCCAAGCTTTTATGAATAGATTATCGAAAATAATAACAAAAGCATAAACAGCAAAATACAAAATAAATGGGGTCTCATAAAAACTAAAAACTTCTGTTCATCAAAATACTTTACTAAAAAAGTGAAAAGACAAGCTACTGACTGGGAGAATATCTTTTGAAACCATATCCAGTAAGAATCTAATAACCAAAATATATACAAAACTTTGACACCTTAACAACAAAAAGACAAAGAACACAATCATAAAATGGGCAAAGGACTTGAATAGACATTTCACCAAACAGGACATTCAAATGGCCACCAAACACATGAAAAGATGCTGAGTGTCATTAGCCATCAGAGAGATAGTAATCAAAACCACAATGAGATACCATTTCACTCCCACTGGGATGACTAAGATAAAAAACAAACAAACAGAAAATAACAAATGTTGGCGAAGATGTGGGAAAATTGGAACCCATAACCATTGCTGGTGGGAATGCAAAATGGTACAGCTGTTATGGAAAACCATGTGATGGTCCCTCCAAAAACTAAAAATGGAACTACCGTATGACCCAGAAATTCCACTCCTAGGTATACACCCAAAAGACTTGAAAGCAGAGACTCAAAAAGAGACTTGTACACCAATGTTCACTGCAGCACTAGTCACAATAGCCAAAAGGTGGAAACAACCTAAATGCCCATCAATAGATGAATGGATAAACAAAATGTGGAACTTACATACAATATAATACTACTCAGCCAGTAGGAGAAATGAAGTCTTGATACATGCTACAGTATGGATGGAGCTTGAAGACATTATGCTGATATTGCTTGGTCTCACTTAGATAAAAAGAGAAAGCAAATATATAGAGACCAAAGTTTATTAGTGGTTACCAGGGGTGGAAGGGAGGGGGAAAGGGGCATTAACGGTGATGGAAAAATTACATTGATTAACGGTAAGGTTGCACAGCTGATTATTGTAATTGTTGTCAATAAATTGTACACCTGTAAAAAGTTGAATTGGCAAAAGTTGTGTGATAGGTGTATTTACAACAATGACAAAAAAAGAGTAGCTGCTGAGGCTCCTTATGTACAAACACCTCCTGGGATTTGGTATCTTGGTTTGGAGGTTTAAGGTCATGGTTTCAAGGGAAATCCTGTTAATTGGTCTAACAACATCTTTAGTGCTTCTGCTCTTACCTCCTAGTTCGTTGCATACTGCCTGGGAACTTAAAAGCTTGCAAGCAGCCATCCAAGGTGCAACAATTGGTCCCTATTCATCTGGAGCAAAAGAGGAGGAAGGAGAGTCAGGAATAAATAATAGGAGGATATGGAATATGTGGCTAATTACCTCCATGAACAACTGCCCCCATTGCCATGAGACCAGAAGGACTGGGTAATGCCTGGCTACATTTACTAAACATTTTGATGAAAGATTCCATAGAAGAATACTGATCAAAAGGGGGAAAATATAGAACAGAATTTAAAATTATCATGGACTCCAGACTTTCTGGAGCCATGGTGGCTGGATGAACCGCTGACATTATTTTTCCAAAATAATCTTTGAACTTTAAACCAAATATATCCCCTGAAGTCAGCTTAAAACTGAACGATAGTTTAGTTTAATTCTTAAAAAAGGTCTGGGGTGAACACTATGTTCTTTTCAGAGCTATCTATATGGGATCAAATTGACAACAGCAACTGAAAAGATTAGATAGGAAATGTAGAGGGCAGTGAGTTTATGTTAATGAGGGAGGTACAACTTAGAAAAGGAGGGTGAGAATGGTTGCACAACTGGAAGAAAGTAATCAATGTCACTAAATAGTACATGTAGAAAATGTTGAATTGGTGTACGTTTTACTGTGTATATTTTCAACAAAATAAATAAAATTTAGAGGGGAAAAAAAAAAAAAAGAGGAAGGAGTATACACCTGAGCTTCACTGTGAGACCTAACTGAAAACATTTCTAAGGATACCAGGGATGAATTTGAGTAAAGTAATTAATTTCCAGGTGCTTTTTCTTTTTTTTTGTCTCTGTGTGTGCCAAAGATCCTATTTTGGTTTCATACTAGCTTTCACAAGCTCTGTTCAGACTTTAATTTCTTGGTATAATTATTCAAGCTTTGGTAGCCACCCAGCTGTAATTTGAGCTAGATGGTCAACAGACCAAATACCTTCAAAACTTCTCATTTGTATTGCTAAAATCTGAAACACTAAATAGATTTATGTGTCAAGATAATCCTTTGCGTGGCCCCATAATCCCAGAGTTTTTTTTTTTCTTTTCCTTTTGGATAGTGTTGTTATAGAAGTTTAAGTTGTGAAAACCAAATGTGTAACTTATGCAAAAGTGATCACAGTTGTTTCTTAGAACAGAAATGAGGTTTTCTCTGTTTTACTGACAATCTATTTTTTAAAGTTAATTTTTTAAATTTATGTGATTGTTAAGGTTGTGTATCAACGTGGCAGGGCCATGATTCTCAGTTGTTTGGCAGTTACGATGTAGTTTGGCAGCTATGTAATGATGTAATCACATCTATGATGAGATCTGATATAATGTAATCACCTCCATAATAAGATCTGCTATGAGCTGCCAATCAGTTACAAGGGAGTTTCCTTGGGGGGTGTGGCCTGTATCCAATATAAGTGGGCTTTCTAGCAAGGCTCACTGGGTTTTGGTTGCTCTGGATCCTGTGGTCGGCTCCTGTTTATCTGACCTCCAGTTCTTGGGACTTAAGCTCAAAGCTTACCTGCTGTCTTAGGCTGGGTTCTCTAGAGAAACAAAACCAGTAAAGTGTATAAATATATATATAAGCAAAACTCATTGCTGTCTAGTAGATTCCAACTCATAGTGACCCTAGAGGACAGAGTAGAACTGCTCCATAGGGTTTCCAAGGAGCAGCTGGTGGATTCGAACTGCTGACGTTTTGGTTAGCAACCTGAGCTCTTAACCACTGTGCCACCAGGGCTCCAAATATATATATAGAGAGATTTATATCAAGAAAATGGCTCATGCAGTTGTAGAGACTGGAATGTTCCAAGTCTGTGGGTCAGGCTGGAGGCTTCTCCTGATTCACATAGCTGCAGGGGTTGTCGAACCCAAGGTCGGCAGGTCAGAGAGCCAGGCTGTTTCTCACAGATCGAGGAATCCTGAGATTTGCAGCAAGACTGCAGATAAGCTGCTAGCTCAAGTCCTAAGAACTTGAGGTCAGACAAACAGGAGCCAGCTGCAGGATCCAGAGTCAGTAAAAGCCCATGAGCTTTGCCAGAATGTCCATTTATATAAATGCAGGCCACACGCCCAAGGAAACTCCATTTCAACTGACTGGCTACTCACAGTAGATCTCATCATGAGGGTGATCACATTATATCAAATCTCAGCATGGAAGTGATCACAACATCATATGACTGCCAAACCACTGAGAATCACGGCCCAGCCAGGTTGACACACAATCTTAATCATCACACCTGCCAATCTTGGGATTTGTCAGCCTCTGCAGCCTGTGAGCCAGAGGCCTGCTGTCTCACCTGCTGATCTTGGGTTCACCAGCCCCTGCAGCTATGTGAGTCAGAAGAAGCCTCCATCCTGACCCACAGACGTGGGACTTTCCAGCCTCTACAACCACATAAGCCATTTCCTTGATATAAATATGTCTGTGTATATATATGTATATATAGAGAGAGACACTTCACTGGTTTTGCTTCTCTGGAGAACTCAGCCTAAGACAATTTATATATGGTAAAACTCATTCTTTTTGGTGTACAATTCTATGAGCTTTAACACATGTATGCATTTATGTAACCACCACCGCAACCAGGATTCAGAAGAATCCATTACCCCAAACTGCCTCTTTGATGTCAGCCTCTCCCCTGACCTACAACTTCTGGCAACCACTGCTCTGTTTTCCTTCCCTATGGTTTTGCCTTTTCCAGAATGGGATAAAAATAAAATCATTCAGAGTGTAGCCTTTTGAGTCTAACTTCTTTCACTTAGCACAATGTATTTAAGATTCATCTATATTGTTGTGTTTATCCTATATATGCACTTATATGTATATATTAATTTTTATTTGAAATAATAATAGAGTCACAGGAAGTTGCAAAGATAGTACCTGTACCCTTCACCCAGTTTTCCCCAATGTTTACATCTTACATAATTATAGTACAACATCAAAACCATTGGTACAATGTATGTCATTTTATCGCATATGCAGATTCCTGTAACCACCATCTCAATCAGTAGACAGAACTATTCCATCACCTTAAAGAAGTTTCTAGTGCAACCCCTTTATAGTCACACCTGCCTCCCCTTCATTCCTAACGTTTGGCAACAACTCATCGGTTCTATTTTATATCATTTTCTTATTTCAAGAATGTTAAATAAACGGAATCATACATAATGCCCTTGAGAAGCTATTGTATGTGTTGGTAGTTCATTCCTTGTTATTGCTCAGCTGTATTCCATTGTATGGATGTACCACGGTTTATCCATTCACCTGTTGATGGACATTTGAATTGTTTCCAATTTTTTATGATTGTTAAAGCTTCTATGAATATTTGCATACAGATTTCTACATGAAAGTAAGTTTTACTTCTCTTGGGTATTACCTAGGAGAGGGATGACTGAGTCATACGGTTGTTGTTGTTGTGTGCTGTCGAGTCGATTCCGACTCATAGCGACCATATAGGACAGAGTAGAACTGCCCTATAGGGTTTCCAAGGAGCGGCTGGTGGATCTGAACTGTTGACCTTTTGGTTAGCAGCCTGAGCTCTTAACCACTTTGCCACCAGGGCTCTGAGTGATATGTTAAGTAAGTGTTTATTTTCATAGGAGACTGCCAATGTTTTCCAAAGTGACTGTACCATTTGCATTCCCATAAGCAATGTATGAGGATTCTACTGAGTTGCTCCTTATCCTTGTCAGCAATTGGTAATGTCAGGTATTTTTATTGTTTAGCCACTTGAATAGGTGTGAAGTGGTATCTCATTGTTTTGACTTGCATTTATTAGGATAATTTTCATTAAGAAAAAGAAAACTCAGTCTGAAGAAATATTACTTTGATTTCCCTACTTCATATTTGTAGTATCACTTACCCAGGGATCTAAAAGAGATCATGAAGAGTCATAAGATCCAACCCCTGCCTCAGGAACCTGAAAATGGAAATCACCAACACAGTCATCTACTGTCTGAAATGATTGACAGACACTGTTGTCAACAAGTCCACGTTAAGTCAAAAAACAAAAACAAAAACTTGTGTTCCTTGAATGTAATTTCAAGAGCACTAGGAATGCTTCCTGTTTTTAGGAATTCTCAGAGGAGATCATTTGATAAAAAGGAGTCAACAGGGTTTAGTAGTAAGAGTGCTGGAATGAGAATCTGGAAGCCTCGCTCTAGACACTGTTCTGCCCGAAGCCAGCTGTGTGACCTTGAGGAAGTCTCTTAAGCCTCATTAACCTGCATTCCCTCCTTTGCAAAATTAAAGTGGGACTTGCTTCAGCCACGTTGCCCAGACTGTATTCCACAGAACACTAGACCTACAGGATTACTATTTGTTGAAAAAGTAAAGGGTTCTGTGTTTAAATAAACTTGGGAAACGCTGAGTTAAACAAAGTTCAAGAGGTTTCTTTGAGGGAAGATATTCCAAAGCCTTTAATTGGGTAACATACATTGTTAATCCTCTTGAGAAGGCCATCACCTTCTGTGTTTTCCAAATTTATTTGACCACAGAACTCTTTTTTCATTGAATAATACTTATAGTCCCCACAACTCACTTTGGGAAATGACGGACTGAGTACTTTTAATGTCTTTTCCAAATCTAACTGTACTGTTTCCAACCTTTTTGTAATAAACCTAAAGGCTTCCTAGTGTATTTGTTTAGGAAGTTTGCATTTCACATGTTTTTTTTGCAGATTGGCTCCATGGTACCTTAAAGGGACATTCTTGTAGCCAAAACTTGTAGCCATGACTGCTTATCAGGCCTATGTACTCAAGGCCAGGCTGAGTTAAACCAGTGTAGGGATCAACTGGGTCTCTGGAATGGGCAAAGCAAGGAGAGCTGTGACAGATGGAGACGCTGGTGAGAAGACTTAGGGAAGGGCCCAGAAGCTGGTAGTCAGAGCATGAGTGCCCAGAGTAAGTGCAGAGACATGAAGGAGATCAGAGGGGTCGAGGCTATAGTCTGTTGGGCAATGAGGAGTCAGAGAAACACATCATTAGGTTAATGCAAGGTCATAGGTCACATGTTACACAAGGAATAAGGAACAAAAAAATTTGTAGAAACTCAAGGGTGTACAGGTCATATCCCAGGAAACAGACATGTGACACCACTAAGAAGGTGCCGGAAATATTGAAGTAATCTTCTCACCTAGCTATGAAACCTCTACTTCCCGCTGGACGGCAGCCAGCTCCTGAGAGGCTCCCAGGTCTGCAGGTTGGGGCCCAAACGTGTGAGGTGCTGGTGGATGTGGACAGGCTCAGATGACGACTGTGAATCGGCACTGTGCCAACAGAAACCCCCTCTTGCTTCTCTCCTACTCCCTCTCCGTCTGGAGTACCATTTGGAAGGTTTTTAGGGTATTCGGTTACAGTTCGAATCCACCAGCCTCTCCTTGGAAACCCTATGGAGCAGTTCTACTCTGTCCTATAGGGTTGCTATGAGTCGGAATCGACTTGACGGCAATGGGTTTGGTTTGTTTTTGCTACTCTTAAGAGTTTAGAATGAAGGCATTAATTGACTTGAAATGAACAGCTTTATGCAGCTTGAGGCAGTGGAGAGTGTGGGATGAGAGCCAAGAGGCTGAGTACCGTTGTCTGACCTGAGCTGTGGGCTTTGGTTTCCCACTTCTAGGTCAAAAGTTTCTTCCAGCTCAAAGGTAACAAGCTTTTAGTTACTTCCTCCGAATTTGGGAAGGGATAACCACATCCGATCCTAGATGAAGAGATAAGAGAAGGCCGTCTCTTCTCTGGTCCAGGATATCTACTGGCCTTTCCCTGCCAGGCCCCACATCCGGGGAACTGCATGCACATTGCATTGTTTGCAGGAGTCTTCTTGAAGAGACTAACAGGGCTGACACTATTCCAGGGGCGAAACTCAGTTGGGATGGAGCAGAGCGGTAAGAACAGAACGGTCTGAAGTCAGGCACCTACTGTCCTGTAGGTCAGAGCAGGGCGCAGGACAAGCCAGATGGGCCATCAGGAAACTCATAAAGGCTTGGAGCCAGGCAAGATGCCAGAAACAGACAACAGAATGTTCCATGTTTGGGGATAAACAGAGACAACATCCCTTTACCCCTCACTTCATGACCATATGGCTCAGACAGAGGAATTCTCCAATAACTGGGAGTGGGAGTATATTTTGAAATTAAGTTTGGCAGAGAAGATAAAAGTCACATTAAGCAGAGAGGTACACATTCCTTACATGAGACTAAAGATGTGGTTTTCAGAGGAAGGTGATATTTATGGTAATGAGGTGAGTTTATTCTCAGAAAAATTTCAGAGGAAACCAGCAGCGCAGGATGCTGGTGGGGAAACTGGTTTGGAGGTTGCACTTCCACAGGCCCCAACCATTCCTTCTATTCTCACAGAACCCCAGTTCATTCCCACCCTCCTCAAAGCCAGCAGAAGCCAGACAGAAGCACATCCACACATGGCCAAAGCCCCAGGCAGCAGAGATTGGAGACTCAGAGGCAGAAGAGAGAGCCTGGGACCCACTGGACATTAGGGAAAGGGTTGAAATGCCCAGAGGAGTCTCTAGTAGCTGGGATAGTGGATAACAGGGTGGCCTCCAAGATGGGATGGACCTGCGGGGCACAGAGCAGGGCGGAGCTGTGAGCAGAAGAGGTTTCTTTAGGAAAGACCAGAGTTCCTAAAAATGTTCCTATTGCACACCATGGTTATCCCCTCTATGGGCCAGTGTCCTGCCCAGGGGAAGGAAATGCTCGCATAGGCAGTGGAGCCTGGAGCAGCCCCACCCTTGTGTTCTTAGAAGGTGAGGGGGTACATTCCAGCAATCATGTGGGGACTTTAGTTTTCCTGCCCTCATAGTATGTGGGAGGGCCTCAGTGGTGAAAAGAGTTAACATGCTTAGCTGCTGACCAAAAGGATGGAGGTTTGAGTCCACCCAGAGACACCTCAGAATAAAGTCCTGGCCATCTACTTCCAAAAAATCAGCCACTGAAAACCCTATGAAGCACATCTCTACTCTGACATGGGCTCACCATGAGTTGGATTCAACTCTCCAGCAACTGGATTTCTAATACTGACATTATGCATGGGTATTCTTTCTGAGGTCAAAGGCACTTAGCACTTAAATATCTCATTTAAACACGGAGTTATCTGTATATCCTTGTGAGTATTCCCCTTGTGGGTCTCTTCTACTTTCTGTGCCCACAGTGCTTGGTGTCTTACTCTGTAAAGGTCGTTAACGCTAACATTTAACATATATTACATCCAAGTTTGCGAGGAAATAACTTTCCTGTGTATCAGCAGATTATTGTGAATTCTTATATCCTCATCAGGGTGAGCCTGAAAAGTGGTCAGATTAGAGCCTCCAGGTTTGCTTCCTCCTCGGCTTTCAGTTAAGTCATCGAGGAGGGAGTCATCCCTAGTTTGTTTCCCTCTCATCTCCTTGTACCCAAGCTTAGGAAAAGAGACACTCCAGCTAGCAAAGGTGTGGTGCAAGGCATCTTTGAAATGCTCCACTGTGGCTTCTCTGGCTTCCCCAATCATTCTGGGAGAAGATGAAAATGAGCAGTCTCTCTGTCAGTCCTGCTGTTCTGACAACGACACTATCCACATTAAGAAGCCCATCTTGATTTGTACCACAGGGAGACTTACACCCTAGGGCAGTTTGCTGGCTGGGCAGAGGACTGGAAGCCCATACAAACCTCTGCCTTTTCCTTCTTCTCGAAGTTCCTTTTTACCTTAATCATTCATGGAAACAGGGAGTTAGAGGGAAGTTTAGGGGTTTATCCAACTCAGCTCTTAACTTTGGGCAAGGTTACACCAAAGTCCTAGCAGAACCATCCTGGTGTTAACATTCTCCAAAGAATAAGGATTCCACAAGCACCTGGAGGGACCTGATTTCATTTCCCCCTAGCTCAGAATCCTCTGCTGTGGTTGACACCTATCATTCAAGTTTTTTCTTCTCTCGGATGCAAATGCTTTGGAAACCAAAAACACGAAACCCACTGCCAATGAGTCTATTCCAATTCATAGTGACCCCATAGGACAGAGTAGAACTACACCATAGAGTTTCCAAGGCTGTAAATCTTTACAGAACAGACTGCCACATCTTTCTCCTGTGGAGCAGCTGATAGATTCGTACCGTTGATCTTCAGTTAGCAGCCAAGTGCTTAAATACTGAACGACTAGGGCTCCTTAAACACTTTGGAATGTTTCTCAAATTGGTTTTTAATCTGCCATTTTTAGTGATTAACCACTTTTGCAATCAGGTGGAGTTTACATCTAAACTAAAGACTGCCTTGCATGTAATTCTACTCTTTTTTGGTTGTTTTTTAGAAAGTGATGGTGAGCATTTCTTTGGGACCATTCAGTTGACTCTGCCTCAGCCTTCTCTTTTTTCACGTTACAGAACTGTATTCCTTTCTCCTTTCCTCAAACTCCTCAAGGGAGGACCCCACACCTTTCAGAGATGGACTGGCGTGAGACACAGGAATGTTTCTCCCCAGTGAAGGGCAGTAAAGCTCCACATTCTATGGGTCCAGAGTCAGCAGGAGCCCAGGAAGTTGGTCTGATTCTAGCCATGACCAGGAGTATAAATCTAGACTCTGCATGGCTTGTAGTTGTCTCCTGTACACAGAGTAGTTCAGGTCCAAGGAGTCCCCAGAGAGGGTGAGATAAGCCTAGAAAGCTTTTGCCAACTTCCTAGGAAAGCCCTCTAGCCAGGGCCTCTTGACCACCACAGCCTGGTTCAGAAGGGGTCCCCTCAGCTGGCCCCTTGCCTCTTTTAGTCACAGGTTTTAGCATCCGGAAGAAGAGCCTGCTAAGCCCCCAGCTCAGCAGTGTGTAAATCAGCCTTCCAAGGAGCCCTGTCTTCAAGACGGATGAGCGCTGACTCTATTTTAAGAAACTGAAATATGTCATATAGTCAAAGACTATAATACAAATGACCCTTCAGTGGCACGGTGATTAAAATAAGGAGTTAGGGGAAAATTTTTAACTCTTGAGAGATTAATTAACGTAGAGATAAAAAAAAAGATCTAACTTTCCTATTTTCTCATTGGTAGAACGTGTGGGCAGACATGTGGGAGGCTTATTGCAGCCTCCACAGACAGAATATCCCTTGTGCATGGAATAGGAGGATTTCTAGATTGATTATTCCTCAAAAGTGAGTTTGTTACACTTTCATATAGTACTAAGTGACTGGCTCACCAACTCATATCTAGCCGTTTTTTGTGTTTGGCAACTTGGATTTTGGGTGAGCAACAAGGAGTAGTTAAAGTCTCCCTTTCAGCATATACCCTCTAGATCAGGAGTCAGCAGTCTTGTCTGTACAGGGCTCCATATTTAGGGGCTTCCGATCGCAGACTGAAAGGAACCACAGTGGTACAGTGGTTAAGGCTTGGCTGCTAACTGAAAGGTTGGCAGTTCGAACCCACCAGCCTCTCTGTGGGAGAAAGATGTGGCAGTCTACTTCCATAACAATTTACAGCCTGGGAAAGCCTATGGGGCAGTTCTACACTGTTCTCTATAGGGTCACTATGAGTCTGAATTGACTAGATGGCAATGGGTTTGGTTTTTTTGTTTTGAGCCCCAAACCTTCCACAGCTGAATGCAAGTTTGGCAGGGCTCTTGTTCCCTGAGTTTGGTTTCCTATCTCAAAAAGAAGGAGGTTGAATTCCACAGGCTCTAAGACCTCTTTCATCTCTCACATGCCATCATTTATAGCAGCTAAAAGTACAAAACAGAAACTATGCCAATATTTAATTTTAGAAGCAATATTTTGCCATTTGCTAAAATCATGATGATTCATAAGAGTGGATATTTTTGAAGTTTTTAAAAAGGACATTATTTATATCCCTAGGAAAGAAATGACAATATATGAAATGAATATTACTGCTGATTAATTCAACAAATAGTTTTTAAGCGCCTGTTGCCATACTTTGCACATAAGAGGCACTTAAGGCAAGGAGCCCTGGTGGCACAGTGGTTAAAGCACTCGGCTGTGAACCAAAATGTCAGTGATTTGAACCTACCAGCCACTCTGTGGGAGAAAGATGTGGTAGTCTGTTTCCGTAAAGACTACAGCCTTGGAAACCCTGTGGGGCAGTTCTACTCTGTCCTATAGGATCGCTATGAATCGGAATCAACTCGAAGACAGCTGGTTTGGTTTTTTCGCTTTCTGTGACAGCACTGTTCTGGGCACTGAAGACACAGCAGTAAACATGCAAACAAACCATCTTGCCCTGATGGTTAACATTTAGTAGGAGTAAGTAAGTAATAAATGATTAAGTAAGTAAAACAGATTTGTTATAACTGCCAAAAAAAAAAAAAAAGAAAAGCAGATAAGGATGATGGAAGGTGAAGAAAACATTTTAAACAGGGTGGTAAGGAAAGATAGGTCTGCGGAGATGACACCTGAGCAAAGATCTAAAGAGGGAGTAAGCCATTTGGATATCTGTGGTAAGAGTGCCCCAGGTGAAGTTAAAGGCAAATGCAAAGACTGTGAAGACAGGAGCCTGACTGGCGTGTACAAGGAGCAACAAGCAGGACTCTTAGGGCGTGGGCAAGGGAGAGGGCAGGAGATAAGCTCGAAGAAGTAATGGGGGAACCAAATGGTGTAACTGTAAGGCCCACCAGGCCATTGTAAGAACTTTACATTCACTTGAATGAGATTTTAAGCACAGATGTGACATAACCTGACTCAGGTGTTAAAAGAGTCACTCTACCTCTGGGTTGGTGTCATGGATTGAATTATGTCCCCCCAAAAAATGTGTGTACCAATTTGGCTAGGCCATGGTTCCCAGTAGTGTGTGATTTTCCCATGTGTGGTAAATCCTGCCTCTATGATGTTAATGAGGGAGGATGGGCGGCAGTTGTGTTAGTGAGGCAGGACTCAATTTACAAGATTGGATTGTGGCCTGAGGCAATCTCTTGAGATATAAAAGACAGAAGTGAGCAGTGAGACAGGGGGACCTTATACCATCAAGAAAGCAGTTCCAGGAGCAGAGAGCATCCTTTGGCCCGCGCTCCCTGTGCAGAGAAGCTCCTAGTCCAGGGGAACACCGAAGAGAAGAAGGTCAACAGAGAGAAAAAGCCTTCCTCTGGAGCTGATGCCCTGAATTTGGACTTTTAGCCTACTTTAACTGTGAGGAAATAAACTTCTCTTGGTTTAAACCATCCACTTGTGGTATTTCTGTTATAGCAGCACTAGATGACTAAGACAGGATTTGGTACCAAGAGAGTGGGGTGCTGCTCTAACAGATACCTAAAATGTGGAAGTTGTTTTGAAACTGTGAATGGATAGAAGAGCGGCAGTGGCAAAGGACCAGCAACAGCAGAGAACCTACAACAGCAGAGAAGCGGCAGCGGCAGAGAACCAACAGCAGCAGAACCAGGAGACCAGTGCGAGACGGCACTGGAGCTGACCCACAGCGCGTGAGAGCTGAGTGCCTGTGTGCAGGAGGCTTCCTGGCGGAGTGGGGTGCCTCCGGGCAGTTATTGGTGGAGCTACCGAGCTTTGGAACACTTGGCCCAGCAGGGTTGATGGGGGCGTGAGGCCTGAGGGCTAAGAGGCCACAGGAAGCAGAAGCTGAAGAGACAAGGAACACAAGAAGCTGAGCCACCTGAGTCTCAAAAGGTATGGCCATGACCTCAGGGGTTTCAAAGGGTGGAGCCACGGCCTCTGGTGTTTCTAAGGGTGGAGTTATCACTCCAGTGGACTAGGAGAATGGTGCGCCTAAAGCCAAGGGAGCAGAGTTGGTGTCCCAGGGGGCCTGGAAGGCAGAGCTGAAGCCCAGGGCTGATGGGCCTCCACTCAGAATCCAGAGACTGTGGCCAATACCTAGAGTCTGGGGGGCAGGGCCGTTGTGTAAATTGTCTCGGAGAACAGATTATTTTCAAAGCCTTGAGGGCTAATGTAATGTGTTCTGCTGACTTGCTTGGTGCCTGTTATCCCTTCTCCTCCTCCAGTCTCTCCCATTTGTAATGGAAATGTCTAGCTTGTGCCTGTTCTGCCATTGTACATTTGGAAGCAAATAACTTGTATTCTAGATTTCACAGATGAAGAGGAATTTTGGATTTTGGACTTGGAGTTAAGACTTTTGCTATGATATGATGGGGTGAATATGTTTTCCATGTTGCAAGGATGTGATTTTTTGGGGGCCAAAGGGTGGAATGTCATGGATTGAATTATGTCCCCCCCAAAATTTGTGTATCAGTTTGGCTGGGCCATGATTACCGGTATTGTGTGATTTTTCCCATGTGTAGTAAATCCTGTCTCTCTGATGTTAATGAGGGAGGATGGGCGGCAGTTGTGTTAGCGAATTTCTCTTTGTTAAAGCCATCCACTTGTGGTATTTCTGTTATAGCAGCACTAGATGACTAAGACAGTTGGCTATAGACTATAGCAGGCAAGGGTAGAAGTGAGACCAGTTAGATGCTATGGTAAAATCCAGGTGAGAATTGATGCTGGCTCGGACTAGGGTGGTAGCAGGGTTAGTGATGAGAAAAGGTTTGATTTTGGATATATTTGAAAGGTAGAGATGACTAGATTTACTGGCAGATTGAATATCTGGTGTGAGAGAAAGAAAAGAGGGAGGAAAATGGAGGAGTCATTAATTGAAATGAACACAACTGTAAGAGGAGCCTGGAGTGCAGAAGGGAGATCAGGAGTTTGGTTTATGCTGTTAAGTTTTAGATATCCAAGTGGAGATGTCAAGTGATCCGTTGGACATAAGATTCTGGATTTAGGGGAGTTATGCTAGAGATATAGACATGGGAGTCACCAGCATGGAGATGGCATTTAAATAAAGAGACTAAATGAGATCACCAAGGGAGTGGTATAGCCATAAAAAGAAGAGGTCTTTGGATTAAGCCCTGGGACACTCCAATGCTTAGAGACAGAAGGATAAAGATGAATCATAAATGAGATTGAGATGGATTTGTTACTGTTGGTAGATGCCATGGAGTTGATTACATGACTCATGGCAACCCCACAAGTGCAGGGTAGAGCCGCTCCAGAAGGCTTTGACCTTTCAGAAGCAGATCGCCAGGCCTGTTTTCTGAAGTGCCACACGTTAGAACTGCCGATCTTTTGGCTCGTAGTCGAGCTCTTAACTGTTTGCGCTATCCAGGGCTCCTGAGATGGAGCAGCCTGTGGGAAATAAGGAAAATCAAGAGAGAGTGGCAAACAGGAAGTCAAATAAAGAAAGTGTATTGAGAAGGAGAAAAGATCAACTGTGCCAGCTGCTGCTGAGAGCCCAAGAAAGATGAGCACTGAGAATTAGCCGTTGGACTCAGCACCATGGAGCTCAGCACCATGGAGCTCAGCACCATGGAGCTCAGCACCATGGAGCTCAGCACCATGGAGCTCAGCACCATGGAGCTCAGCACCATGGAGCTCAGCACCATGGAGCTCAGCACCATGGAGCTCAGCACCATGGAGCTCAGCACCATGGAGCTCAGCACCATGGAGCTCAGCAGTGAAATTAATGAGGGTGGTGGGCTTATAGCCTGTTTAGAGAAAAATTTGCGATAGCAGCTACAGACAACTGTCTCAAGTAGTTTTGCCATAAAAGGGAGCAAACAATTAAAGCTGTAGCTAGAAGAGTTTTGGTGTCAAGAGTTTTTTTTTTGTTTTAATAATATGGGAGAAACTGCAGCATATTTGTTTGCTGAAGAGAATGATTCAGTAGAAAAGAACATTTTTTTCTTTTTTTTATTATACTTCCGATGAAGGTTTACATAACAAACTAGCTTCTCATTAAACAGTTAGTGCACATATTGTTTTATGACATTGGTTAACATCGCCACAACATGTCAACACGTCCCTTCTCAACCTTGGCTTCCCTATTACCAGCTTTCTTGTCCCCTCCTGCCTTCTAGTCCTTGCCCCTGGGCTGGTGTGCCCCTTTAGTCTTGTTTTGTTTTATGGACCTGTCTCATCTTTGGGTGAAGGGTGAACCTCAGGAGTGAACTTCATTACTGAGCTATAAGGGTGTCTGGGGGCCATACTCTCGCGGTTTCTCCAGTCTCTGTCAGGCCAGTAAGCCTGGACTTCTTTTTGTGAGTTAGAATTTTGTTCTACATTTTTCTCCAGCTCTGTCAGGGGCAAGTAGAGAAGAAAATTTTGAAGATGTGGGAAAGAATTGCTGGAGCAATACCCCCAAGTAAGCAAGAAGGGATCTTGTGCACAAATAGAGAGGCTGGCATTAGCTAGTGGCAAAGGAGAATGTCGAGCCTATGGGCACAGGAACAGGGAGGCAGACAGATGTCAGAGTGGGGACTTGTGGCTGCAGTCAGTGAAAAATGAAGCAAAGCCGTCAGCTAAGAGCAAAGATGGCTGAGGACTGAAAAGAGGGAACGATGTAGTTGCCTAGGAGAGTAAAGAGCGGGTGGACTAGAAAGATGTAGCCGACTGACTACTTGGCAGCATTAAAGGCTGTGATGTTTGAGATAGGCCCGCGTGGTAGCATTTTTCCCTGGTATCATTAAGAAAAGGTGCCCCATTATGGTTGTGAAAGAAAACAATGGCAGAAATTTCACAATGATTCATATATACGATATGTTTTACCTTCAAAGGAAAAGGTAAATATGTATCAGGGAAACTCTTATGGTTTACTGTTAATGGTCAACAGAAGTAATTACCAGGTAAAAAGAAGTCAAACAGAGGGCAGAGTGACACTATGTATCCTATTACATACATTTGTGAAACTCCATGAATGAGTTACAAAAGGAAGGAATCTGGGAGCAGCTTAGCTGGGTGGTTCTGGCTTAGGATCTCTGACAGAGTTTGTAGTCAAGCTGCTGGTGGGGGCTGCAGTCGCCTCAAGGCTCAAGTGGGGTTGGAAAACAAACTTCCAAGCTCACTCGTGTGGCAGTTGGCCAGCCTCATCTCCTTGGTAGCTGTTGGCTGGAGGCTTCAGTTCCCCACTATGTGGGCCTTTCTTTAGAGCTGCTTACAACATACACAGCAGCTTGCTTTCCCCAGAGCAATAGATCACAGACAGAGAATGCATCCCAGACAGAAAACATCTCCTTTTTTTTCTCTCTTGCACATAGCTGGCCAGCAGAGCAGGTCTTTCATGCAGTTCAATGTATCAGGTGGCACCAAGGAAAAACAAGTGAAGTTGCAGTTTGGGTGCCTCCATCTCCCTCCCCTGAATCCTGGTCCTCTGGCTGCAAAGCCAAGAGAGGGTTTTGGGCAGGGTGCTTACAGGGAAGCTGCTTCAGTTGGGGAGGATAGGTTTCACTTCTTCACAATCTGAATGACATCCCCATCCTCAAATGAGTGGCTTTTAAAAAACTATTTAATTTACTTTTGTTGTTGTTGCTGTTGTTGAGAACATATACAACAGAACATACACCAATTCAACAGTTTTTACTGTACAGTTCAGTGACACTGATTACATTCTTTGAGTTGTGCAACCATTCTCATCCTCCTTTTCCAAGCTGTTCCTCCCCATTAACATAAACTCACTGCCCCCTAAGTTTCCTATCTAATCTTTCAAGTTGCTGTTGTAAATTTGATCCCACATAGATAGATCTCAAAAGAGCTCAGTGCTAAAGGCAGACATTCTTTACTAGTTAAGCTAAACTATTGTTTGGTTTTGGAAGACTTCAGGGGATATTTTTTATTTAAGGTTTAAAGATTATCTCAGGGCAATAGTTTCATCCAGCCTCTATGGCTCCAGAATATCTGGATTCCATGAGAATTTGAAATTTTATTCTGTACTTTCCTCCTTTTGATCAGGATTCTTCTATAGAATCTTTGATCAAAACATTCAGTAATGGTAACTGGGCACCATCCAGTTCTTCTGGTCTCATGGCAAAGGTGGCAGTTGTCCATAGAAGTAACTAGCCACACATTCCATATCCTCCTCCTATTCCTGACTCTCCTACTTCTTCTGTTGATCCGGGTGAGTAGAGATCATTATTGTACCTTGGATGGCTGCTTGTAAGCTTTTAAGACCCCAGGCACTGTGCAGCAAAATAGGAGGTAGAACAGAATCACTAAACGTGTTGTTAGGCCAATTAACTGAGATGTCCCATGAAACCAAGACCCTAAACCTCCAAACCAAAGAATCAAATGCCATGAGGTGTTTGGTTGTACATAAGCAGCTTCAGCAGCTACTGTTCTTCTTTTTTGTCATTGTTGTAAATATATCACACAACTTTTACCAATTCAACTTTTTATAGGTGTACAACTTATTGACAGCAATTACGTTAATCAGCTGTGTAACCCAACCCTTAATCAATGTGATTTTTCCATCACCGTAAACCAAAACTCAGTGCTCCTTAGGAATAACCCCCCACCGCGGCCCTGCTCCCTGCTACCCCTGGTAAACACTAATAAACTTTGGTCTGTATTCATTTGCCTGTTCTTGTCTTTTTATGTAAATGAGGTTATACAATATTCGTCCTTTTGTGATTGACTTACTTCACTCAGCATAATGTCTTCCGGCTCCACCCACACTATAGTAAGTATCAAGACTTCATTTCTCTTACCAGCTGCATAGTGTACCACATTTCGTTTATCTGTTCACCTGTTGATGGGCATTTAAGTTGTTTCCATCTTTTGGCTATTGTGACTAGTGTTGCAATGGACATTGGCGTATAAGTCTCTTTTTGAGTCTTTGCTTTCAAGTCTTTTGGGTACATACCTAGGAGTGAAATTTCTGGGTCATTTGGTAATTTTGGAGCCCTGGTGGTGCAGTGGTAAAGAGCTCGACTGCTAACCAAAAGGTTGGCAATTCGAATCCACTAGCCGCTCCTTGGAAACCCTATGGGGCAGTTCTACTCTGTCATAGGGTTGCTTTGAGTCAGATCGACTCTATGGCAACAGGTTTGGTTTTTTTTTTTTTTTTTTTGGTATGGTTGTACCATTTTGCGTTCCCATGAGCAATGGCTAAGGGTTCCAATTTCCCCATATTATTTTCTTTTCTTTTTTTTAATCTTAGCCATCCTAGTGGGAGTGAAATGGCATCTCATTGTGGTTTTGATTTGCATCTCTGATGGCTAATGACGCTGAGCATCTTTTCATGTGTTTGCTGGCCATTTCAATGCCCTGTTTGGTGAAATGTCTATTGAAGTCCTTTGCCCGTTTTATTGTTAAGTTGTCAAAGTTGTATATATGTTTTTGGTTATTAGATTCTTATTGAATATATGGTTTCCAAAGATATTCTTCCAGTTGGTAGCTTGTCTTTTCACTTTTTTGGTAAAATATTTTGACGAACGAAAGTTTTTAATTTTTATGAAGTCCCATTTATTTATTTTGTCTTTTGCTGTTTGTGCTTTTGTCATTATATTAGATAACCATTGTTAAAAACTAAGCCTGTCAGTCTTGCCCCTGTATTTTCTTCTAAGAATTTTATGGTTTTAGTGTTCACATTTAGGTCCATGATCCATTTTGAATTTGTTTTTGTGTATGGTGTGAGGCATTTTTTATTCATTTTTCTGCATGTGGAAATCCAATTTTCCTAACATCATTTATTGAAGAGATTCTTCTTTCCCCATCCAATAGAATTAGCACCTTTGTCAAAAATCAGTTGACTGTAGATGTGTGAGTTTATGAATTCTCAATTCTATTCCATTGGTCTATATGTCTATTGTGATACCAGTACCAGGCTGTTTTGATTATTGTAGCTATATAGTATGCAATGTGTGGTCTTTACCCACTGTCTAAGGATTTTTGTTTTTTGGAAGCCAGTCTTTTAAGTACTTAATCTTGTTAATCCTGGAAGTGATATCCTATCACTTCTGCCATATTCTATTTATTACATGTGAGTCACTGAGTCCAGCCCATACTCAAAGAAAGGAGAATTAAGCACCACCTCTTGAAAGAAGGAACATCAAAAAGTTGTAGACATGTTTTTAAAAGCTACCACAACATAGGAGATAAGATAATATAAAATATATTAGTGGTTTTCATATTAACCTTGAAGAATGGATGTCCCTAAGGAGTTTATTGAGACCGTCTGAGACTAACCACAAGGGGAATGTTGTGTAAGATTTTAGAAATCGTAGAAAATTAATAGAGAGATACTCAGGTTTGACATACATAAACTGGTTTAGTTTTTTTGCAAGGTAGTCATGGCAAGGCACACAAGTAAGACCTCATAATACTCATTTAGAACCAGACAATCAGAATTAAATAATTACAATTACCATGTTTGTTCAATGGTTAGACTCCAATACTCCACAATACTTCAGGCTTTTACCTTTAACGAGAGGTCTCGGGAGGAATACTTGACCACAGCTTGTACTCTGCCGAGGTCCTTCTAGTAGCTAGGGTCCAAGATTGGTGGTGTCGATCAGAATCTCAGCTCCATGTCTGCCTTCTCTCAGTGAGTAAGAAGAAATTCAGGGTTTATGTGTGCATTTGTCACCTTGCTTCCACATGACATCAAACAAGAGTATATTATATCTTTTCTCCAAGGTTAGAGAGTAGCTGATCTTCTCTTCAAGGTTAGCGATTAGGAAGGTTGTTTAGATTTATGTTAGGTTTTCTTGTGTTACAGCATGCTCGGTCAAAGTGAACTTAAAGGTTGTTTACATTCTTTACATGCTTCACATGCTTCTATGTTTCTATGTGTAAGTTCAAAAATTTTTTCTAAATAACTTTCTTATAACTTACAGGTTACTAATGACTTATAGTTAATGTTAGAGAGTCTCAAAGGTAGACATACTTCTATTTATGAGTTTATATTATGAGTGCTTATACGTATGTATTTTGAAAGCATAATGGTGACTTACACCTCGTGGGATTTGAGATCATTATAGAAACACACAGAACAGGGGACTAAACCACGGTCCACACAGGACAAGTCTGTGTGCATTGTTGTTCTTCTGACTGGAAATGTGTAAAGAAGTGCACAAACACTGGGCCTGTAAAAATTGGCCTGAAAATGGGTGTGAGTTCGTGGAGTCTCACTCTGCAAGAGGAAGAGTGAAGGGTCATAAAAGGAAGCCTCCTGTTTGTTAATCACGTTCAACATGGATTCAAAAGTTTGGACTTTAAGTGTTTCTTTATTTCTATTTCCTTTCTCTTTAGCTGGTTGATGACTTCATATAGATATTTTTGAAATTAGATTAGATAGATTAAAAAAAAAAAGACCTAATACGGATGATATAGATATAAATAGAATTAAAAAAAAAATTAAGCAGGAGAAAAATGAGTATTTTTTAACTAAAGTACGACTAGGGCAGAATTATACTGATTTCTAAAATGAAAGGGTGGGATAACATCTTTAACCACAATACCAACCACCGCCATCATTTATTGAATGATAACTATGATTTGGACTATATAATTCTATTCCATTCTAAGTGTTTTGCATACAAAACTGCTTTTATTTGTCATAGCAATACTATGAGGTGAATAATCATATCCATTTTACAGATGAGGAATTTCAGACTTAGAGAAATGAAGCAATTTGCCCAAGGTCACACAAATAGTGGCATGTTAGGGTGGAAAAAGCCCTGAGATGGGAATCCAGAAACACTGGCTTGGGCCTCTATCTGGCAGGACTGAGCAGTATCACTTGAGCTAACTAAACTCTAAGATCTATTCTAGTTTTAAAATTCTATGAATTTTGTCTTTTTTCCCTGGTACCAGTCATCAGGCAAGGCTAAACGAAGCTATGTGGATGTCCAAGACAGACCAATTTTTTTAACGTCATTTATTTTATTTCTGTTGTTGCAGCAAAACACACACAAATTCAACGATTTTTACACGTACAATTCAATGACATCGAATACATTTTTCCAGCTGTGTAACCATTGCCACCCTCCTTTTCGGAGTTGTTCATCTCCCATTAACATAAATTCACTGTCCTCTAAGGTTCCTATGTATTCTTTTAAGTTGCTGTTGTCAGTTTGATCCCATATAGGTAGATCTTAAAAGAGCACAATGCTCAAGCCAAGGCAGGCTAATTTGATATCCCTTCAAATTCACATTCTTTAAGTACTGCTGCTGAACCCTGAACATTGCTGGGAGAGGAGGGAAGAAAGAGCATGGCTGGTGCCAGCGTTCAGCCTCCCCGCCCCGTCTGAGCAGCTCAGCTCACATACCAGCCTGTATAATGGAAGTCTTAGCTCATTGAACCTCCCTCACTGAAAGCCACTTTGGCAGGAATTCTGAGCATTCCTTCTCCACCCAAGCAAATTATCAAAGAAATTTTGACCAATCACAGACCATCAGAGGACTTTGATGAGTAGAAATTTTTACCATATTATTACATTTTTATAATGTTTTATAGTATCTCAGAATGTTTTAGGAAAAAACCCTTTATAAATTGGTACCCCTAAATGTAGTTCTCCTGCCACATTTTAGGGAGATTCCATAAACATGGTTTTATAGCTGTAGATGGTATTCTCCGCTCATTCATCCATCCATTCAGCAGATATGTATTGTCTCAATGTACTAAGTTTGTGGTTGACCCTAAAGCAATGCTGCTCAGAGCGAGGACTGTGGCTCACAGCAGCAGAGCCACCTGGGTGTTACAAATCATATTCCTTGGCCTCACCCCAGATTTCCTGAATCAGCAGCTCTAGGGAGTGGGACCCCGGGATCTGAATTTTACCAGGCCTTTTAGGTGTTGTTTACACTAACCTAGATTGGAGACCGTGCTGTAAGAGAACAAGCATGAGTCGAAACAAGCTCCGTGTCCTTCCAGCAACTACAAGATGAAAAGGCTGGTCCCCCTGGTGGTGCCATGGTTAAGAGCTCGGCTGCTAACCAAAAGATTGGCAGTTTAAATCCACCAGCTGATCCTTGGAAACCCTATGGGGCAATTCTGATCTGTCCTATAGGGTCACTATGAGTGGGAATTGACTCGATGGCAACGGGTTTGGTTTTGGGTTTTTTTAAGTAGGTAATGGTAATGATTATACAAACACTTTTTGATATTTCTCCCTTAAATTTATGTTTTTGTTTGGATTTTTTTTAACCTTAGAAGCAATATATACAGATATTAAAATCCTTGCTGAAAATAAGCTGCTCAAATTTAAAGAACTCTGTGATGCCAGAAGTATTACCAGTGGCTGAACTATTGATTGAACATCTTCATTTGCTTCATTGATAGTCATGAGGCTAAAGAGGAAAGATGAAAACTGGAGTTTTTCATTCTACATCATTGATGCTGTTAGTTACCGTCAAGCCAGCTCCAGCTCATGGTGGCCTTATGTACAACGGGATGAAATGTTACACAGTCCTGTGCCATCTCCATGATCTTTGATAGGTTTGAGCCCATTGTTGACATTACTGTGTTGATACGTCTCACAGAGGGTTTTCCTCATTTTCACTGACCTTCTCTTTTATCAAACATGATGTTCTTCTCTAGCAACTGTTCTTTCCTGATGATGTGTCCAAAGTAAACTAGAAGAATTCTCTCCATCCTTGCTCCTAAGGAACATCCTAGTTGTATTTCTTTTTTAAAAATAATATTTTATTGAGGTTTTGGTGAAAGTTTATGCAGTAAGTAATGTTCCCGTTTGACAATTTCCACACAAATCGTTCAGTGACATTAGTTACACTTATCACAAGGTGTCAATATTCTCCTTGTGTTCTGTTTGTTCCATTTCGAGTACTCTAGTTTCCCTGCCTCCTTACCTTCTCATCTTTGCTTTTGAGTAATTGTTGACCTTTTGGTCTCGTACAGATGTTTTTTAAGTACAGCACCGATCTTACATGTAATATCCTTTAATGTGTGTGCCACTCTGCTATTTCGTTAAAAGATGATCTCAGGGAATAGGCTCGGCTCTAAGTTTAAAGAGTATCTCAGGGTGATAGTCTCAGAGCGTCCTTTGTTGTCTACTGTTCCAGTTTGTCTGTTTTGTTTTGTTTTTAGAATCTGATTCTGTTTTACTTTTTTCTCCCATTCTATCCAGGACCATCTATTGTGATCCCAGTCAGAATGGTCAGTGGTGGTAGCCAGGCACCATCTAGTTCTTCTGGTCTCAGGGTACATGAAGTCGTGGCTCATGTAGACTTGCTTCTTCACTCAGCTTCTGGTTACCTTCTTATTCTTTTGCTCCTGGGGAGTAGAGATCGGTAGTTGTATCTTAGTTGGCTGCTCACAAGCTATTAAGACCCCAGCTGCTACTCACTTCACTAGGATGTGGACCATGATTTTTGTGAACTATATTATGCCAATTGACTGAATTGTCCCATGCAACTCTGGTCCTAAGCTTTCAAACCCAGAAAAACACTCTTGGAAGGTGTTTGATTATGTTTAAGGAGTATCTGTATTTGTGTCTTCAATGAATATAAGTGCCTGCACCCACATATTTGTATTTATGCATACCTATAGATACTTCTATCTGTTCTCACCTGTGTATACACACTTCTATCTGTTCTCACCTGTGTATACACCTGTTCCTACCCATATACCTATATGCCTATACCCATCCATATGTGCTCACACACTTGTTTTTTAGTCTTTGTTGGAGTTGTTGCCATCTTGTCTGTCAAATTCTTTAGTACAGGCAACCTTTTCTCTTGAGTGCTTCTCAGTAACATCATTTACTTTGGTTGTGCTGTGCTCACTACTCCCACATTCGGTGCCACTTTTCCCATCACTGAAAACAACAAGTCTCTGCCATCTATAAAGCATATTTTCCCCTCCCCCCTCCTCTCCCTGGTAACCACCAATGAGCATTGGTCTAGCTCTATATTTCTATTCTTGTCTTCTTATGAAAGAGGGATCATACAATATTTGTTCTTATGTGTATGACTCATTTTACTTAGCATTATGCCTGGTTGTATTTCTTCTAAGACTGACTTGTTCGTTCTTCTGATAGTCCATGGTTTATTCAATATTCTTCGCCAACACCACAATTCAAATGTATAAATTCTTCTTCTGTCTTTTTCCATTGTCCAGCTTTCACATGCATATGAGGCAATTAAAAAGATCATCACAGGAGAGTATATAACAATAGGTATCTGTAAAATAAAAATGCAGCTTTCTCTCTCTTTTTTGTTGTTTATTGTTGTAGTTTAAGTGAAAGTTTACATTTCAAGTTAGTCTTTTATACAAAAATTTATACATACATTGTTATGTGACCCTAACTGCTCTCCCTATACTGTGACAGCACACTCTTCCTTTCCACCCTGATTTCTGTGTCCGTTCAACTAGCTCCTGACGCTCTCTGCCTTCTCAACTCTCCTCCGAACAGAAGCTGCCCGTTTAGACTCATGTATCTACTCGAGCTAAGAAGCACACTTTTCACGAGTATCACTTTATGTCCCACAGTCCAGTCCAATCTTTGTCTGAAGAGTTGGCCTCAGAAATTGTTTTAGTTCTGGGCTGACAGAGAGTCCAGGGGCCATGCTTTCTGGGGTTCCTCCAGTCTCAGTCAGACCATTAAGTCTTGTCTTTTTACTAGAATTTGAGTTCTGCACCCCACCTTTCTCCTGCTGCGTCAGGGACTCTCTGTTGTGTTCCCTTTCAGGGTGGTCAGTGATGGTAGCCAGGCACCATCTAGTTCTTCTGGTCTCAAGCTGATGAAGTTTCTGATTTATGTGGCCCTTTCTGTCTCTTGGGCTAATACTTTCCTTGTGTCTTTGGTGTTCTTCATTCTCTTTACTCCAGGTGGTTGGGACCAATAGATGCATCTTACTTAGATGGCTGCTTGCAAGCTTTTAAGACCCCAGACACCCCTCACCAAAGTAGGATGCAGAACATTTTCTTAATAAAGTTTGTTATGCCAATTGACCTAGATGTCCCCTGAAAGCATGGTCCCCAGACCCCCACCCCTGCTACTCTGTCCCTTGAAGTGTTTGATTGTATTCAGGAAACTTCTTGGCTTTGGTTTAGCCCAGTTGTGCTGACTTCTCCTGTAGTGTGAAAATGCAGCTTTCTCTTACGGCCAACTTTCTCTATTACTGCCTTGCCAAGTGAAAAACAGCATGCTGTCCATTTTCAGGTAATTTTTTTTTAAATAGCAGAAGTTTACACTGTTGAGTACTTTACTGGTTGTATAGGACATTTCATCCATTTTATCTCCTGTAATCATCACAGAATCCTTTGGCGGTGGGAGAAACTGAATTCACATTTACTAATTGCACCCTAAATGCTGTCACCAGGTCACACAGGGCTGATATCATGAGCTCAGGTCCGATGCAGTCACGGGGGCCTCATGCTCAGAAGGAGGCCCTCGCTTGGAGTTTAATGATCTATAGTCACCATTTTAAGTTATCAATAATTTTTTATTTGATTTGTGTTGTGTAAAGGAAGTCTAATGGGACGATGGAGCATGACAGGGGTCGTGGAGCCTCAACCAACTCCCGGGATACAGTGGGTTCTTGACCACGTGCTCCCTGCGCCTGCGCATTGACTGCTGCTGCCCTCCACCCTCCGTAGGGGCTGGAGTGTGAATGAGCGGCCTTCCATCCCCTATGTCAAGTGACGCAGGGGGTGAGGTCCTGACCACTGAGGGAGGGTCTGCACTTCCCTGAGGAGATCCCTGTGCCTGAGGGAATGTGACGTTAAATAACAAATTAAAACACCATGGCAGCTCAAGAGAGAGACCACCAGAGAAAGATAGCTTTTTCTTTCTTGTAAATATTGTGTTTTCAGTTAAGGTTTACACAGCAGTTTATGCTTCCATTCAAAAATTTCTACACAGATTTTCTAGTGACTTTGGTTAAATTCTTCACAGTACGTGAACATTCTCATCACGTATTTCTGTTCTGGTTGTTCCATTTCCATTAATTTAGTTTCCTTATCCTTTACATTCTCGTCGTTGTTGTAAAATAATTGTTGACTGGTTTCATGTAGGTGACTTTTTTTTTAAAGGAGCACAGTACTTATGGGTGATATTCATTATTTTGTGAGCCAATCTGTTACTTAGCTACAGCTTTTTGAACAAGGGGCCGGGCATTTTTATTTCACACTGGGACCCACAAAATAGGTAGATCTCACAAATCCTGTCTCATTTAGCTCTTACATGACTGAAGCAATTTTACGGGTATAAGAGAATCCAGCTGATACACAACTGATAACTACTGCAGCTGAAACTTAAGCTTGAGTCTTCTAAATTCAGAGGATTTTTTCACCTCACCAGATTGCCAGGAAAAATGTACGCGACGACACTGCACAATAAGGGAAACAACGGTCTTTGTTGTTCTATATTCAAGGGACAGAGATATGATTCTTCTGACTTAAAGAGGTATTTGTATTTCTCAAGTGGATTTAACTAGGCTGGTTTTATTCATCTTATTAGGTAGAATTTTTTTTTTTTTTAAGTAAAAAAACTGTTTGCTTAGGAACTTCCAGTCCATGCCATAGATTCACCTGACTCAAAATAAAATGAATTGTTGGATTGTTTACCAGTTGGCTTTGTGCATATACCTTGCCTCTGTTGGTGCCGTGTCCAATGTCTAAAGCTGTGTGCAACCTGGTTTGCTTACTGCAGGTTAAAATATAAGCCAGCTTCTGATTTGCCCCACATAATAGGTAAACCTTAGATACTGTTAGTTCCTGTGATGAATCAGTCTCTATAAAGTTTTTTAGAGATAAACATAATTTTTCTGGTATTCAGAGGATGGTGAGCCTGCAAGAATCACAACCACCCTGTTCTTTTGAAGGCTTAAGTTGTAAAAAACAACTTATTTTTTTTGTGAGTTTTTTTTTTTTTTTTTTGATGAGCAGAATCTTTACCTTTAATAACTTTTTTTTTTAAAAAACAGGCGGGCACTTCATTTCTGCATTGTTTTTACAAGCTGGCTAATAACTGATCAGTTGTGAGAGCCAACTACTTCTAAGCAAGCCCTAGTGTAAAATCAACACATTCTAAGTATGGAAAGTTTAACGTAGACATTGGACTTTTAAAGTGACAATCTTCAAAATTCCCCATGTTCTATCATATTGCAAAGCTGAAAACTCATTTACTACTTATAAAGTATTTTGTTCATTCAAGCAGAATTTTTGTTTCCAATCTCCTTCATTTCCTTCTTTCACACTACATAGTGGATCCACAAGTTTACTGTGCACATGCACTAAACCTTTAAAGTATTTCACAGTTTTAACTCTTAATTCTAAAGTAGCATCTTCATCACATACAAAAATTGTTCGGGGATGCTGCTGGAAAGCTGAAACAGTCCACATGTGATTGACTCCTTCTTCTATTGCTTTGTACAGGGCAAATGCCTTGTGTGCACCTGTTATGAGAATCATTACTTCTCTAGCATCCATCACTGTCCCCACACCAACTGTTAGAGCCATAGCTGGCACTTTCGACAAATCTCCATCAAAATATTTAGCATTTGCCAAAATGGTGTCCATTGCTAGAGTCTTTAATCTTGTCCTTGATACTAAACTGGATCCTGGCTCACTGAAAGCGATATGACCATCTGGACCTATTCCTCCAACACAAAGATCTATTCCTCCAGCTTCTTTAATTTTCTTTTCAAATGCATCACATTCTGCTTGCAAATCTGCAGCATTTCCATCAAGGATATGAGCATTACTAAGATCTATACCAATATGCTTAAAAAAGTTATTCCACATATAAGAATGATAGCTTTCAGGATGATTTATGGGAAGTCCTATATATTCATCCATGTTAAAGGTCTTCACATATTTAAAAGAAAGGTCTCCATTCTATAGTTTTTTGTAACATCCTAAAGGTGTACTCCCTGTTGGTAAACCCAGGGTGAAATATCTATCCTGCCCTGGCTTGAACTGAATGATGCGATCACAGATGTATTTGGCTGCCCATTCACTAGCCACGTCATAGTTATCAAGAATTACCAAGCCTCATTATGATGATACACAGCTTCCAGAACAAGAAGTTCAATCCCGCTGACCCACCAGCTCTTCCAAAGCTGGAGCAGCAGAAATAATCAACGCCCAACAACCAACCGGCAACCGCCTGTGTTTGAGTTTTTTTAACTTAGAAAATTTGGTTAATACTTTCCTTGAGATGGACAATCTTAGAGTTTTTAAAAATACCTGTAGAGTGCATCAAAGATTACAAAGTACCTTTTTTTTTTTTTTTGTGGTGAAAATACACGCAACAAAACATAAAGCAATTCAACAATTTCTACATGCATAATTCAGTGACATTAATTACATTCTTCATATTGTACAACCATTCTCAAGATTCAAAAGGGCTTTTAAAGCAACTTTGTGAAGTCAATGTTACGAATCTGATTTTACTGATGATATATTGAGGTTCAGATGAGAATGTCATGCAGTAAGGGAAAGCCAGGACTCTAATTCTTAGCCAATGCTCTTATCACAATGATATACCTTCTTCCTAGAGGCACTAATAGAGGTCAAGGGCCCAGGCTTACATGCTAGATGCATTGTCATCTTAGAAAAGCACATTTCCCAACTCTTTCAGTTGCTTGTTTTCTGTAACACTGTGATATTAAAACCTGACAAAGACATTACAAGAAAATAATTTTATGGAATATATCACTCATGACCATAGATGTAAAACTCTTCAGGAAAACGTTAACAAATCGGAATCAGCAATATATAAAAAGAATAATACATCATGACCAATTGGAGTTCACCTAAGCCCTATTTCATTTAGGGCTAATAACCAGAATATTAGTTGAACCACTCTACAGCCTTTAAGAGAAGAAAAGAAATAAGTGTCCTAACTGGTGTAGCTGAAGAGATACTCAAACTGAACAGTTCCCCCTCAGAGGTGAGTCCTTGGGCAAGTCAGATACAAAATGTAAGACAGTTGGGCTCTTTTGAGAGCACAGAGATGGCAGTCACTTTTAGGGTGAGGATGGGATGTGTGGGATTTACCATCCCTGTAGACTGCCTACTGGCCTGGCCTCTGGGATGTCACTTTGTAAGTTAGAAATTAATCCCTTTAACCCTGAACACTGCTAAAATTCTACTGTGGGTTTATGTACAAAGTGGGATCATAAGGTGGAGACATAAATTTTCTATGTATTCATGGATATTCCCATGAATACATAGACCATTTATGCTGGTTGCCTTGGTAACCTAAGAACACTTTAGAAGAGCTCCAAATAGACATGAGGCAAGGACACCAGGGCCAAGGTCTGTCAGAATACTGCCTTCTGTGCTCAGGTTTTCCCCGAGAACATTCATATATAAAACACAAAATCCCAAGACCATAATCAGGAAGCCCATGTAGCACTCAAGGTGAGACCAAAGCACTGATCTGGTGTGATTTGCCTCAGTACAAAAATTTGTAGTCTGTTTCCCATCACACAGTCCCACCATTTGGAAGAAGAAAGCACATAGAATTAGTATAGTTCTTGTCCAGTTCACTTGCTGCCTCCCTGAAAGATATGATTAAAAAGTCAGGAGAGGTTATTTTTTCACAAACACACCAAAGCTTATCTTTTTGTATAATAGCTCTCCTTCAGGAGGATGAGGGCACAGCTATTGTCCAAAATATAAATGGTGCTTATGGTACTGCTTTTTGGAAAATACCTTCAGAGGCAGTCACTAGAAATATGAGAAAATCAATCTGATTACTATTTTTGGTCACATTTCAAGCTTTTTGTTTGTTTTTGACTAAAAATTGCACTCTATATTGCTATATCTCTCCCTAGTGTCCAATACATACTAGTAGTCCAGTAAGTGTTTAATAGATGACACATTGCATTAGGCAAATCTGCTATAAAAGACCTCTTCAAAGTATTAAAAAGTAAAGATGTCACCTTGAAGATTAAGGTGCACTTGATCCAAGCATGGTCTTTTCAATCGCCTCACTTTCAGGTGAAAGCTGGCTAATGAGTGAGGAAGACTGAAAAAGAATTGACGCCTTTGAATCACAGTGTTGGCGAAGAATATTGAATATACCATGCAGTGCCAAAAGATTGAACAAACCTGTCTTGGAAGAAGTGCAGCCAGAATGTTCCTTAGAAGCAAGAATGGTGACACTTTGTCTCACATACTTTGGATATGTTATCAGGAGGGATCAGTCCCTGGAAGAGGACATCATGCTTGATAAAGTAGAGGGTCAGTGAAAAAGAGGAAGACCCTCAACAAGATGAATTGACACAGTGTCTGCAACAATGGGCTCAAGCATAGTAATGGTCAAGAGGATGGGGCTGGACCAGGTAGTGTTTCATTCTGTTGTACATAGGGTTGCTATGAGTCAGAACCAACTTGATGGCACCTAACAACAACAACAAATGTTCAGTTATCCATCCACCTCCACCTCCATCAATGGATTTTTCCAAAATCAAATCTACCTTTAAAGGAGACTACTCACCACAACCAGAAAGTCAAAAGCATACTCAGCAGAGTCTAGATGGGTTTTCGAAAAGACATCCTAGAAATTTGTAAGCAAGTATAGCACTTTGGGGTAGTTACATGGCATCCTGATGGGACCATTTTGAAGGAGATACTATTTACTTGCTGTCCACTTTGAAGTGGACAATATTCTCTTGATGTGGTTGTTTTAAATCATAACTGCAAGCTCTTTGACATTTTTCCCATGAGTTGGGGTTTATGTCTCCTTTAGAAGTAGGTGGGCTGTGATTGCTTTGACCAATAGAGTACAGTGAAAGTGTTGTTTTGTGACTACCAAGGATAGGTCATAAAAGGTCATGCAGTTTCTGCCTTGTTAATTGGAATACTCATTTTGGAGCCTTTATTTGCCATGTAAAAAGTATGACTACCCTGACTCCACCAGGCTATGAGGAAGTCCAATACACATGGAGAGGTCAAGTGTAGACACATCAGTCAACAAGCCAAATTGAGGCCAGCCTTTCAGTTATCCCAGCCCAAGCATCAGACATGTGATGGCTAATTTTATGTGTCAACTTGGCTAGGCCCAGTTGTTTGGTCAAACACTAGTCTAGAGATTGGCTGGTTTGTCCTACTTGCACTGGGCAAAACGAGGAAAGAAAAGGATAAGGTCTGGACGTCAGAATCCTAGCTCAACCACTGCATAAATGACTTGAAAGTTTCTATGTCTATCCTGAAAGAAAACATTATCTCCTGTAGCAACAGACCTGAGGTTGCTGAAAACCAAACTCAGAGTCTCGTTCTCTGAGTGGCTGAATTACAATGCAAATTGAATTCCCAACCTTACAAAGGTTTGCTGTTAAAATGAGGGCATTGACTGGGAATAAGTATAATCCTGAAAATTAGAATGGGGACATATAGGCAGATTCTGATGAAGCTGGCAAAGTTGAATCCATAAATTCTGCTGAGTCTTCTTTGCCAGTCTTTTCACCCCCATCTGAGGAGATTCACCCTATTTTATCTGAGGGACCTGCAATGGCCACCCTTGAGGTAGTTGCCTTGCAAGGCACTGCTGATTCTACTCAGGATCCACCCCTACTATCCCTCTTTGTTTCTAGGCCTGTAACTAGTCTCATGTCCCAACAGACCCTGAAAGGTGAGGTACAAAGTGTGATCTATGAGGTGGTGTACTACACTTGAAAAGAACTTTGTGATTTTTCCAATTTATACAGACATGAATCTGGTGAATATGTGTGGGAATGAATATTAAGGGTGTGGGATAATGGTGGAAAGAGCACAAAGTTGGATGAGGCTGAATCTACTGGATATGTGCCCACTAAGCAGAGATTCTGCATTCAGTGTTTCAGCTTGAAGAGTTAGAAAGGGCTCTAACAGTTTGGTTGGTTGACTGAAACATGGACTAAAAGGTAGTCTATCCAAATGAAGTTGAAATACGAGAACTGTCTTGGTATGTCCAAAGGCTTAGGAAGATTTAAATATTAGAGTGGTTTTATCACATAAAATCTGCTCACCTACCACAGAGGGTCCAAAGGACACAGCTTTCACTACGACTGTGAGTAATTTGTAAAGGGAACCCCAGTATTTTTTTAAGAGTTCTGTAGTTTAGGAATTACCCTGAGGATTGCTGCCACTGAACTGGGATCCTTAAATGCAGTGGGGATAATCGGATCTCAGGGTAACAGGGGCCAAGTAACAGCACTTAATTGTGAAAGACAAACTGAGCATGGTTACCATAGTGGACAGAGCAGTAATCAGAATAGTCTGACTCCAGAGACCTGTGGCATTGGCTAATTGTTCATGGTGTCACTAGGAGTGAAATAGATAGGAAATCTACTGAATATTTACTTGATCTGTACAAGTGGAAGAGTTCTAGGTCAAATAAATAGAAGTCTAACTTAAATCTTTGTTTTTTTGAATCACCAAAACAGAGTCACAGCCCCTCAATTGATTCTCAGATATGAACTAATTTACATATCTGAAACCCCTTGAATGAAGGGAAAGCCAGTTCCACTTGAGGAAGGACCCTGCCACACTGCCAAAATTTTATACCTTTAATCTTCTTCCAAGTCTATGACCTTTTAACAGAATGACTATGCTTTGGGGAAAATGAAATAATCAGACTTTTGGGTGATTACTGGACACTGGCTCTGGACTGACAGTAATTCCAGGAGACCCAAAATGTCACTGTGATTCATTATTCAGAGTAGGGGCTTATGGAGGTTAGGTGATCAATGGAGTTTTAGCTAAGGTCCATTTCACAGTGGGTCCAAAGGGTTGTTGAACCTATCCTATGTTTATCTCCCCAGTTCCAGAATGTAAAATTGGAATAGACATACTTAGCAACTGGAAGAATACCCACATTAGTTCCCTGACATGTAGAGTGAGGTCTATTAACAGAAGGAAAGGTTAAGTGGAATCAGCTAGAACTGTCTTATATGAGAAAAATAGTAAACCAAGAGCAATACTGCACTCATGGAGGGATTTCAGAGATTAGTGCCACCATCAAGGACTTGAAGAATGCAGAGGTAGTGATTCCCACCATATCCTCATTCAACTCACCTGCTTGGCTTGTGTAGAAAACAGATGGATCTTAGAGAATGACTGGATTATCACAAACTTAACTAGGTGGTGATTCCAGTTGCAGCTGCTGCTCTAGATGTGATTTTATTGCTTGAGGAAAGTAACACATCTCCTGGTACCTAGTACATAGCTATTGATTTGGAAAATGCTTTTTTCTTGTTACCTGTTAACAAAGACTATCTGAAGAAGATGGCTTGATAGAATGTAGAATGACCTTTTGAAGACTCAGTTACAGAGCGATCAAGGTGGCAATACATTGCAGGGATGGGGCGATGTTCTCCAGGATGCTATATATGCTCTAAACCAGCATCCACATACGGTGCTGTTTCTCCAGGACTCCGGGACTCATAGGTCCAGAAATCAAGGGGTGGAAATAGGAGCAGTGCCATTTACTATTACCCCTGGTGATCCACTAGCAAAATTTATGCTTCCTGTCTCCAAGACATTTTGCTCTGCTGGTCCAAAGGGAGGAAAGCTTCCACCAGGAGACAAAACAATGATTCCATTGAACTGGAAGTTGAGACCACCACCCAGCCATTTTGGGATCTTCATGCCTCTAAGTCAACAGGCAAAGAAGTGGTTACTGTGCTGGCAGGTGTGATTGATCCTGATTACCAAGGGGAAATTGGACTGCTACTACACAATGGAGGTGAGAAAGAGTATCTTGAATATAGGAGATCCCTTAGGGCATCTCTTGGTACTACCATGCCCTGTGATTAAAGCCAATGGGTAACTACAGCAACCCAGTTGAGGGGGGACCATTAATGGCCCAGACCATCAAAAAGCCACAAACAGCTGAGGGGCTTGCTGAGGGCAAAGGGAATATGGAATGGGTAGTGGAAGAAGGTAGTTGTAAATACCAGCTCTGACTGCATGTCCAGTTGCAGAAACAAAGACAGTAATTGTTATGAGGATAGCTTCCTTATTATAAATATGTTTGTGTGTGTACATAAAATATCTTTGTTTTCTTCCCTCTTTTATCCTCTTAATAATATAACATAAGATGTATTAACTTTACATCGTGGTACTTAAATATTGTTAACTTCACATACATCATAGGATTTAAGTTACAAGATACCAAGGGGAAGAGTGAATGTCACCCAAGGATTTTGCATCTTCTTCTGGGAATACGTTTGTGCATTTCCAGTTGTATACAGGATAGTTGTATCATGCTAGGCAGAAGTATGACTTTTTTTATTGTCTTTATTTGGAAATTAAGTATAGTTTAAGGAGATGTATACGGCTGCCAAGTTGACAAGGTGTTTGCCTGTGATGGTTAATTTTGTGTGTACTTGACTAGGCTTTGGTGACCAGTTGTTTGGTGAAACACTAGTATAGATGTTGCTATGAAGGTATTTTGTAGGTGTGATTTAACATTTACCATCAGTTGACTTCTAAGTAAAGAGGAACACCCTTGATAATGTGGGTGGGCCACATCAAATTAGTCGAAGGCCTTTAGAGCAAAAACTGAGGTTTTCCAGAGAATAAGAAATTTTACCTGAATCCTGCCTGGATTTCCAATCTGC
The DNA here is from genome assembly GCA_030035585.1 of Dugong dugon. Classification (NCBI taxonomy): domain Eukaryota; kingdom Metazoa; phylum Chordata; class Mammalia; order Sirenia; family Dugongidae; genus Dugong; species Dugong dugon. The sequence continues at coordinate 82,621,349 of CM057476.1, forward strand.
TGCCTGCCCTATAGATTCAGACTCAAGACTGAAATACCAGCTCTTGCCTAAGTTTGCAGCCTGCCACTTGCCCTACAGATTTCAGACCTGCCAGCACCAACAACTGTGTGAGCTAATTCCTTAAACTGAATCTCTCTCTTTCTCTGTATGTGGGCATTACACGTGTATTATGTATTACATATCTTATTGGTTCTGTTTCTCTGGAGAACCCTGACTGATACAAGATACATAAGGAAAGACGCTTCCAGTTGCCACTGAAGTGACTCCCAGCTATTTGAGTCTCCTCAGCTGAGGCCCAAATTGTTGTGGAGTAGAGACAAGCAATCTCTACTGTACCCTGTCTGAATTTCTGATCCAAAGAATTTGTGAGTACAACAAAAAAGTTTTTGTTTTATGCCACTAAATTTGGGATAGTTTGTTATAAAACAATAGATAATTTGTCCACTTGCTTTGACAAGTACTAGATATCTAGTAAAAGTAAGTCATGTTATCTTAACATCATACCTCACCTATCTACTGCAAATAAACTGAACAAAGATTTTAACTAATTATGTACTCATTTTATCATGTTAGAGCCAAATGGTGAACCCAAGTTTTAGATCCCATGGCCTTGGTACTTTTTGATAGGGCTGCCACTGGTGAGGGGTTTGGTCTTTCTGGGCCTTTGTTTCCTCATATAAAACATGAAAGTGCCCTAGGTGACCTCCAAGGATTTCATGATTCTAAGGCTTCAGGTTTGGGTTGGGTGGAAACGTCTTATTCCTGTAAACTTTGACCCTGGAGCCCTAGCCTCTCATCGCTGTGAAGAATGAGATGTGTGCTCTAGCTCCCCTTCGTGCAATTACCCAGTTGTTGTGGTGTGCCATTGAGTCAATTGCTACTCAGAGTGATCCTATAAGACAGAGTAGAATTGCCCCATAGGGTTTCCAATGCAGTAATCCTTACGGAAGCAGACTGCCACATCTTTTTCCCGAGGAACGTCTGGTGAGTTTGAACTGCCAGTTTTTCGGTTAGCAGCCTAGTGCTGAACTGTTGCACCACCAGGGCTCCTTCAGGTTACCCAGGGCACTCCGGAAATGTCCTCAGCCCTCTGAGAGGTCTCAAAGGACAACCCAGATCATTCATGTCATCAATAGAGATTACTGGGTGCACTGAAGAGATGGCTGAAAGGGGCCTCCATGATTATGTACTCAACACCCTCATTTTGTAAATGAGGAAAGAAATTTAACTCAAGGAACCATCTTACGTTAGCAAAAAAGAAATCCAGCTAGATATCTGAAAGCTATAGTTAAACCAAATTAAACCAAAGCTGACAGTTTCTCCTTTAGGATAATAATCCACTTTTCTGTATAAATCCTATTTTCAACTTGTTTTGCATTTTTGTGTTCATCTCTGGTCCAAGACTGTATTTCCTGTAAATTATGGAACTTGGAATGGGTCTCTAGTAAGATTATTCTACTAATTTGTGCCTCAGAATCTTCTCAATATATTGACCTAGGCAGTTATTACCAATTCATTAGGGTTGACATAAAAGATGAAATCCATTTGCCATTCCTGCTACAATGTGTTTTATTGTGATACAGTGAAAGAGGCACTGAACTTGAAGTCTAATGGTCTGATTTTAAATCTAGACTCTGCCATGACCTAGGGCAAGTTGTTAAACTTCTCTCTATTCTTCATTTGTAAATAAGGTGATTGGAATAGATAAACACAAAAATGCCTTCTGGCTTCTGTAGTTCTGTTATTCTCTGATTATGGGTTTGTTTGTGTTTTGAAAATAAGGAAATGACCTACATACCTGAAAGTTATCATGCATTGTCACTTCTTGGGGTGTGGTGGATTACTTGTGTGTGGCCTTTCTAGCCACGGTCTTTTAACTCCCACCCAAGTGATTGGGCAGGACTGTATGATAGGGTAATTGTGGCCCACCAAAGGGATTAGTCAGTTTTGCCTTTGCACTGGGTTTGAAATGAGCCACCCCAGAGATGGGAAAGAGAAGACCCCACCACCACCAAGGAAGGACACCCAGGAGACACCATATCTTTTGGACCAGAGATCCCTGCACTGGGAAGCTCCTGGACCCAGGAGATGGAGAGCGAGCTGTAACCCTGAAGACGTCTAGAAGTGGCAGCAGACCTGGCAGCAGGAGTCTGCCTGGTGGGCTTCCCGGCCCACTGGAAGAGAAAGCTGAGTGCCTTTGGGCAGAAGCCTAGCGCCAGGGACAGGCGTGCCTGCAAGCACTGCTGGGAAGAGGCTTCCTGATGGAACAACTGTATCCTTGAGCGTTCCTGAGCCTGAATTGTAAGCTGTTACTTCCCTAATAAACCTCATAATCGTGAATATGATCTGAGTTCTGTGTGGCCATTGCAATGAATTACCGACCCCAGCAGAGAACCAGAGAGTGCCATAGGAGGAACGATTGGTGTCAGAATTGGTAAAGGTGGCAGAGAAAGGAAGAATGTCTGACCTCCGTCTCATAGGAATCAGCCTTGGGCTGTTGATCTTGACTCTTCTTCCTCCTTGTGAAGTTAAAGGAGGTCAGACCAGCTGCCCTCATGCTGTTTTTACGCTTCTATTTTTTTTTCCATATATTTAGAAAATTGGCCTGGGTGCAAGGATGTCTCATTGTAGTGGAAGCTATAATCCATTGCCCAGAACTCTAAGCTGAAGTGGAGGACTTATTCCCCAGCTGCTGGGAGCGGCTATAAAGACCTCAACTCAGGACAATTCTGAAAGGTTTTACTAGCTACTGAGCTCCTCATGGGATTGGCTTAGGCCTTTGTTGAGACTAAATCACAGTATGATTTCTCTTTCTGTCAAGACATGTTTCTCAACATATTGCAAAGGGAAGCCTTCCCCCATAGGAGTTGATCCCAAGAGCGATGAAGAGCAACCCCCAACAGAAGTCTTGCATGCGAGTCTATTTCCCAGGTAATCCAACCTGCATCACTTATTTAACCCTCCCAATGACATTATGAGGTAGATACAATCATTGTGAAGCTTGTGGAAGTTAAGTTTCCAAGGTCACTTTACTGGAAAATGATAGAGCCAGTATTTAAACCCAGGTATCCTAGCTCTGGCATCTCTGCTGAAACTACTATAATATTCTGTCCCCTTGATTTCTCATTAATTTCTCAGATTTTATACAAGTTTACTCAAATGTACATTAAAACATCTTCTGCTTAAGGGCATGCATATTTTCCAAATTTTGCAATTGTTTTCATGTTAGTCTACAAATGTGGATGCAGGCTTTGGAATAAATCCTATAAAATGATTTTCAAATCAAGTTACCCTGAAGTTAGAAACCTAAGAAACAATGCAGTAGTCCTAAATCCAGTGCTTTCCAAATTCTTATGAAAACAGCAATGAAGACAAAAAAACAAATCCTATTTGACATCCCGCAGGTGGAGAGAACAGAGGAAAGTCAAACCCCAAAGCAGATCTGTGGGATTGTGCAGACAAGAGAGGTTGTTCTTCACACTGTTGTTAGCTGCCATCGAGTCAACCCCTGGCTCATGGTGACTCCATGAACAATGGAAGGAAATGCTGCCAGGTTCTGCGCTATCCCCCTGATTGGCTGGAGATCAGATCCTTGTAATCCATAGGGTTTTCACTGGCTAATTTTCAGAAGCAAGATCACCAGGTCTTTCTTCCTAGTCTATCTTAGTCTGGAAGTTCTGCTGAAAACTTTCCAGCATCATAGTAACAGACTAGCCTCCACAGACAGATGGGTGTTGGCTACACATGAGGTGCATTGGCGGGGAATCAAATCAGGGTCTCCAGTTTAAAAACAAACAAACTGTTGTCATTGAGTGCATTCCAACTCACAGTGACCCTGTGAGACAGAGTAGAATTGCCGCATAAGGTTTCCAAGGCTGTAATTTTTACAGGATCGGATTGCCACATCTTTCTCCAGCACTGCGGCTGGTGGGTTCGAACTGCTGACCTTTCCATTAGAAGCTGAGTGCTTAACCACTGCACCACCAGAGTTCCTAGGTCTCTTGTATGGAATGGTTCTCTACCACTGAGCCATCACTTCCTTTGCTCTTCACACTGCTAGATTTTGTTTTGCATTTCCAACCCCTGCTGAGGCAGTGGCCAAGTGTGGGGCCATAAGCAATCCTGCCATCCCACACCAGACTCAAGACAGGGCATGCTTTATCCATGTTTCAGCATCATGTCTCCGATAATGACTGGGTTGACAGATGCTGATGTCACAGTGAGGTTGCCCAGGTGTCTTAAAAATGTTCTATTCCTTATTCTAGAGAGGGTGGAGACTGTGGTTGTAGTAACACAAGAAGTACCAAACAAGAAAAGTTCAGGAATGTAAGCAAGAACTGAAGAGTGGCATCTTATGGACTGCATCACTACCACCCGTAAAATTTTTAATTCATTCCTTAGTCCATTGTTTCATTAAATATATATAGACACAGTGAGTATGTTGTTGTTGAATATATACACAATGAGTATGTTGCTGTTGTTAGGTGCTGTCCAGTCAGTTCTGACTCATAGGAACCCTACGTATAACAGAATGAAACACTGTCCTGTCCCGTGCCAACCTCACAATCCTTGTTATTTTTGATCCCCTTATTGCAGCCACTATGTTAATCCATCTCGTTGAGGGTCTTCCTCTCTTTCGCTGACCCTCTATTCTACCAAGCATGGTGTCTTTCTCCAGGGACTGATCCCTCCCGATAACTTGTCAAAATATGTGAGACAAAGTCTCACCATTCTTGCTTCTAAGGAGCATTCTGGCTGTACTTCTTCCAAGACAGATTTGTTCATTCTTCTGGCAGTCCATGGTATAGTCAATATTCTTTGCCAACACCATAATTCAAAGGCGTTAATTCTTCTTTGGTCTTCCTTATTCATGGTCCAGTTTTCACCTGCGTATGAGATGATTGAAAACACCATGGCTTGGGTCAGGTGCACCTTAGTCCTCAAGGTGACATCTTTGCTTTTGGGTACTTTAAAGAGGTCTTTTGCAGCAGATTTGCCCAATGCGATTTGCCTTTTGATTTCTTGATTGCTGCTTCCATGGGCATTAATTGTGGATCCAAGTAAGATGAAATCCTTGACAATTTCAGTCTTTTCTCCATTTATCATGATGTTGCCTGTTGGTTCAGTAGTGAGGATTTTTGTTTTCTTTATGTTGAGGTGTGATCATACTGAAGGCTGTGGTCTTTGATTTCATCAGTAAGTGCTTCAAGTCCTCTTCGCTTGCAGCAAGCAAGGTTCTGTTGTCTGCATATCACAGGCTGTTAATGAGTCTTCCTCCAATCCTGATACCACTTTCTTCTTCATATAGTCGAGCTTCTTGGATTATTTGCTCAGTTTACAAATTGAATAAGTATGGTGAAAGGATACAACTGCGACACACACCTTTCCTGATTTTAAACCTTTCGATACCCTCTTATTCTGTTCAAACAACTGCCTCTTGGTCTATGTACAGGTTCCTCATGAGCACAATTAAGTGCCCTGGAATTCCCATTCTTGGCAATGTTATCCATAATCTATTATGGTCCACACAGTTGAATGCCTTTGCATAGTTGATGAAACACAGGTAAGCATCTTTCTGATATTCTCTGCTTTCAGCCACGATCCATCTGACATCAGCAATGATATAGCCCTCATTCCACATCCTCTTTTCAATCTGGCTTGAATGTCTGGCAGTTCCCTGTCAATGTACTGCTCTAACCATTTTTGAATTATCTTCAGCATAATTTCATTCACGCATGATATTAATGATATTGTTAGATAATTTCCATGTTCTGTTGGATCACTTTTCTTTGGAATGGGCACAAATATGCATTTCTTCCAGCTGGTTGGCCAGGTATCCGTCTTCCAAATTTCTTGGCATGCTGAGTGGGCGCTTCCAACATTGCATCCATTTGTTGAAACTTCTCTGTCTTCTCTGGTCAAACCTCTCCACTGTGTTTATGTCTTTATTACAGAATAATACATATATGGCTTTTTAATGGAAGTCTCTTGGGCATATTGAAGAGGGTGTCACACCACAAACCATTAGGTAAAGCTCTCTTGAAAATCCTCTTTAAACATACCTTCTTCTCCCAAATTTCCTAGAGTGCTGGGTGTAATCCAGTGTGTCTAGGAGTGTGATGGAAGAGGGGGACTGACTGTCTTAGTTGTCTAGTGCTACTGTAACACAAATACCACAAGTGGGTAGCTTTAAAGAACAGAAATTTATTTTCTCACAGTTCTGAAGGCTGAAAGTCCAAATCAGGGTCTCGGCTGTGTTGATTCCTTCCTTGTCAGTAGCCTGGGTAGTCCTTGATTCCTTGGCTTGTAGAGGACTTCACATGGCATGTGTTCCCCCATGTGTGCTTTTCTTTGTGTCTATTCTGCTCTTTTCATAACTCAGAAGTGATTAGGCTTAGGACACACCCTACACTGATATGACTTTATTAACAAAGCAGAGAAGAACCTATTCCCAAACAGGATTATATCCACAGGCCGAGGGATTAGGATTCCAAAACATATTTTGGGAAGACATAGTCAATCCATAACAGAGACAGAGAAGTTTAGGGTTTGTTGTTGTTGTTAGCTGCCATCGAGCCTATTCCAACTCATGGTGACCCCATGTGCGGAGAGTAGAACTGCTCCATAGGGTTTTCAAGGCTGTGATCTTTCAGAAGCAGATTGCCGGGCTTGTCTTCCAAGGCACCTCTGAGTGGGCTCAAACCACCAACTTTTAGTCAAGTGCTTAACAATTTGCTGCACTCAGTAACTCCTAGTTTAGGGTTAGATATTGAGTTTTTATATCAAGCACCATCTGGTTCAAAATTTGGCCACTGAAGGAAGCGATATCCTTTGTCCAGCTTCTTTGAGGATAAAGCAAATGCGTGGTGAAAGAAGCAACCTAGAAGTGGGCCTTTCCCAAAGTGTCGAGCAGGTCCCTCTGTTCTGGTTGCTGCTCTGGTCATCCTTCAGCCCTAAGCGGCCCCCATGGAGGCCACCTGCCTTCTGACTACTTGAGCTGCCCACATGTTAGCATCAATTCAGCCACTCATGACTTCCGATGGCCCCTGAGGTGTCTGTTCTCTCCTTTCCTGCTCTACATGGCTGTTTTCAGATCTCTTCAGCCTTTCCAGAAACTCCTTCCACCACTCAGACCTAGCCCTTTTAGTAGGTGGCGCAGTGGTTAAGAGCTTGGATGCTAACCAAAAGGTCAGCAGTTGAAATCCACCAGCTGCTCCTTGGAAACCCTATGGGGCAGTTCTACTCTGTCCTATATGGTTGTTGAGTCGGAGTCGACTTGATGGCAATGGGTTTTTGTTCTCATCCCACTGATTTAAACTTCCAGGCAAATTGTTCTTTAATGTTTACCTTACAGCTCTCTCCTTTCTGTGGCACTTGGGTCCCATCATGGGAGTGAGTCAGGGAGTGAGTCCTGCTGCTAAGCCTGGCTCATTCAACTTTTGTCCTTCCTCATCTGTGGGGATGTTGCCTGTGGGCGATCTGTGGTTGGTCCCTGTGTCTCTCAGGGCCAGCTGAGTCCATGTGTCAGAATCCTTTCTTCCTATGGAGGTTCTGGCCACTCAGGGGTGTGGCTAGATAGCTGCTCAAGTTTCCCTTAACTTCTCATAATTTTAAGGAGCTTTGGCCTGTCCCCAGCACCTGGACTGTCTCCAAAACTCCTTGCATTAGCATATTTGAGTCTCAGCTTTGACCCAATCAAAACTCTGTTGTAGATATTTGTATGTGTGTGTGACAAAAGAAAGTTTCACCTCTCTACCTTTGTTAAGAAAGGGCTCCTGAATCCTGAGATCTTCCTCAAGAATGAGAGAGCAGACAAGGAAGGTGAAGAAGGTCTTCTCATGATTTCTGCAAGCCTCAGAAGGAGAACATCAGAAACTGAAGACTCCTTTGTGTAATAATGGGGACCCACTGACTTCAAGAGCAGAACAAGTACCTTGCTAATTGAGGGATACCTCAATATGGATTTAAACTCTATTGTCCCATGAAAAGTAATCCACATTTGTCTTTAGGAAATGTTTGTTTTATTAGATCAGCTAGTAAAATAACCAGGAAGCCTGTAGCTCTCCTGTCAGGATGATGAGAAGGAAACTCCAATTGGATGATCTCATCCACCCAGGGCTCCCCATAGAACTGTGTTTTTGCCTTTCTTCTCAAGTCTTTGTGCCTGGGTAGCAGCAAGCATCCCCTGGTAGCTAGTGGAAGCCAGGAATCTCAGGATGAAGAATTAACCCCTGTATGGGAAGAAGCTGCGCATGAGGTGCATTCATCGGGACCGGAACCCTGGTCTCCCACACGAAAGCTGGGTATTCTACCACTTAACCACCATCTGTCTGTCAGTGGAGGCTTGCGTTTTGCTATGATACTGGACAGGTTTCAGTGGAGCTTCCAGACTAATACAGACTGAAAAGAAAGGCCTGGTAGTCTACTTTTGATAATCAGCCAATGAAAACCCTATGGATCATAATAGTCCTACCTGCAACTGATCATGGGGATGGTGCAGGACCACGCAGTATTTTTGTTTTGTTGAGCATGGGGTCACCACGAGTCAGGAGCCAACAGAACGGCAGCTAACAACAACAACAACATGGAGGAAGAAGCCAGAGAGGAAGTGAGAGTACTTCCTCTGGGAATGGGTTGAGTTTTTCTGAGGATGAAGGTAAAGTTATGAACAGAGACTCTTGAAGAAGTAGGGGTTGTATTGGAATGGACGGAGCATGGATGCAGATCTGAGGATGGGAAAGCCAGGTTTGGAGGGTGAGAAGTGTCCACAAGGAGGGCGAGGTCATGAGGGGCCCTGAGGAGGACTAAATCTTAAGGTAGAACCTTAGCACTCTACCTCTTACACTGTAATTCCCTTCGACAATTGCCCTCACCTTGTGGTCTGGTGTGCTGCTCTTGTGGAGATTGAAAGGGTCAGGGAGAGAAGGGGAAAGGAGGCCTGACCCAGACTCCTATACCCACCCAGCACCTCCTCCCTGGCTCCAGCTGAAGAGGGGATCACAGCTCAGAGACCAACACAGCAACGTGGGCAAAGGTGAAGGTCCATGACGGCAGAGAATATCCAGAGAAGACATTTGCCGGAGAGAAAGTGTGGCCAACCTTCTGATTACCTCTCTGTGTAACAGAACCCTGCCCCTACTTGGAGATTGCATTTATAGGGCACAGAGAAAAGTATGGAAAGATGCAGTGCTTATTTTGGATGGTGGAGTTGTTGGTGATATTTACTTTCATGTCAGACTAAAATAGAACTATTTCTATTTTTTAAAAATGAATTCCAGGATGATTACTCAGATAAAAAAATGCAAATAATACTTGTATTCTAAATATAATGACTGTCAACACTCCAATTGTTCCCTTTTTTAACTCTGTCCAGCAGGAAGTTTTTCTGCATCAAAATTGTCACAAATTTTATTAAGAGTTTTCAATGTCAATCTTAAAGACAGTGAGTCCATGGCATGAACTGAACATTCATTGCGCGCATAATGCTGTGCTAAGAAACTACAGAGAAAACTGATGATAAATGTACGCTCTTGAGTTATTGCAACAAAAGACAAACGAATCCCATGTAATAGACATAAAAATATCAGGCCCAAAGTCAAATTTCCACCAACCTTAATAGAAACTCTTCTACCACGTACTGTATATGTTTGAAGATGGAAAGGCTTCTGCACCCCTCATGGATATGGTGTCATTGGGATGCAGTTTTAGGAAACCCTGCTGCTCCTCCTAATTTCTGTGGGCCCTGGAGTTCACACTCTGAGAATGGGCAGAAGCAGAAGTTGTCACTTCAAACGCCTCCATGGCAGGTAACTTAGATGACTGAAGTAAGCAGGGTATAGGATGGTGATCATATCATTTATCTTCCAAACGTAAACACCTTTAAGAGTGAAAAGGGGTGCTATTACTAACGGTATAGGACAACTGGTATAAACTGGTACCATCCAGGCAAATCAGATATATGATCCCCCTAGAATATAAGGCATCAATTCTTCTTTGGTCTTCCTTTTTTGTTATATCCAACTTTCACATGCATATGAGGCTATTGAAAAAGTCATGGCTTGGGTCACATGCACTTTAGTCATCAAAGTGACATCTTGGATTTTTAAAACTTTAAAGAAGTCTTTTGCTGCATATTTGCCCAATGTAATTCATCACATGATTTCTCAACAGCCACTTCCATAGATGTTAATTGTTGATCCAAGTATAACGAAATCATTGATGATTTCAATTTTTTCTTCATTTATCATGATGTTGTTTGTTGGTCCAGTTGTGAGAATGTTCATTTTCTTCACCTTCAGGCATATTGAAGCCTGTAGTCTTTGACTGTCATCAGTGTCTTAGGCTGGGTTCTCTAGGGAAGCAAAACCAGTAAAGTGTATAAATGTATAAATATATAGAGAGTGAGAGATTTTATCAAGGAAACAGCTCACGTGATTGTAGAGGCTAGAACGTCCCAAGTCCGTAGATCAGGGTAGAGGCCTCTTCCAAGTCACACAGCTGCAGAAGCTGGCAAGCCTAGGATTGGAAGGTCGGAGGGCAGGGCTCCCATTCACAGGCTGTGCAGATCGATGAATCCCGGGTTCAGCAGATAAGCTGACAGCTCAAGTCCCAAGAACGGGAGATGAGACGACAGGAAGCAGCCGCAGGATCCAGACAGAGCAAAAAGCCAGAATGTCTGCTTATATACAGATGCGGGCCACCCCCCCAAGGAGACTCCCTTTCATCTGACTGGCTACTCACAGTATATTCAATCGTGGGAGTGATTACATTAAAACACGGATAATCATGGCCCAGCCAAGTTGACACACAATCTTAACCATCACAATCAGTAAGTGCTTCAAGTCATCTTCATTTTTGGCAAGCAAGGCTGTGTCAAGACAGAAGAAGAATCTTGCATTCAAACTATTTTTGTAAGGAATATTAAGTATATGGTGGACTGCCAAAAGAACAAACAAGTCAGTCTTAGAAGAAATACAACCAAAATACTCATTGGAAGAGAGGATGGCAAGACTTCAGCTTGCTTACTTTGGTCTTTCCTGATGGCATATCCAATCGCTAAAAAAGACATTCTATCTGGTAAAGCAGAAGGTCAGCAAAAACCAGGGAAACCCTCGATGATATGAATTGATTTAACAGCCACAACAATGGACTCAAGAATACCAGTGATTATGAAGATGGCACAGGATCAGGCAAAATTCTGTTCCATTATATATAACGTAACCATGAGTCAGAGCCAACTCGAGGACAGCTAACAACAACGGATATAAGTCATACAGAATAACAGGGCCTCTAGCTCCAACTAGAGAGAGAGTCCTTATCTAGGGGTAATGTGGTAAAACTTTCTTTAAAACAGGCCGGAGCAAACACACACTCCATTCAGCCACCAAGTCATAACATTTGAAAACAGACCCTTCCTTGCCAGTACCCCATGGGAATACAGAACAGGCATCCAAGCACATGCTTCCTTTTAGGTATTCTGTGGAAGCTTAGCAACTTACTCAAAGTTGTTTCCCACTCCTGTCACACTTAAACCTGAAAACAGTTGAAATGCTCAATAATATGAGATGGTTGGGAAAATCATGGTCCAATCATATTACCTGTTACTGATAATGCTTTAAAAAACTTTCCAGTAAGATGGGGGAAAAAAAATCTTATGATATAATGTTGAATCCAAAATTGAAATAATGTTGAATCAAAATAAAAATAGACTATATAGTAGACTATATCTATGAAAGAGATGTATTGAAGTATAATTTACCTCTGGAAGATGGAATGAGAAATGATTTTTGTCTTTTCTAAATTTTCTATTTTTTAACAGTAAACATATTATTTGCATAATCACCATATATCTTCAGCTTTCATATATACGTGTATATATACATATAGTGTATGTGTATGTGTATTCAGTTTTCTCATGTGGTTGGCCCAGCATCTCCCCATTTGGCCAGAGAATCTCATGTCTTCTTCTTACACTCAGCCTTAGGTGCTAGCCCAGTTCGGGATTGTGGGGGGCCCAGGGATGAGCCAAACAGAGTCCTCAGAAAACATCTGCTTCCCAAACTCCCTTCCCAACCTAGTACAGGGCAGGGCTGAGGCAGGCATCTGTTACCAGGAAGGGGAGGGGACAGAGTCTTGCTACTAGATCAGCAGGAGTGGCTGTGCACATACTTGTAACAAAAAACTCTCTTATTACCACATTATTTTTTAAAATGGGCTTTCCTGTGCTCGACTGGTTTTCTAAATTACCTACTCTCCGCCCCTCCCCACCTCACAAAAAAGGTTTGTTTATGTGTTTTAAAAGTAGTTCTGTTGGAGAGGGTTCTGGACACAGCTGGAGAAGGATGTAGAACATAATTCTAACTCACACAATAAAAGACCAGATTTACTGGCCTAAAGGAGACTGGAGAAACCCCGAGAGTATGGCCCCCAGACACCCTTTTAGCTCAGTGGTGAAGTTATCTCTGAGGTTCACCATTCAGCTTGGGAGTGGACAGCCCCGTAAAACCAAATGAGACTAACGAGGTACAGGAGTCCAGTGGCAAGGGCCAGAAGGCAGAAGGGGACAAGGAAGCCGGTGACAGGGAACCCAAGGTTGAGTAAGGATATTGTTGACGTGTTGGGAGATTGTTAAACATTGTCATAGGGCAACATGTGTACTAACTGCTAAATGAGAAACTATTTTGTTCTGTAAGCCTTCATCTAAAGTGAGAATAGCAGCACAATTGGAAGAGTGTAGTCAATGTCACTGAACTGTGCATGTAGAAATTTTTGAAATGGTGTATCTTTGGCTATGTGTATTTTCACCAAAAAAAAGGTTGAGAAGTTAGAGGGTTGACATGTTCTGGGGTTGTTAACCAATGTCATAAAACAATATGTGTACTACTGTTTCATGAGAAACTATTTGTTCTGTAAGCCTTCACCTGAAGTACAATTAAAAAAAAAAAAAATAGTTCTGTTGGTAAGGCTGGATCCCATTGCCCAGCCACAAAGGGGAACTCACTCAAGGCCTCTGCCCCCTGTAGTTTCATAGGGTGGAGAGATGAGTAGGAAGAGAACCTAACGTCCTCTGCTTAGCTACTGGTTCTTTTGGATTCAAAAACATCCCAAGGCAAAGAGGATGGCAAAGGATTGCTATGTTCTCTTCTTTGGATTTGATAGCAGTATATTTTATTTTAATGTATTTATTTATGCATGTTATAACCCATTAGAAAATGCTTTGAGATGATATAACATTTATATTTTTATTGGGTTTGGTTTATTAAATTTATAATTTCTGATTTACCAAAAGTTATACCATAATAAGATAAAAAATAAAAATTGAAAAAAATCTGAGAAAAGGAAAAATAAAAGTAGAAGAAGAGAAGGCCAGAAGGAAAATTAGCGCACAGAATGCCTGTGTAAGGCCTTGCAGATTTACAAACGTTGAGTGCGGAACTCACCGGGGACCTTCCTAGTGCTTAAGGGGAATCCTGAACAGACGAGCCACCTTACAGCTGATTGCATTGAGAAGAGGACCATAACTGAAGACAGATTTTAAATACATTCAGCAGATAACTGGAAGCTCACACAGAATATCACAAGTGCCATCCACAGACACAGACTCCTGGGGTGGCCACAGGGGACAGATGCATTAAGGCTGCAAGGGTTACTGCTGCTATCTTTGTAGACAGTCTAGAGTCAATGCCAGAACAAAACTGCCTCCAATAGACAAAAAATTAGAGTTCGATCTTAAGGAGCCCTTGCCCAACTTCAAATCCAGGTGAGAAGTCATTTGATTTTTGTCCTAAAATGTTGGTAACCTTCCCTTGCCCTGGCTTCAAGATCTCCACAATCCAACCCAACAGGCATTTCCAGCCTTACTCTCACTTTTCCTCTACATAAACCTCTCATTACAGTTGACATGGGGAGCTTGGGTCCCTCATCATACATGCTCTGACATTTCTTCCTCTTCTTCCTTCGCCCAGGTGTAGAAGAAACTGTTTAAGATGATCTTTTTTAACTAATAAGAAAAACTGAAATCCTGTGTGATAGAAACTGATTAGTTGTCATCAAACCCATTTTCTCTTCTTCCTGGGCACATAACCGCATTGTATTTCCCAGCTTCTTTTGCCCTTAAGTGTGTCCATATGACTGCATTCTAGCCAATAGAATGTGAAAGAAAAGAAGACCGCTTACCTCCCAGGTAAGATCCCCAATGACTATACCCCTCTGCCAGCTTGATGCAAAAGATCTTGAAAGCTTTGGAAGCCACATGTTGAAGACAGTGGACCTAAAAGATGGAAAGAGAATAGGACCCTGGAGGAAAGCTGCCCACCTATCAGGAATTTATATGAAACATTTGAGAATTTGTGTGTTACAGTAGTTTACCTACCTTAGCTAATACCCTGATAGGAGAACATAGTATTGCACAAATCGGTTTAGTTACGTTTTTGTGCATTTGAGTACTAGACTGCAAGTTACTTTGGAAAAAGGACTCTTTTTTCAATTCTTATATCCCCAGAGTTCTTAGCACATAGCTGTGCACATAGCAAGTCTTCAGCAAATGCTGGATGATAGATTTGGCAAGCTCCTAGCAGGAAGGAACTGAGTCTTTGTAGCTCTTTTTGAACAGCACTTAGCATAAGATTTGGAATTGACTCCATAGCAACAAGTTTGGTTAAGTATAAGATCATGTGCTATTGGCTACTTTTGATAGAGGTTCTTGCTGTTAAGGAACTTGAGATCCAATATACTCAGAGAAAGTGGAGATCTGAGGGAAAGAAAGAAGATAGATATGCCCAAAACTCCATTTAGGATGTCATTGAGAGATTTTTCCTATTTTAATCCTAGAGATTGTCTAACGTAATAGAAGCTACCTTAGATGAAAACAGGACTGTGAGTTGTGGCAATTAGCTCTGCCACTAACTGCATGATCTTCAACTTCCTCACCTGTTAAATGAAGTCAGTAGTTCTGAAATGAAACTCTACAGAACCATGCAGACTAGCTGCATTAAAAGAATTACTCAGGAGAAGATTCCTGGGCCCAACCCCTGAAGAAAACTCTATTTCAGAATGCCTGGTGTGAGGTATTTATATACATATTCATTCATTCCCCATATGATTTTGATGCACAGATGAGTTTGGGAACCACTGGGATAATGATCCTATCATATTATACTATGAATTTGTCTTTTATAACATGGAAACATAAATTTACCTCTGTAGAACTGAGAACTGAAAACAGACATAAACTCATTGCTGTGAAGTTGATTCTGACTCACGGCGACCCCATGTGTTACAGAGTAGAACCGCTCTATAGGATCTTATTGACTGTAATCTTTATGGAAGCAAATCACCAGACCTTTTTAAAGAGACATTTAAAAAAAAAACAAAAAACATTTACCACAGAGTTGATTCCGACTCATGGCTACCCCAGTCATTGGATGGAGCAAACAGTTAAGCACTTGACTACTAACCAAAAGGTTGGCACTTCAAACCCATCCAGAGGTGCCTGGGAAGACAGGCCTGTCGATCTGTTTCCAAAAGCCTTGAAAACCATATGGCGCAGTTCTACTCTGCACACATGAGGTCACCATGACTAAAGAGACATAGAATTGGATAATCTCTGTGGAAGAAAATTAAACATCTTTAGCTAGTACAAATGTGAATGGAAAAACAAACATGTTTTAAGACAATTTGGTGGAGGAAACTATTTTCTCTGACAGGGTATTAGAGAATTCGTCAAGAGTTACTAAACAGGGAAAACTCAAAGTTTCCATTGCAGGAACTTAATAAATATTTGTTTTTTAACTGATAGATGTGCTAATTCAAGCAGAGAAGGAATTTTGTTCATTTTAAAGCCTGAACTTCTAATTGCCCATTCAGGATGAAAATACACTTTGTGGTCAGTAAAGCGACCTAAACCAACAATTCCGTTATTGAAACAAAACTCCAAAAAGGATTTAATGTATCCTTTGGTAACCAAAGATAGAGCTCTCATGTCAAGCTTCTTTCAGGAAAATATTAACAGTTACTTTTAGTTGTTGAGAAATATTACATGATCAGTGTGGTGACAAACCAGGTTTAAATTCTGGGCACTCATGGAATATCAGGCAGAGTAGCTCCTGCCCTTTGCAGTGGGCATGGTGATCCTTGGGTGTTTACCACACCTCTGAGGAAAGTCTAAAGTATGAAGGCAGAGCCTTTCAAAATAGAAACGATTCAAGGTCCTTTTAAAAGTGCAGCAATCAGAACTATTGATTCTGGAACTAAGTAATTTCCAGTGGTACCAGAGAATTGGCATATTATAGTAATTAGAATATGTTTTATATTCAATGCATTCCAAATGGTTTTCTATTCAAGCATATTCAGAATGTTCTTTTATTTAACATATTCCAAATGTTCATCCTTCTAAAAGTATTCCCCATGTGATGGTTACTGTTATGAGTGAAGGGGTATATCATCTCTCCAGCCCTGTGTCATAATTTAGTCCACAGGGACCTTGATTATCTTTCCCTTCCACAAGACATCATACTGGTCCATTATATTGATGACATTATGCTGATTGGACCTAGTAAGGAAGAAGTATCAATGACTCTAGACTTATTGGTAAGATATTTGCGTGCTAGAGGGTTGGAAATTATTCCAGCAAAAATTCGGGTGCCTTCCACCTCAGTGAAATTTCTAGGGGTCAGTGGTGTGGGGCACGTCAAAGATATTCCTTCTGAAGTGAAGGATAAGTTATTGCATCTGGCCCCTCCCACAACTAAAAAGAAGGCACAACATCTAGTAGGTGTCTTTGGATTTTGGAGGCAACATATCCCTCATCTGGGTGTGCTACTCCAGCCTATTTATCAAGTGACTCGAAAAGCTGCCAGTTTTGAGTGGAGCCCAGAACAAGAGAAGGCTCTGCAACAGGTTCAGGCTGCCTTGCAAGCCGCTGTGCCACTTGGGCCATATAATTTGGCTGATCCAATGGTGCTTGAAGTATCAGTGGCAGATAGAGAGGCTGCTTGGAGTCTCTGGCAGGCCCCTATTGGTGAATCACAGCACAGACCCTTAGGATTTTGGAGCAAAGCTCTGCCATCCTCTGCAGATAACAACTCTCCTTTTGAGAAACAGCTTTTGGCTTGGTACTGGGATTTAGTAAAGACTGAACACCTAATCATGGGCCACCAAGTGACCATGTGGCCTGAGCTACCCATCATGAACTGGGTGTTGTCTGACCCACAGAGTCATAAAGTTGGACGCACACAGCAGCACTCCATCATTAAATGGAAGCGGTATGTAGGAGATCCGGCTTGAGCAGGGACCTGAAGGCACAAGTAAGTTGCATGAGGAAGTACCTCAAATGCCCATGGTCTCCAGTCCTGTCATATTACCTCCCCACTCCCAGTCTGCACCTATGGCCTCATGGGGAGTTCCTTATGGTCAGTTGACCGAGGAAGAGAAAACTCATGCCCGTTTACAAACGGTTCTGTACAATATGCAGGCATCACTTGAAAGTGGACAGTGTCAGCACTACAACCCACTTCCTGAAGCAATTGGCTTGATAGAACAATGGAATGGTCTCCTAAAGACACAATTACGACACTAGCTAGGGGACAATACTTTGCAGGGTTGGGGCAATGTTCTCCAGGAGGCTGTGTATGCTCTAAACCAGCATTCAATATATGGTGTTGGTTCTCCCATAGCCAGGATTCATGGGTCCAGGAATAAAGGGGCAGAAATGGGAGTGGCATCACTCACTATTACCCCTAGTGACCCACTCACAAAATTTTTGCTTCCTGTCCCCATGACCCTATGCTTTGTGGGTCTAGAGGTCTTAGTTCCAAAGAGAGGAATGCTCCCACCTGGAGACACATCACTGATTCCATTGAACTGGAAGTTAAGAACGCCACCTGGCCACTTTGGGCTCCTTATGCCTCTGGCTCAACAGGCAAAGAAGGGAGTTATTATATTGGCTGGTGTGATTGATCCTGATTACCAAGGAGAAATCAGACTGATATTACATAATGGAGGTAAAGAAGAGTATGTCTGGAATACAGAAGATCCCTGAGGGTGTCTCTTAGTACCATCACGCCCCGTGATTAAAGTCATTGGAAAACTACAGCAACCCAATTCCGACATGACTACTGATAACCCAGACCCTTCAGGAATGAAGGTTTGGGTCACCCCACCAGCAGAGAACCATGACCAGCTCAGGTACTTGCTGAGGGCAAAGGGAATACAGAATAGGTGGGGGGAAAACATAGTTCTAAAGACCAGCTAAGACCATGTGACCAGTTGCAGAAACGAGGACTGTAATTGTTATAAGTATTTCTTTCTTGTTCTATTATACAAGTGTGTGTGCATATATATATGCATGTATGTATGTGTGGGTGTGTGTATATATATATATGTATATATATACATACACATATATAGTAAATATTTTTGTTTTCTTTCCTCCTGTATCACATCATTTAAAAAAAATAAGATGTGTATGGGGCTAGTGCTTTTCTGGTTGTATGCACGCTAGTCATAACATATTACGTGCAAGTATGACTTTATAATTGCCTTTGCTTAGAGATCGTGTATGGTTTAAGGAGATGTGTACAGGTGCAAGCTGACAAGGGATGGACTATGATGGTGTGATGGTTAATGTTATGTGTCAACTTGGCTAGGCTGTGATTCTCAGTATTATGTAATTATCCTCCCTTTTGTGATACAATGTAATCAACTCCATGATGTGATCTGATGTGATTGGCCAATCAGTTGTAAAGGGAGTTCCTCTGGCGGTGTGGCCTGCACTCAATATATATATACGGACTTACTGGCAAAGCTCACTTGCTTGCTCTGGATCCTGTTTCTGGCTCATCATCATCTGAGCTCTGGTTCTTGGGACCTGAGCCAGTAGCTTGTCACCTGATCTGCTGACTTTGGGATTCACCAGCTCTGCAGCTTTGTGAGCCGGCAGCCTGCCGTCTGTGCCGGTTCTGGACTCACCAGCCCCTGCAACCTTGTGAGTCAGGAGAAGCCTCTAGCCAATGCCTAATTCATGGACTTTGGGACTTTCCAGGCTCCACAACCATGTGAGCCATTTCCTTGAGATAAATCTCTCTCTCTCTTTCTATATATGTATAGTTAGATAGACATGTTTCCCTAGTTTTACTTCTGTAGAGAACCCAGACTAAGACACCCCCAAGGCAGTTTTTCCCATTTTTATTCTGCTGGCTTGGAGGCCATTTGAATGCTAATTGCTCTGTAAATGTGCCCCGATCTGAACACTCCATTTATGTTTCATATAAATTTGAATTATGCAAATTTCAAAAAATGATACGTAAAATATTAGCGAAGGAGCAGCATTGAAATAGTGCAAATTCTTCCAGATTAGTCCAGAATGGCATAACAAACCAGAGAATAGAGTGAAATTTAAATCATGTTGAGGCCTTTGCAAGGGGATCCCTCCGTGTTAGCCTTAAACAGAAAACCCCACAGGCCTTGGTCAGTATACTGGGAAAACTCTACTGTGAAGTACAACTTTTATAAGCTATTTGGTGACTATGTGTTGTTGTTGTTATCTGCTGTGGCATCAGCCCCTGACTCATGGTGACTAAAAGCTGCCTGGTTCTGCACCATCCCCAAGGTCAGTTGCAGAGGGAACCACTGTGATCCATAGAGTTTTCAATGGCTGATTTTCAGAAGCAGATCTCCAGGCCTTTTTTCCCAGTGTGTCTTAGTCTAGAAGCTCTGCTGAAACCTGTTCAGCATCACAGCAACATGCAAGCCTCCACTGACAGAAGGATGATGGCAGTGCGTGGGATGCATGGGCTGAGAATCAAACCTGGGTCTCCTGCATGGAAGACAAGAATTCTACCCATGAACCACCACTGCCCTCTTGGTGACTATAGTGCTGTTATTTTAACATTCATTGTTTTAATCATTTAACATCTTTTCTGTCCTGTAACAGTATCATCTAAGATTTTATAAGGTGGTGGTGCTGAAAATGTGTTGTAAATTACTGAGGTGTGATGAATCACTTTTATATGGCCTTTCTAGCCATGGTCTTGTAACTCCCACCAAAAGATCGAGTGAGACTATGCAAATAAGGTGCTTCTGGCCCATCAAGTGGATTAGTCAGCTAGCTAATAATACAGATATTGTGTGTGGCACCCTTGCAGGGGTGAGACCATGAAAATAAGGTATATGGAACCCCATCAAGGGGATCGGTCAGTTTTGCCATCCCACTAGGCTTAAAATGAGCCGTCCTAGAGGCAGAAAGTGGGGACCTCACTACCATCAAGAAGGAAGAGTCAGGAATGGAGCATGTCCTTTGGACCTGGGGTCCCTGTGCTGAGAACCTCCTAGACCCAGGAGACAAAGAGCTATAACACTGGATATGGTGCAAGATGGTGAGAAGCAGCAGCAAGCATGGCAGGGAATCAGCAGCAACAGAACCAGGAGATGGCACCGTGGGCTTCCTGGCCCACGGAGCGAGAAAGCTGAGCACCTTTGGGCAGGAGGCTTGCTGGCAAAGTGGGGTGCCTCTGGGCACTTGGTGTTGGAGCTAAAGAGCTTTGTAACACTTGCCTGAGCAGGGCAGAGGCTAGGTGGGGCCAAGAGGCTGAGGGCCAGGGAGAGGCCTGCCTGTGGGCATGGCCGATAAGCTGTCCTGATAGAAAAAGTGTATCCTGAGTCATTCCTAATTCTGAATTGTAACCTGTTACTTTCCCAATAAACACCATGATCGTGACTATTGTCTGTGAGTTCTGTGTGGCCATTGCAAAACGAATTATCCAACCCAGCAAAGAAGTAGAGAGTGCCGTGGTAGGAACAACAACTAACTATGAAATGACATTAAATGCAAAGAAAAAGAAGGCCTGGAGTTAGCTGTGATCCACAGTGCTGTTAACTTAGAGAAAGGCAGTCAAATAAAAGGGATGGTGCTAGGAATTTTTTCTTTTAAATAGCATTAAAACAAACATATGCTACTAGGGTTGTAGATTTATGCAGTCTGAGAATATACCTCTCATCCATTTTATGATTATAACTATAGGAAAAATAGACGTGAATTAGGTGAGTTTTGGATGCAAGTTCTCCAGGAATGCAGTTGTTTTTAAAGCATTTTCATGTAAATATAGTGTATATCCCTCCTAGAGTGTAATCTCTTTAGGAGAAAGCAGAAACTGTCTATTATTTCATATCCCACACCCCAACTACCTAATAATAATGGTGAAATTGTTATAGAAATTCACTGTTTATAAAGTACTTTAATATATATTGTCTCCATTCATTCTAGAGACTGTCCTTTGAGGTGAGTTTTATTTTTTCCCCTTTGTCATGAACTGAACTGTGTCCACCAAAAATGTCAGCTTGGCTAGGCCATGATTCCCAGTATTGTGTGATTGTCCACCATTTTGTCCTCTGATGTGATTTTCCTGTGTGTTGTAAATCCTGTTTCCATGATGTTGATGAGGTGGGATTAGCAGCAGTTATGTTAATGAGGCAGGGCTCAATCTACAAGATTAGGTTGTGTCTTAAGTCATCCTCTTTTGAGATATAAAACACAGAATCGAACAGAGAGACATGGGGAACTCATACTACCAAGAAACAAGAGCCAGGAGGATAGTGCATCCTTTGGATCTGGGGTCCCTGTGCTGAGCATCTCCTCAACCGGGGAAGATTGATGACAAGGATCTTCCTCCCGAGCCAACAGAGAGAGAAAGCCTTCCCCTGGAGCTGGCACCCTGAATTCGGACATCTAGCCTCCTAGACTGAGAGAATAAACTTCTCCTTGTTAAACCCATCCACTTGTGGTATTTCTGCTATAGCAGCACTAGATAACTAAGACACCCTTTTACAGACCAGGACCTGGAGTGGTAGAGCGATTCATTGATTTGCTTGTGTCACTCGTCAATGAGTGGTGGGTAGAAATCTGTTTTGATTGACCACTGAAATGAGAACCTACAGGCATCCAAATGGACTTCTAACATTTACCTCACTTGGAAGCTGTAGGTCTGATTCCCTTCTGTGTATGTAGGCATGTTCTAGCAACATAGGGAATGAAAACCTCCCTCAGACCTCCTTCCCACACTATCTGTGACTGTGGTCCCAAACCTGACTTACCTGCAGAATCACTTAGTCAAGGCAACAGTTTCATTTGGGACTGGGGGGTGATTAAGAAGGATCCTTTGTGTGCACTGATGTTCAGTGTGTGGAAATGTGTCCTCTGGAGATGGTAGGGAGAGCAGAGGGTGAGCAGGTCAGAGCAGAACTGCCATAGCTACAGGTCACTGGACAATAGCAGAGGAAGTCAGGTGACTGCATTCTGTTTCCAACCCAAACTAATCGTGAGATCTTAGATAAGCCCTTTAACCTCTCTGGGCCTTAGTTTCCTCATTTGTAAAATAACAACACCACCTGTCCAAAGTACCTTACAAGAAGACTGTCATGGAAGATGGGAGTGTTTTTGCTCTAATGTTTTTGCTACTCTAGGACAAGGTCAACCTGAGGACATAACATGCGCTTGCAAGTGGGAAGCCATTTCCACGCCTCCAACACCTCCATCCCATCCAGCCCTCCACCCACTCCTTAGCAGGCATGGGCAGAATTTGGTGGTTATTGTTTATTTTTAAAAATAAACTCAGACTTCCGGGCAACATGGCACTAAATATAGAAGCCGTTCCTCCACAGCAAAGATCCAAAAAACTAAGTCAGACAGAGACACAAATCAGTCCTGAAACCCTAAGCATCAAATGAAGAGATAAAGAACTCAGCCAAGCACTGAATGGAATAAAAAACTGACCGAGAACAGAGAGTGAGGAGAGATACACGCAGAGGACCTCATCAGCTACTGAAGCATGGATCCACCATCTTGGACTCCTATTGGAATCAGTGAACAGGGGGAATGAGAAAACAGCTTCATGGAGTTCCCAGCAGAAGACAGAACAACTGGTAACCAGTGATATATGCTTTCCCACCCCCCACCCTTCTTCACCCCCACTCGGCCTCCTCTGCTTCCTGTGGCCACAGTCTCCTGGCCAGGAAGCACCAGCTACAACTTGGTATCACTTGGATTCCACCTGCCTGCACTGGCCAGCTCCCTGAGTGCCACTTGTTGGCTGCTGATGTTGCTTTTTTCCACTTCTTTAGATTTCTTCCTTACCTCTCACATCCCCCCACCCCCACCCCATCCCTCTCAAATACCTAGCTCCGTGTGCCATCTTTGCTTCTCCATGAAAGGCTGAAAAACACCGCTCAACTGTGAAACTGCCTCCCGGCCCATGCCACCACACCGGTGGGATGCCTGGGGCTTTTAGTTTGTTTGTTTTTCTGATTTGTTCTGTTTTGATTTGTTTGTTTGTTTTCCTTTTCTTTTCTCAGCTTGGGAGCCCCTTCTAGCTGAGCAGTACTACATGGCTTGGGAGCTACTCCCTTACTCTGTGCAGATGCACGGTAACATCCCTGGGGGGCATTTCTTCTTCTTCTTCTTTTTTTTTTTTTGCTTTTTTCTTCTGTTTTCTTCTCTCTCTTTTTCCCTTTTTGTCTTTCTTCATTTCCAGTTTCTTGTCTCTCTATATTTACCTTCTCTTCCTGTCTCCTGAACACCTGTTGCTGTGTGACACCTCTACCCCTTCTAGCCAGGCTGTACTTCACAGCCTGGGAGCAACTTCCCCAGTCCTACCAACTGCACCAGTGGGATCCCTGGGGGGATTCTTTTTTCTTTTTTCCCTCTATTTTTTTTTATGTATTCATTTTTTTCTTTTACGCTTATTCTTTTTTTCTTTTTGTTTTTCTCCATTTCTCAGTCTCTCATCTCTCCACTCCAACAGCAAGCTCCCTTAGCACTCTTTTTTGTTTGTTTGTGTGTATGTTTTTGGCTCCTGCTCCTCTCTCCTCTCTCTCCTGTTTCCCATACCCATCTTAGCTCTACACATCACAATCTCCCTCCTCGTTTTTGCCTACTTGCACCGTGCTCTGAACATCACAACCCCAAGCAGCACAGGCATGGCCTGCCAGAACCTGCCCTGCACTGATTCGCAGTTCTCACTGTTGGCCCTAGTATGTGTCACAAACAACCCATCCCAGCAACTCCACTTCAGCTGGATGTGCCCTGCTGTACCATACCTGAGTGACTGACCCTGCCCATTGGAGAAGGATGTGAAAAGTATCGTGCCCACAGATGAGTGAACAACCAAGAATGCACAGTCTGTCTGCTCAGACATAACCAAATAAAAACGTGGGACAAAACAAATCTATAATCAATAAATGAGTAAAATAACTACTGAATGTGTCAAAGACAGCAGATAGTATCAAAACATTTACAAAAACAGGACAGGATGGTTCCAGTAGGTGTCCAAAATAAAACACCAGATGACTTTACAGTAGAAGAAAAGGCACTAGAACTACTGATAGGAAATTCAAATCTCTAATACTCAGAATTATCCAAGAATTGAAGCAAAAAGCAGACAAAAATGAGGAAAAAAATAGACAAATTCATGGAAAAGGCAGACAAATTCATGGAATGTACAGACCAAAAAATTGGAAGAATTCAAGAAAATAATACGGGAACAAAATGTTAAAATAAATTCACAACTAGAAATCATACAAAAACAACAATTAGAAATCCAAAAGATAAACAACAAGATTTCAGAAATGGATGGTGCCATAGAATGGCTGAGGAGCAGGTTTGAAACAGTGGAAGACAGGATCAGTGAACTTGAAGACAAACAGTTGGATATAACCCTGTTTGAGGAAAAATCAGAAAAAAGAACAAAGAAAAATCAAGAAACCCTGAGAATTATATGAGATACAATCAAAAGCAAAAATCTGTGAGTGATCAGATTTCCAGAACAGGGGGAGAAAACAGAAAACACAGAGAGGATCATTGAAGAATCGCTGACAGAAAACCTCCCCAATATTATGAAAGAGGAAAAGCTGACCATTCAAGAAGCTCATCAAACGCCATATAAGATAGACCCCAAGAGAAAATCACCAAGGCATATCATAATCACATTTGCTAAAACCAAAGACAAACAAAGAATCCTGAGAGCAGCTCAAGAAAAACAAAAAGTCACAGAGGAGAAACAATAAGACTGAGCCTGGATTATTTGGCAGAAACCATGCAGGCAAGAAGTTAATGGAATGACATATATAAAACCTTGAAAGACAAAAATTGCCAGCCAAGAATAATATATCATGCAAAACTCTTGTTCAAATATGATGGTGAAATTAGGTCATTTCCAGACAAACAGAAATTAAGGGACTATGTAAAAACCAAACCAAACTTATAAGAATTATTAGAGGGAGTCCACTGATCTGAGAACAAACAACATCAGACCACAGGCTGAATCTAGGACACAGGATTGTACCAGCCAGATACCAACCTAGGAAATGAACTCTCAAGGACTATCCAAAACCAAAAGAATTACAAAGGGAACCAGAGAGGTTAATCTCTAAATGACAACAGCATCAGAACAATAAAAGGGAATAAACAGTGTAGGTATAGAAGTTTCTAATGGAGAGGAAGGCACGACAAGATCAAGTAATAATAGACTGGTTCAAACCTAGGAAGATAAGGGTAAATTTCAAGGTAACCACAAAGAAAGTTAACAAACCTATTCATCAAAATAAAGAAGAAAAACATAAAGTTTCAATAAAAACAAAACCTACAAAAATAAAAGAAATGAAAAAACTCCACAAACAGAAGGAATTCAGCACAGGAGAGTAAGAGAAACAAAGAAAACGTTAACACCACCAAAAAAGCACTACAGAACGACAGCAATAAATTCACACCTATCAATAATTACATTGAATGTACATGGCCTAAATGCACCCATAAAGAGATGGAGAGTGACAGAATGGATAAAAAAACAGGATCCATCAGTACGCTGTCTACAAGAGACACACCTTAGAAAAAAGACGTAAATTTATTAAAAATCAAAGAATGAAAAAAAATACATCAAGCAAACAGCTACCAAAAAGAAGCAGGAGTGACAATACTAATCTCAGATAAAATAGACTTTAAAACAAAATCCACCATAAAAGACAAAGAACACTATATAATGATTAAGGGGATGATCCATCATGAGGACATAACCATAATAAACATCTACACACCCAATGACAGGGGTCCCAAATACATAAAACAAACTCTAACAATACTGAAAAGAGAAATTGACAGTTCCACAATAATAGTAGAAGACTTCAATACACCACTCTTGGTAAAGGACAGAACTTCTAAAAAGAAACTCAACAAACATACAGAAGACCTAAAGGGCACAATCAACCAACTTGACCTCATAGACATATACAGAACACTCCACCCTACAGCCACAAAGTACACATTCTTTTCCAATGCACATGGAACATTCTCCAGAATAGACCACATCTTAGGCCACAGAGCAATCCTCAACAAGATCCAAAACTTTGAGATAATACAAAGTATCTTCTCTGACCACAATGCCATCAAGGTAGAAATTAACAGCAGGAAGAGCAAGGAAAAAAAATCAATTACATGGAAACTGAATAACACCCTGCTTACACATTACTGGGTAAGAGAAGAAATCAGACATTTCAAAAAATTCCTAGAATCAAACAAGAGTGAAAACAAGTCATACCAAAACCTTTGGGACACAGCAAAGGCAGTCCTTAGAGGACTATTTATAGCAATAGATGCACACATCAAAAAAGAAGACAGGGAGAAAATCAAAACATTAACTACAGAACTTGAACAAATAGAGAACAGCAAAAAAAGCCCAGGGCCACTAGAAGAAAGGAAATAATAAAGATCCACAGAAAGAAATGAAATAGAGAATAGAAAAACAATAGAAAGAATCAACAAAACAAAAAATTGGTTCTTTGAAAGGATGGACAAACCACTGGCCAGAAAAACAGGAGAGGACACAAATAACCCAAATAAGAAATGAAACGGGGGACATTACAACAGACACAACTGAAATAAAAAGGATTATAAAAGAGTGTTATGAAAAACTATACTCCAACAAATTTGAAAACCTAGAAGAAATGGATAAATTTCTAGAAACACAATACCTACCCAAACTACCACAAAGTGATGTCAAAAATCTGAACAGACCCATAACAAGAGAAGAGATTGAAAAGGTAATTAAAAAAAACTCCCAACCAAAAAAAGTCCTGGCCCAGATGGCTTCACTGGAGAATTCTACCAAACATTCAGAGAAGAGGTTATACCAGTACTACACAAACTATTTCAGAACATAGAAAAGGAGGGACACGTCTGAATTCATTTTATGAAGCCAGCATAACCCTGATACCCAAACCAGGCAAAGACACCACAAAAAAAGAAAATTACAGACCAATATCTCTCATGAATACAGATGCAAAAATTCTCAACAAAATTCTAGCCAGTATCAAAAAAATAATACACCATGACCAAGTAGGATTCATACAAGGTATGCAAGGATGGTTCAACATTAGAAAATCAATCAACATAATCCACCACCTAAATAAAAGGAAAGAAAAGAATCATGTGATCATCTCAATTGACTCTGAAAGGGCATTCGACAAAGTCCAAGACCCATTCCTGATAAAAACTCTCAAAAAAATAGGTATAGAAGGGAAATTTCTCAATACAATAAAGGGCATCTATGCAAAAGCCATGGCCAACATCATTCTTAATGGAGAAAGGCTGAAAACATTCCCCTTGAGAACAGGAGCAAGACACGGATGCCCTTTATCTCCACTCCTATTTAACATTGTTCTAGAAGTCCTAGCTAGAGCAATAAGGCAAGAAAAAGAAATAAAGGGCATCCAAATTGGTAATGAAGAAGTTAAACTGTCCCTGTTTGCAGATGATATGATACTATATGTAGAAAACCCTAAAGACTCCATGAAAAAACTACTGGAACTAATAGAAAGATTCAGCAGAGTAGCAGGATACAAGACAAACGTATAAAACTCAGTTGGATTCCTATACACCAATAAAGAGAATGATGAAAAGGAAATCAGGAAAACAATACCATTTATAATAGCCCCTAAAAAAATAAAATACTTAGGAATAAATCTAACTAGGGATGTAAAAGACCTATACAAAGAAAACTACAAAACACTACTGCAAGAAACCCAAAGGGATCTACATAAATGGAAAAACATACCATGCTCATAGAAAGGTAGACTCAACATTGTGAAAATGACAATTCTACCCAAAGCAATTTACAAATACAATGCAATCCCCGTCCAAATACCAACAACATTCTTTAAGGAGATGGAAAAACTAATCATTAACTTTATATGGAAAGGGAAGAAGCCCCAAATAAGTAAGGCTCTGTTGAAGAAGAAGAATAAAGTAGGAGGACTCATACTACCTGACCTCAGAACCTGCTATACAGCTACGGTAGTCAAAACAGCCTGGTACTGGTACAACAACAGATACGTTGACCAGTGGAACAAAATTGAGAACCTAGATGTAAGTATATCCACCTCCTGTCACCTGATCTTCGACATGGGCCCAAAGTCCATCAAATGGGGTACAGACAGTCTTTTTATCCAGTGGTGCTGGAAAAACTCGATGTCCATCTTCAAAAAAGGAAACAAGACCCATACCTCGCACCATATACAAAAACTAACTCAAAATGGATCAAAGACCTAAATATAAAGCCAAAAACTATAGTTCATAGAATAAAAAATACAACCACCACTACAGGCCCTAATACATGGCATTAACAGGATACAAACCATAACCATCAACACACAAACCCCAGAAGATAAGCTAGATAACAGGGATCTTCTAAAAATCAAACACCTATGCTCTTCAAAAGACTTCACCAAAAGAGTGAAAAGAGAACGTACAGTTGGCAAAAAAATTTTGGACAGTACAAGTCAGACAAAGGTCTAATCTCCATAATCTACAAGAAAATCCAACACCTCTACAACAAAAAGACAAATATTCCTATTAAAAAATGGGCAAAGGAAATGAACAGACACTTCACCAAAGAAGACATTCAAGCGGCCATCAGACGCATGAGGAAATACTCGCGTTCACTAGCCATTATAGAAATAAAAATTGAAACCATAATGAGATACCACCTCACCCCGGCATTACTGGCACGAATCAAAAACACTGGAAATAACAAATGTTGGAGAGGCTGTGGGGAGATCGAAACTCTTAAGCACTGCTGGTGGGAATGCAAAATGATACAACCATTTTGGAAAATGATATAGCACTTCCTTAGGAAGCTAGAAATAGAAAGACCATATGATCCAGCAATCCCACTCCTAGGAATAAATCCTAGAGAAATAAGAGCCGTCACACTAATAGACACGTGCACACCCATGTTCATTGCAGTATTGTTCACAGTAGCAAAAAGATGGGAACAACAGATGAATGGATAAACTATGGTACATACACACAATGGAGTATTATGCAACGATAAAGAACAGTGATGCATCTCATAACATAACATGGATCAAACTGGAGGACATTACGCTGAGTGAAATAAGTCAATCACGAAAGGACAAATATTGTATCAGACCTCTACTGTAAAAACTCATTAAAAAGTTTACACACAAAACGAAAATCTTGGTTGCTTATGAGGGATGGAAAGAGAGGGGGGAACTAAATAGACAATAGATAAGTGGTAAATTTGGTGAAGGGTAAGACAGTACACAATACTGGGGAAGCCAGCACAACTTGTACAAGGAAAGGTCATGGAAGCTCCATGGACACATCCAAACTCCCTGAGGGACTGAATTGCTGGGCGGAGGGATGTGGGGACCATGGTCTCAGGGAACATCTAGCTCAATTGGCATAATACAGTTTATAAAGATAATGTTCTACATTCTACCTTGACGAGTAATGTCTGGGGTCTTAAAAGCCTGTGAGCAGCCATCTAAGATACTTCACTGGTCTCACCCCTTCGGCAGCAAGGGAGAATGAAAAAACAAGATACAAGGAAAAGATTAGTCCAAAGGACTAATGGACCATGGCCTCCACCAGGCTTAGTCCAGTACAACTAGATGGTGCCTGGCTACCACCACTGACTGCTCTGACCGGGATCACAACAGAGTGTCCTGGACAGAGATGGAGAAGGATGTAGAACAAACTTCTAATACACATGAAAAAGACCAGATTTAATGGCCTGACAGAGGCTGGAGAAACCCTGAGAGTATGGCCCCTGGACATCCTTTAGCTCAGTAGTGAAGTCACTCCCGAGGTTCATCATTCAGCTGGGGATTGGACAGCCCTGTAGAACAAAATGGGACTAATGAGACACATCAGTCCAGGGACAAGGACTAGAAGGCAGGAGGGGACATGAAAGCTGGTGACAGGGAACCCAAGGTTGAGAAGGGACAGTGTTGACACGTCATGGGGTTGTTAACCATTGTCATAGGGCAATATGTGTACTAACTTGTAATGAGAAACTATTTGTTCTGTAAGCCTTCATCTAAAGTACAAAAAAACAAAAAAAAAAAGAATTATCTATATGACATCAAATTGACAACAGCAACTCAAAAGGTTTGATGGGAAGCCTAGGGGACAGTGAATTGAAGATAATGGTGATGGAATAATTTGGAAAAGGATAGTGAGAATAGCAGCACAACTGGAAGAATGTAATTGATCTCACTGAATTGTACATGTAGAAATTCTTGAAATTGTGTGTCTTTGGCTATGCATATTTTCACCAAAAAAGAATAAAAAAGGTCCTCCAAGGTCGAGAAGGGAGAGTGTTGACATGTCATGGGGTTGTTAACCAATGTCATAAAACAATATGTGTACAGACTGTTTAATGAGAAACTATTTGTTCTGTAAGCCTTCATCCAAAGTACAATAAAAAAAAAAATAAACTCAGCTTTTCTAATACAGAGAACAAATAACAAATAGGATGGCTGGTCAAGGAAACTGAAATACATATTTATAAGCAAAACTACTGTGTTAGTTTTTACAAATAGAAAGTCATTCTGTAAGATTATCTAGGTGTAATGCTCCTTAGAAGTAAAGATGGCGAGACATCGTCTCACGTACTTTGGACATGTTATCAAGAGGAACCAGTCCCTGGAGAAGGACATCATGCTTGGTTAGGCAGAGGGTCAGCGAAAAAGAGGACTCTGAACGAGATGGATTGATACAGTGGCTATAACAATGGGCTCAAAAATAGCAACAATTGTGAGGATGGCACAGGACTGGGCAGTGTTTCATTCTGTTATACATAGGCACGCTATGAGTCGGAATCGACTAGATGGCACCTAACAGCAACAACAGGTGTAAGGAATGAAATCAGTTCAAAAAATGTTTATTTTGGAAATGCCCAGAGTTGGCAATTTAGAAGCGTTCGTGAGAAATACGCTGTCACTATGCCCTTGCCCTAAAACGTGCCTAGGACATGGTTTTGCCAAACCAAAGAAAGCTGGCAGGAGACTTTTCCTGGTCATCCCAAAACAGTATATAGCTGTTTAATAACACAGGGGAGACAGAGGCACCATGTCAGCTGGGTCTAAAAAGGCTCGAGGCTCCACCACGCACACCAACATAGGAAGGGGCTGGACAAAAGGCAGCAGCACCCCCTTTGCTTCTCCCCAGGTCACCACTGGGCAGCATGTTGTCCTTTGATGCCAGCCCTCCCTGTTCCAAGTTGCCTTTGGTTTGTATTGTATCTGATTTCATCTGAGTTAATATATTTGTAGACAATGGGTATACACAGTAGGATTTGCTCCAGGAAATGTTGGCAATAAGTTTTATCTTGTGATCCATTGATTCTGACTGCCTGGAGTGCTATGTTGAAAATGAGTCTGAGGAAAAACCTGGCTCAGGGGCAAAGAGTAATGAGGGAACCTATTTTACGTAGCCACATCCCTTCTCTCAGGCCCAGATTTCCCTTGGTATGGTCTTGGCTGGCAGCCTTTGACACTAAGCTTGTTGGCTTTATTTTAAACACACCAGAACTGTGCATAAGGCAATGGTGTGTAAGTTTTGTGCATTGAGAAAAAGGACCTTCAATCTCATTCACTGTGTAAATTAATTGTGTAAATGTGAAGTTCACAGAATCCTAGGAGCCCTGGTGGCACAGAGGTTAAGCACTTGGCTGCTAACCAAAAGTTCGATGATTTGAACCCACCAGCCTCTCAGGAATGGATTACCCAGTACGCAAGCTAAGCATGTGCTTAGGTCATCAACAAAACACAGGTACTAGCAGTCCAAAGCAAAGACCCATAGATGCAAAGCAGACAGGGCACAAGGAAAAGAGAGCACTGTGGTGGAAGGGAACTGGCAGGGGACTAAATGAAACTGATGCCATCTCCAGTGTGTGAGAATACGTTGGCCAGAAATAAAGTTTGTGCGGGGTCAAGAGGATGCCCATACAAAATGTTGTTTAAGCTATGAGGCCCCTACCACTTCAACACCTTTGTTGACATTTGTCTCCTATGGTCCCCTACCATGTAATTGAAACTCCTTTTCTTGGCAGGTCTCTTGGGAATATACTATTTCTTTCTAATAAACAAGAGGTGGGGGTAGGCTGTTAAGTCTAACTCTTGCTACATTCACCCAATATGCAACTGGATCCAACATGAGTGGTTACTGGGCAAGGACTGATTATTTTGATAGATAACAGGTCTCTGATCCTTTTTGAGAGAACTGTCTTGCACATCCACATTTGCTGATCCAGCAGCTCCAGCCAGGAGGGTCAGCAGTGCTCTTTGCCATGATACAAACACAAGGGTATGCCCTTGAGCCTATCCTGGTAAACAACCAAAGGGAACTCGAGTCCCAGGTGATGCACAAAAGTGAGGGAACTCTTATAAGTCGACCATTGCAACAAATTGAGTCAGGTTACTTTTTAAATGTGTAGCATTTAGGTATGGAGTTATGTCCTAAATTTTGTAAACAATAATATTTATAACTTTAACTTTAAAATATGTTTGGCATACACATAGACGCAATCTAGCATACATTTCATATAATACTAACACGGGTAATAATATAATACTAACATAGCAAACGTCCAAAACATGCTTGATATTACTCTATATCTTCTAATAAACAAGGTATTACATTAAAAGGATGAAAACTTCAATATTTATTTACCATGCAAATGTATGTTTCTATTTTGCAACAATGGATGTATTTCTAAATTCATCTTTTAAGAAAGCAGCAAAGGGCATTTACCAGAACATTACATTTACATTTTATCAGAATATTTATGCATTTCTGTGTAAGGAAATTGAACAATTCCTCAAGGAAATAAATGAATGTTTAGATATTAAAAATTACATAAAAGTATTTTATTTTCCATTTCCCTTTAGACTGACTTTCTTTTAAGAAATTGATTGATATTGTTGTGACACACACACGCATGTATACATGTATATATATAACTCACATATCCCATTCAAATGGGTGAGTAAGTGGTGGGGGGGACACCACAGATTATCAGTGTTCAGGGCCCTCATGTGCCTTAATCTGGCCCTGCAGCAGCTCTGAATTAGAAAGATGTGCAGTCCAAGGCCGTAAAGATTACAGCCTTGGAAACCCTATGGGGCAGTTCTACTCTGTCCTAGAAGGTCACCATGAGTCAGAATCAACTCGATGGCAGTTAGTTTTTTTTTTTTTTTTTTTTTTTTTTTTTTAGTGTAGCTCTAGGTCCACCCTTCTCCACATTTTAGCATCCATTCTGAATCTGAGGAAGCCAGGGCTTTGAACCAGTTTGTCGTGGTTAAGGTTGTGTGTCAACTTGGCTGGGCCATGACTCTCAGTAGTTTGGTAATTATGATGTAGTTTGGCAGCTATGTAATGATGTAATCACTTTCATAATGAGATCTGCTATAATGTAATCAGTTCCATGATGAGATCTGATATGAGCAGACAATCAGTTGAAAGGGATTTTGCTTCAGGGTGTGGTCTGCATCCAATATATGTGGACTTTCTGGCAAAACTCGTGGGCTTTTGCTTGCTCTGGACCCTGCATCTGGCTCCTGTTCATCTGACCTCTGGTTCTTGTGACTTGAGCTAGTAGTTTACCTGCCAGTCTTGGGAATCATCAGCCCCTGCAGCTACATGAGTCAGGAGAAGCCTCCAGCCTGATCCACAAACTTGGCACTTTCCAGCCTCTACAACCACATGAGCCATTTCCTTGATATAAATCTCTCTCTCTCTCTCTATATATATGTATATATATACATATACACATGCTTCACTGGTTTTGCTTCTCTAGAGAACCGAGCCTAAGACACAGTCCATTCTGGTTCAGTCATGGCTGAGGAGGTGACACTGGAATAGACCTGGATTTTTAAAATTTGGGTGAACTGGAACCACAACCAGAAAAGGAAAAATTACATGTCAAAGCCCTGCTAGAAACTTAATCTTCCTCTTAGAAAACAAGGGCAGTGTACGTGTTGCATAGCAACCAAATCTCTTGCCCATTGGATTCTGTGCAGAGTCAGAAACTGGGTGCCAGGCTTAAAGATGGCAGCCAACCATGCCGCTTTCAATGTATGTTGCTCTTCTTAGAGCTGACAGTAATCCAATCGCACGCATCAGGTTCCTGAAAGGACTCACTACACCTCTTCTGAGTCTCCCATTCCAGGGCTTTGACTCGTAATTTTCCTGCTCCAGTTATTGTTCCAGAACCATATTTTAAAAATTCACTCAAATATTAAAAATTTGGGTCTCTTGTAGTTTTGCTTCACTGACCATGACTGAACCAGTTCAAACTGGTTCAAAGCCCTGGAGGAAACAGGCTCAGGGAGGTTACCTGACTTGCCTAAATCCACTCAGCCAATGGGTGGAATAGCTGGGACTAGAACCAGTTGTCTGTACCCTCATGTCTTGGGACAGCTGACACAGACTAAGAGGATCAGAACCTGAGACAAGACGTGTCTCCTTGAATGGAACACGCACATGGAGAACACACTGAGAGGCCTTTGCAAAGAGCTGGTGCAATCTGAAAGACGCAACATGGTCTCTGAAGGTCATGGTTGCAGAAAGAGGTAGTACAATTAATGGCTGTTGGGACCCAAGAGGAAGAGCTGAGAGCAGGTAACTCTGGGAGGTCTTGCAGGCCGGTGGTGTTTGGTGTCCTGGCAGCAGGGGGCATGCCCCAGGCACTGGGCCCATTTCCAGCACTCCTGTCCCTGGGAGGGTGTCTTGCACGAGAAAGTCATGAACTCAGCCCCACAGGGATTAAAGTGGTTGGCAAGAGAGAACAATGGATATTTAAGTTCAAGAAACAGGGCAGAAACCCAATTATCAGGCCAAAAATGGGGTTCATTTTGAGGCACAAAGTAATAGAACACATGGCTGGGTCCTGGAAGGGGTGTCAGAGTGTTGGGTTAAACTCACTAGGCCTGAGGTCAGGATTAGTGCCAGAGGCCAGACTGGCATTGAGCCTGCAGGTTTGATGTGTTTAAAAGGGAGAGGGCAGGGATGAAAGTGAAGGTTGAGAACCAGGCTGAAATTTGCACTGACTTTAGTCCAGAGCTCTTTCCTAGTAAATATTTACCTGTCTGTTAGAAGTCTGCAAAGCTGGAGACTGTTCACCTTGGATCTAAAAGACACAAATGAAAGAAATGATGAAGAGACATGAGTTTCTGATTAACTCTTACAAGTTTGGGGAAGCCGTTATATTTACCCAGGTTTGGCAATAGCATATTGAGTAACACAGGCAAAGGGAAGTCACAGCCTTTGGCTAGCTTCATCCATGGCCAAGCTTCAAGACCTTCAGAAATACTAGGAAAATAGGCTTTTGGAAGTATAACACAGGTCATCCTTTCAAAAAGTCAAGTAGGGAGTAAAATGTGCAATTCTGTCATTGAGATAATTGCCACTGTCCCCATAGTGCAGCAAGAGGGGAATTGAGATCCACTTTGGAAGCAAGACTGGAGGGTCAGGAGAATACTAGCGTTGGAGTCAGAGCACTGGGTTCTGGGCTAGACTCGGTCACAGCAGTGCTCTGGACAATGTCCTCATCTATGACCTGGGGATTATACCCAAGAAAGATACAAAGATTAAATGGAATCATATCTTTGAAAGTGCATTGAAGAAAGTGACAGAGAATCATTCTCCTATAATTTATGCCCACAATCCCTTCCTCCTTTCTCAGCTGTGTAGATATTCTTGGCTGAGTTGACGAGTGAATACTCCACTTGATTTAACATGTGTGGACTGAGTCTTGTGACTAACCCCACTGTCCCTCAGGAGCTTGGTGGCTGGTCTTTCCAGTTATACCTCACCTTGTATCTAATTCCACACTCACTCTCTTAGAGCAGTAGACAGAGGCTAACACTCCTGTCCCTACCCATGCACATAAGACAACTGGGACCAAGTCATAGAAAACTAACTCCTTTTCTGCAAAAATGCCATATTGCAGAGTTGTAGAAGGAAGATGAAATATAAACTAATTAAGAATAATGTTTGGTGGGTTCATAGCTGACTGAATCAATACTCCTTCAGAGTTGCTGGATGTCATTGTGTCAGCCAGAGGGAGATGGTTAGGGCTCTGTTCCTGGCCATGAACAAGGTGACAATTATATGAGTAACACGGATGAAGCATAGAAAGCACGCTTCTCAGATCTGTAGATGTGAGAAGATAATCAAAACCAAATAATAAACACTAACAAAAACCAAATAAATGCCCACAGGATTTTATAGTTTTCAATCCAAGCTGTGCATTAGAGTCAACTGTGAAGCATTCCAAAAAAATATTCTTGCCTACCAATTTAGTTTAATTCCCTTGGGAATAAAAAAAAAAAGAGAAAAAGTGGGAAAAAACTTTACACGACCAGGACTCTCACCTGGTAATTCTGATCCAGTAGGTTTTTTGTTTCTTACAATTTATTTTATTTTTATTGTTATTGAGAATATACACAGCAGAACATAACACCAATTCAACAGTCTTTACATGTACCATTGAGTGACATTGATTACATTCTTCGAGTTGTGCAACCATTCTCACCGGCCTTTTCTGAGTTGTTCTTCCCCCATTAACATAAACTCACTGCCCCCTAAGTCTTCTATCTAATCTTTCAAGTTGCTGTTGTCAGTTTGATCCCATATAGATAGATCTTAAAAGAGCACAATGCTCAAGACAGACATTCTTTACTAGTTGAACTATTGTTTGGTTTTAAGGAGCCTTCAGGGGGTTGGTAAGTTTTGAATGGGGTCAATGTATGTGAAAAACATTTCAAAGTTGAGTTCAAAAACATATAGAAAATGGTATATCCTGTATAATACTAATTATATAAAAATACATATGTGAAGATAAAAGACTAGAAGGAAATATACCAAACTATTAACTGTAATTAACTCAGATTTCAGAGACAGAGTGATTTTTATTTTCATTATATTTTCCAACTAAGTTTTCCACAATCATAATGTATCGCTTTTATACTCACGTGGAAAAGGTTGCTTTAAAAAAAAAAAAAGACAAGAGTTGACTGACCCCTTTGTGTAAGCTAACTGTATAAAACGTTGGTTACTAAAACAATGACCAGAATCCTAGGCTGATGATGGGGACCCACTGAAGCACAGTAATAGCACAATTATGCCTGTCCTGGGTAGAACTCATCACTAAGATTGTGTGTTAGTCTGCGGGCCACACATTAGTAGGGATATCGTCCTTCAGGAAATGAAGGGTCTGCAACCATATCATGTGAGTCAAGAGAATGAACCTGGTTTTGTTCTGATGTATGTAAGGTCACCATGAATTGGAGTGTGACTTGACAGCAGCTATCATCTAGCTTTATCTTTTTTTATTAGACAGTTTTCCAAGCTCTTCTTTATCTCCTTGATTGAAGCACACACATGCATATGCATAATATGGTTTTTTGAAGCTCAGAGATAAATGCTGTTCAGGTGAGAGAAGGAGTGAGGGAAGTTGTCGAGATCTGAGAGAAGAAGATGAATGAGGTTCATATGGGATCCACATAGCTCCTTTGCGACCCTTCAAATGGACTCTATCATCCCTAGTTTTCCTCAGGACATATTAACTACACGCCTGTGAGGCAGGTAGCTCAAGCTGGGAGAGTTCTTAGGACATTGCCCTCTGGAATTGGCCAAGGCCAGGACTAAGGAAAAGGAGGCAAAGAGCTGATCATACAAGAATCAGTAGAGCCAAAACCAGGGTCCAGACACCGGGCCCAGACACCGCAGGAATCAGAGAAGGTTCTAGTGGGGCTTTTTAGGGAAGACAGCATTTATTCCCTGGGCATGTTTTATGAGTTTGGCACCACGCTATCTACAAAAGCCTTGAGAAGTATCACATTACTGAGATGAGTAAACTGAGGATGATAGAATTTAAGTATCTTGCTTTACGTTGCCAGCTAGCGGGGAGCAGAGCTAGAATTCAAGTCCAAGACTGCTTGACAGCAAAGTCCATGCTGTTTATAATGCCATGCAGCCTCCTTCTCAGAGAAATGCCAATTAACTGGGCTCAAGAGGGTAATTTTGTTTGATCCCTGTGGTTGGATAATGAAAAAGGAAGACAGAAGAATTGATGCATTCAAACGGTGGTGCTGGCAAAGAATGTTGACTATATTGTGGACTTCCAGGAGAATGAACAAATCAGTCTAGGGAGAAACACAACCAGAATGCTCCTTAGACAAAGATGATGAGACTTTAGCTTGCTTACTTTGGACACCAACAGGAAAGAACAATCACCAGAAAAGGACACTGTGTTTGGTAAAGTGGAGGGAGGGTTGGCCAAAAAGAGGAAAACCCTCCATAAGACGGGTTGACACAATAGCCACAATGGATCAAACATATCAAAGATGGTGGAGATGGTGCAGAACCGGGCAACATTTCATCCTATTATACATAAAGTCATCATGAGTCAGAGCTGACTTGATGGCAACTAACAACAGGAGGGTAGGGCTATGAGATTGGAGCAGAGGAATCAACAGTCTGCAGCTCATGAGATCAAGGCCAAGAGTCCAACACAGACACACTCAGACCCTCCTTTCCCTCCTCTCTTTCCCACCTCCTCCTGTCCCTTTACCAGTCTGGGAGAGATGAGACCCAGGGAAAGGTTGTGGAGGACGGGGGATTGGGCTGAGTCTATAGGTGCACCCAGAGAGCAAGTCTTACGTAAGCCAAGGCAAATGAGCCAGAACAGACTCCCACAGGAGTTGTTGAACACCCACCACGAGCTCAGTGCAGACAGCTTACCTCTTCACTGGAAAGCACCCAAAATTGTTAAAAGACAACCAGGGCTCTATATGACTAGAGGCCAGAGGGAGAGCTTCAGGCAACAAGGACTCAGTCAGTAGTTGAGAGCAGAGGAGAGCAGTATGGTTGAAGGCAGCTAGGAAAGGCTTCCAAGAGGTGCACAGACTCCAACCGAAATCCAGCCTACACAGTGTCTGGCTTACAACAAATGTTTGTAGAATGAAAACTGAAAGGGGATTTAGTCTGAATTCAGATAGGAGGAAAGAAGTTGAGATGATATTCCAAGAACAAGGAAAAAACACCTGAGAAGTCTTAGGAGCAGGGTCAAAATCCATTGCCAGTGAGTTGACTCCAACTCATAGTGACCCTATAGGACAGAGCAGAATTGCCCCCATAGGGTTTCCAAGGTTGTAAAGCTTTATGGAAGCAGATTTCCACGTCTTTCTCCAGTGGATGGGCTGGTGGGTTTGAACCACTGACCTGGTTAGCAGTCAAGTGCTTAACCACTGCAATACCAGGGTTCCTTAGGAGCATCATAGAGAGAGGGAAAACACCATGGTTCATATTGGGAAGGAGTAGAGGATAATACTGGGTAGCTGGTTGGGACTGACATATGCAGGGCCTTGAATGCCTAAAAAGTGTCCATTTTATCCTATAGGCACAGACTGCTTGCAAGCACTCTGGCATCTCCAATTGAGTGTTTAATAAGCAACTCAAAGTTAACTTGTCCAAAACTGAGCTCTTGATCTCTCCCCTCCAAATCCTAGATTTTTAACATCTTAGTTGATGATAATAACCCTGCCCTTCTACTTGCTCAGGCCAAAAATCTTGAAATCATTTTTGACCTTTCTTTCTCTCACAAACTATATCAGGATCATCAGGAAAGAAGATTGGTCCTACCATCCACAGCATGTCTAGATTCTAGAATCCAAGCACTTACTATCTCCACAACTCTTGCCTTGATCAATATTAAGGCTTCCTGACTAATCTTGATGCTTTCCTTCTTGCAATCCAGGGTCTGTTCTCAGTGCAGTGTTGTTGTGTTAGGTGCTGACAAGTCGTGTCCAACTCATGGCGACCCTATGTACAACACAAGGGAAAACTGCCCAGTTCTGCACCATCCTCACAGCCGTTTTTATGTCTGAGCCCACTGATGCAGCCATGGTGTCAGTCCATCACATTGAGGATCTTCCTCTTTTTCACTAATGCTTTACTTTACCATACATAATGTCCCTCTCTAGGGACAGGTCCCCTCTGATGACATGTCCAAAGTACATGAGACAAAGTCTTGCCATCTTTGCTTCTAAGACACATTCTGGCTGTATTTCTTTAAGACAGATTTGTTGGTTCTTCTGTCAGTTCATGATATATTCAATACTCTTTGCCAACACCATAATTCAAAGGCATCAATGCTTCTTTGCTCTTCCTCATTGTCCCGCTTTCACATGCATATGAAGTGATTGAAAATACCAGGGCTTGGATCAGGCACACCTTGGTCCTCAAGGTGACACCTTTGCTTTTTAACACTTTAAAGAGGTCTTTTGTAGCAGATTTGCCCAATGCAATATGTTGTTTGATTTCTTGACTGCTGCTTCCATGGGCATTGACTGTAGATCCAAGTAAAATGAAATCCTTGACAACGTCAATCTCTTCTCCGTTTATCATGATGCTGCTTATTGGTTCAGTTGTGGGGATTTTTGTTTTCTTTATGTTGAGATGTGATCCATACTGAAGGCTCTGGTCTTTGATCTTCATCAGTAAGTGCTTCAAGTTCTCTTCATTTTCAGCAAGCAAGGTTTTGTCATCTGCGTACCACAGGCTGTTAATCAGTCTTCCTCCAATGCAGATGCTCCATTCTTCTTCATATAGTCCAGCTTCTTGGATTATTTACTCAGTATGCAGATTGAATAAATATGGTAAAAGGATACAGTCTTGATGCATACCTTTCCTGATTTTAAATCATGCAGCATCCCCTTGTTCTGTTTGAATTACTGCCTTTTGGTCTGTGTACAGGTTCCACATGAGCATAATTAAGTGTCCTGGAATTCCCATTCCTTGAAATGTTATTCATAATTTGTTATGATCCACAGAATTGAATGCCTTTGCATAGTAAATAAAACACAGGTAAACATCTTTCTAGTATTCTCTGCTTTCAGCCAGGATCCATCTGACATCAGCAATGATACCCCTCTTTCAATGTCCTCTTCTGAATCGGGCTTGAATTTCTGGCAGTTCCCTGTTGATGAACTGCTGCAATCATTTTTGAATTATCTTTAGCATAATTTTACTTGTATGTGATACTAATGATATTTTCCAATAGTTTCCACATTCTGTTGGATCACCTTTCTTTGAAATAGGTTGGTATATGGATCTTCTCCAGTCGGGTGGCAGGGTACCTGTCTTCCAAATTTCTTGGCCTGGCTAAGTGATTGCTTCCAGCCTTGCATCCATTTGTTGAAACATCTCAATTGGTATTCTGCCAGTTGCTGGAGCCTTGTTTTTCCCCAATGCCTTCAGTGCAGCTTGGACTTCTTCCTTCTTCAGTGACATACCCAAAGACATCCTTCTAACAAGCAAATCAGACCATGTCGTGCCCTTACTCAAAACTTGTCATTGGCTGCCCTCTCCCAGAGTAAAAGGCCAATGTCCTTCCAAGGCTCTGCAAGGCCTATGGATTTGTGTGCCTTCCTCTGCCTCCCCTCATTTTATCTCTATGACCTCATCTCCTCCTCCCCTGCCTCCCTCCACACGCACCCTGTGCTTCAGCCATATTGGCCTCCTTGTTGGTCCTCAAACTCTCTTAACACTTTCCATCTTCAGGGCCTTTGCAATTGCTGTTCTTTCTGCCTAGAATGCTCTTTTCTAGAAATCAACATGACTTGTGCCCACACCTTGTTTATGTCTTTGCCCTAATGTCATCTTTTCAGTAAAGTCTTCCCTCACCAAAAACCAAAAGTAAGCCTGTTGTCTTTGAGTCAATACCAACTTCTGGAGACCCCATGTTTTTCAGAGTAGAATTGCTCCATAGGTTTTTCTTGACTGTAATCTTAACAGAAGCAGATTGTCAGGCTTTTCTTCTATGATGCCAGTGGGTGGGTTTGAACTGTCAACCTTCAGGTTAGTAGTGGAGCACAAACTGTTTGTGCCACCCAGGGACCCTCCTCTCACCACCTAACTAAAATCGCATTACTCTACTCCCTTGGCACTCTTATCCTTCCTTGCTTTATTTTTCTCCATGGCATTTATTACAATTTGACATAACTACATGTTTAATTTATGTCTATCTTTTGCAACTCTAATATAAGCTCCATGAGGACTAGACTTTTTATCTATTTTGTTTATTGTCGTGTATGTAGCCTCTAGAACCATGCCTTGCATATGGTCTGAATTCAATAAATCTAGGATAAAGTTATAATCAGAACATCCATTAATAATCAGAACATGGAATGTACAAAGCATGAATCTAGGAAAATTGGAAATCGTCACAAATGAAACGGAACGCATAAACATCGACATCCTAGGCACTAGTGAGCTGAAATGGGCTGTTATTGGCCATTTTGAATTGGACGATCATATGATTTACTATGCCAGGAATGACAACTTGAAGAGCAATGGCATTGCACTCATCGTCAAAAAGAGCATTTCAAGATCTATCCTGAAGTACAACGCTGTCAGTGATAGGATAATATCCATACGCTTACAAGGAAGACCAGTTAATACGACTATTATTCAAATTTACACACCAACCACTAAGGCCAAAGATGAAGAAATTGAAGCTTTTTACCAACTTCTGCAGTCTGAAATTGATTGAACATGCAATCAGAATGCATTGATAATTAATGGTGATTGGAATGGGAAAGTTGCAAACAAAGAAGAAGGATCGGTAGTTGGAAAATATGGCCTTGGTGATAGAAACAATACTGGAGATCCCATGATAGAATTTTGCAAGACCAAGGACTTCTTCATTGCAAATACCTTTTCTCACCAACATAAAAGGTGACTGTATAACCGACCTCGCCAGTTGGAATACACAGGAATCATATTGACTATATCTGTGCAAAGAGATAACAGAGAAGCTGAGTATCATTAGTCAGAACAAGGCTGGGGGCCGACTGCGGAACAGACCATCAATTGTTCATATGCAAGTTCAAGTTGAAACTGAAGAAAATTAGAACAAGTCCACGAGAGCCAAAGTACAACCTTGAGTATATCCCACCTGAATTATGAAACCATCTCAAGAATAGATTGGACACTTTGAACATTAATGACTGAAGACCAGACGAGTTGTGGAATGACATCAAGGACATCATACGTGAAGAAAGCAAGAGATCATTAAAAAGACAGGAAAGAAAAGACTGAGGTTGTCAAGGATTTCATTTTACTTGGATCCACAATCAACACCCATGGAAGCAGCAGTCAAGAAATCAAAAGACGCATTACATCAGGCAAATCTGCTGCAAAAGACCTCTTTAAAGTGTTGAAAAGCAAAGATGTCACCTTGCAGACTAAGCCATGGTGTTTTTAATGGCCTCATATGCATGTGAAAGCTGGACAATGAGTAAGGAAGACCAAAGAAGAATTGATGCCTTTGAACTGTGGTGTTGGTGAAGAATATTGAATGTACCATGGACTGCTAAAAGAACGAACAAATCTGTCTTGGGGAAGAAGTACAACCAGAATGCTCTTCAGAAGCAAGGATGGCGAGACTACATCTCACATACTTTGGACATGTTATCAGGAGGGACCAGTCCCTGGAGAAGGACATCTTGCTTGGTAAAGTAGAGGGTCAGTGAAAAAGAGGAAGACCGTCAATGAGATGGATTGATACAGTAGCTGCAACAATGGGCTCAAGCATAACAACGATTGTGAGGATGGTGCAGGACTATGCAGTGTTTCGTTCTGTTGTACATGGGGTCACTACGAGTTGGAACCAACTTGACAGTACCTAACATCAACAACAACAACAGGATGAATTAAGAAGCCCTGGTGGTGTAGTGGTGGCGCAGTGGTTAAGAGCTCGGCTGCTAACCAAAATGTTGACAGTTCGAAGCCACCAGCCACTCTTTGGAAACTCTAAGGGGCAGTTCTACTCCGTCCTATAGGGTCAGTATGAGTTGGAATCAACTCGATGGTCATGGATATGATGAATTAATGAGTGAATGATAGAAGACTTGGTCAGGGACAATATTGAAAGCAGATAACAAGCACAACAATTATAACAAAAACAATACTTTAAAATGTCAGCTATTATCTGCTTATTTGTTTAAACCCCATGTTGGTTGAGGAAGTCTCTTAGCTGTGTTTCATTATGTCTTCTCCCTTTTCACCACCGTCAGGTGGTCCTTTTGTGATACAGTTGAGAAAGTGTATTAGATGGGGTGTTTCGTCTCTACTAGCACTCAGCCTGACTTAGTTAGAAGATAGAAAACCCCAACCTCATCCCAGATGAACTGGGATAAATGTGATGGGCATGGGGCCTGATGGTGAGGGGCAGAGTAGCGAAAGGAGGTTGGGTGGGGCACAGCAGATGAAGGTTTTGGTGCCCATGTTTGTCACAAGCATCCCCTGAGCTATAGGCAAATCACTCCACTATTTAGACCTCTGTGTTGTCACCCGTGAAATGAATTTTTGGAATGGTAGAAACAGCATGTGCAAAGGTCCTGAAGTGGGAGAACTGAATGTCTGGTGCTGAAGAAAAAAGAAATACAGAGACAGAAATCTGTAGGTCAGACAGAGAATTATGGAGCTAAAGGGACTATCATTATTTTGTGTTTTTATAATTTTATCTTATTTATTTTTATATTTTACTTGTATTTTCTAAAACACTCCATGTTCCGTAGTTCTATGGTATTTTCTGAAGTCT
This sequence comes from Dugong dugon, assembly GCA_030035585.1. NCBI lineage: Eukaryota > Metazoa > Chordata > Mammalia > Sirenia > Dugongidae > Dugong > Dugong dugon. Next base: position 82,666,306 of record CM057476.1, read on the forward strand.
AAATATTGCAGAAATAGGAGAGACCATTTGATTAAATGATGACCGTAAAAACATTTGCAAAATAACTACTAATTTGCAGAACCCAATTAAACAATAATAAACATTGTATGTTCCCTTTTTCCTTTGCATTTATTTCTACCTTGGGCTGATGCCACTGACAAAATTGATGTGGAGTCGAGTCAGTGCTGAGTAGAGTGGTATGCCCTAAGTGGTAACTACTGAATTACACTAATTGTAGCTTCTTGAGTTCAATATAAAGACCTAGGAGGAGTTGGGGGAGGGGGGTGGTCACAGAAAGGAAGAGGCCCAGAGAAGGTACTTTTTGGTCTATTAGAGAAAAGTTTTATATAGTAGGGCACAAAATAAAAGACGATCAACAAACTTCCTGTCAATTCTGCTACTTTAGTCCAAATGGAATTATATGTCAATTATATAAACTGATGTAAATAATCATCACTTTTGCAAAAATTATATCCAGACAGAAAGCTAGTGTCCTATGGGAGCTATGTCTAGGAAATATCTAGATTTGGAAACAGAATTAACTGCCTCCAAAAACTACCACCACAGTCTGCACTCACTTAAGTGTTGCAGTAATTCAAGCTCAAACAACCCACCATTTCCCCTCTACCCGATTTAAAATGGATATGGGGGAGGGGGAAACTGTGCCAAATTAGTCTGGTCAAGAACAGATGTTGGAAGAGGAAAACTTAGAGGTTACCTATGCGACCTGTCATTCAATTTAAGAAATTAGAATATGACCAAATGAAAGGATTTTTTCATTAATTTATTCAGCACATTCTTATGAGCACCTACTATTTCCCAAGTGCTAGACACTGGAGATACAGGACAGATACTGCTTCTAATTTCTGAAGCTTACAATTTCAGATAAAATAACTGGAAATTATAACAAATATTGTGAAGGAAACAGAATAACCAGGACACTTAACTTTGATAAAGTGGTCAGGGAAGGCCTCTTTGAAAAGGTTAAATTGAGACCTAACAAATGAGGAGGAGCTGGCCATGTGAGGATTAAGAACAAGACCAATGCAAGCAGAGGGAACAACATGTGCAAAGGTCCAGAGGTGGGAAAATTAACCACCTGCTACTGAAGCAGAGGGAAACAGAGATAAAAATGTCAGGTAAAGAATTATGGAACTAGAAGGATCATAGAGAACAACTTGCCTAACACCATTATTTTATATTTCCAAAATATAGAGGCTCATTATCTTCCCTAAAGTCTCACAGCAAGTCCGTGGGAGAGGTAGACTAGAACCCAGAGCTCGGGACTATTTTATGTTACCAAGTCCTTCCTTCAACCAAGCAGAGCAATTTGAGTTTACCCCATTCCTATTCTTCCAAAGTCCCTGTTCTTCCAGAGTTCTTCCAAAATAACTGTGTCATACAAGTGAATTGCTGATTTGGAAGAGATATAAGAGGTCATGTTACGCTATTGCATTTGCTCATTTACTCTTCTGTTGACTTATTCATCTGGTCAATGATCCCCTCAGGGAAACCCACAGCACCACTACTTCTCTGGTAGCTGTACTTGGCCACACTGTCCTTATGGCCTGTGTGTTTGTCTGTACCCTCCACTAGAGCGAGAGCTCCACGAGGAGGGTCTAGATCAATTCCAAGCACCAAAGAGTCCCAGTGCCTAGCACAGTGCCCAGGACATAAAAGGTACTTCATCAGTATTTGTTCAAAGTTGGACAAATGACTGAATGGATGGATAAATAAATGAGGTTGAACATCATCACCTCTTGACTGGAAAATTCACCTGTGAGAAGGTAGCTCTGTGCTCTGTGTTCATGCCTGCTACAGTCTTGTCTTCAAATACTGCCAATAGAAAGCTCAGACACCATTAAGCTCTTAGTCACCGTTAAAGACTATTAAAAGCCAGTGACAATTTTTACAATGACCACAAAGATGAACATCATACTTGGTAAAGTAGAGGGTCAGCGATAAAGAGGAGGACCCTCAATGAGACGGATTGACACAGCGGCTGCAACAATGGGCTCAAGCATAACAAGAATTGTGAGGATGACGCAGGACCAGGCAGTGTTTTGCTCTGTTGTACATAGGGTTGCTATGAGTTGGAGCCAACGCTATGGCATCTAACAACAACAACAACATGGTGCTCACAAATATTTTCTAAATTCTATTCTCGTTGTTTTCTATAGGCAACGTGTGCATGATTCAAAAGTTAAAACTACATAACAAGGTGTATTTTGAAGTTTCACTCCCACCTGTTCCATTTACTCTATTCCCCAAGTCCTACCCCCTCACTCATGTAGGTAGGGTGACCATAGGGACTGATTTGCCTGGAACAGCTGTGCCTACTGACTTGGTATAAATATTAACAGTGACTTCTTTCACTCTCAAAGATGTCCCCTATCTATAGTTAAGAGGAGGGAGCCTGGGTGGCGCAAGCAGTTTGCTATCGGCTGTGAACATAACGGCTGATGGTTCGAACCCACCTAGCCACTCCATGGGAGAAAGGCCTGACAAGTTGCTTCCAGAGATTACAGCCAAGAAACCCCTGTGGAGCAGTTCTACTCTGTAACACAAGGGGTTGCCAGGAGTTGGAATCATCTTATTGGCAGCGGAATCTATAGTTAGGAGTCCCTGGGTGGTGCAAACAGTTAAGAACTTGGCTACCAACTGAAAGGTTGGTGGTTTGAACCCACCCAGAGGCACCTCAGAAGAAAAACCTGGTGATCCTCTTCTGAAAAGTCACAGCCATGAAAAGCCTATGGAGCACAGCTCTACACTGCAACACATAGGGTCGCCATGAGTCAGAATCAACTCCACAGGACTGGTTTTATTTTTGGTTTTTATCTACAGTTAACCACTTTCATTAGTTCCTTCTAGCTTTTCTTCATGCAGATTCAAGCAAATAATATATGTTCTTATTTCCCTTCTTTCTTATATTTTCTTTTCTGTACCTTGCTTTTTTCCTTAATAACATGGAGCCCTTTCCATAACAAAACATAGAGATAATCCTCATTCTTTATTTTATTTTAATTTTTACAGCTGCATAGCATTCATTGTATAGATGACCATGCCTTTTTTAATCAGTTTGCTATTGATGAGCAATTGAGTTATTGCCAATTATTTGCTATTATAAACAATGTGGCAATGCTGCTTCATTTTCATGTGGAGGTACGTCTATAAGAAAATACGCAGAAGTAGGATTGCTGAGTCCAATATCAAATATATCTGTAATTTTGATAGATATTGCCAAATTTTCCTCTGGTGGAGTTGTGACATTCTGCAATTCTAACACAGGGTGTGAGAGAGCCTGTTTTCCTACAGCTTTGCTTTCAGAAATGACTCACAGCCTACATGACTTAATTCAGAATTAGAACCTATGACCTAGGGGTGAACATTCTTGGCTTATCCCTTTTGTAGAACCGTATCTGGTTCCCTAGACCTGCCAAAGAACTGCTAGTAAATTGATATTTTTCTCCGGTAAGTGATATAATCTGATGAGAAGTTTTCTAATACATTCTTTATATCAAACGCTTTCATCAATTTTAAGAACTTTCAATGATGTCCTATCTTTTTTTCTCAAAGATTAACAATTTTTCTATTTAATCTCCACAGTATGGCTGCTAACCAGTGGTGCTTCTTTAGTCTGATGCATAAAGTAAATTATTAAGAACTAGGAAGATTTTTCTGCCAATAAATACGCTGGGATTGTAGTAACTGGGTATATAGCATTCAGGGAAGTACTTACCTGTCATTGGACTTTTCAAATCCACTAGGCGAGTGAGATGAGTTGAGTGTTGTTAAAGTAGCTTTGCTAGAACTAAAAAAAAAAAGAACCCAATTGGAAAATAAAAAACGAGAATATATATTTAATTCATTAGTGAAGAGTTTTTCAGACTGTGGTCCTTAGTCCACCTACATCTGAATGACCTGAAGTGCTTGCTAAAAGGGTAGATTCCTGGACTGCATTCAGCTTCTCTTTACAAATCTCCTCACATTGTTCTCATTATTATCACTGTTGCCATAATTATTGACCAAAAACTGTGTAGGACACAAGGCCAATGCTCTGCAGAAGCCCTAGCTCTTCTTGCCCCAATTTTAACAGAGGATTTATTTTTTACTGTCTCATAATTTTTAAAGAAAGTTTTACTATGAAAAATTTCAAACACCTACTAAAGTAGAGAGAATAATAGAGTAACCTCCACGTACCTACCACCCAACTTCAACACTTCCATCTCACGGCCAATCTTGTGTCATCTGCATCCCCACCGATATCCCTCCATGCTGGGAAATCCCAGACAGCGTGTCATTTTTTCCATAAAATTATTTTAGAATGCATCTAAATTCCTCCTGCTCCCAGAGGAGTGGCCAGTGGGGTCAAGGATGTTACTCTGAGCAGGGTGAGTGGAAGGGTGGCTGGAGGAAGTATCGCCCAGCTGGGTGTTGGTACATCTGCTCTGGGCTGTATGGTTACCTAGCTAAGAGGCGCTTGTATTAGGTACATGCTAAGGGTCTTCCTGGCTCTAAAACACAGGTTCTGTCCTATGGCCAGAAGGGGCTGGTTCTACGGAGCCAAGCAAGGGCCAGATGTAAAGGCCACAGTGCTGGGCTGGGGATGAGAAGACCCTCCTGACATGGACACAACTGAAGAAAGAACATTTTTGCTACAGTTGAAGCAAGGTTAGGGTCAAAGGGCTTTGTTGTAGCTGTGATATTTTGCCAGATTTTTTCCACCCTTTAATAGGTTTGGCTTCCAAATCCCATCAGCATTTTGCCCTCAGTCCCCTGCCTCATCCAAGCATTTAGTTACAATCCACATTTGCTCCTCTGCCATCCTCAATATACTGCCTGAATTGAAAGTAGATCTTTTCCTCCTTCTTTAAAGAAAAAAATTGGCCACGTGTACTATAACAATTCCTGTTTTCATAGAGAAAACCCAAGCACTTCATGAACCTCTTTACAAAATGCCACTTTATGGTTTATAACCATGATAAGCTATCGTGTGTATTCCTCTAAAACCCTAAAAGCCTTCAACACAAGTGTACTACTGACTTAGATGAAGCTTTGGCTGACTAATAGACCATGGTGAAACCAAAGGGTATTGTCTGGCCAGAGGCTCACATCAGTTGACATCAGTAACAGCAAGGAGATAGCAAGAATAAACTGCACCCCTGAAGTCATCTTAAAACCAAACAATAGTTCAGCTTAGCTAGTAAAAAAAGATATGCCTTGAGACTTATGCTCTTTTAAGAACTGTATGAGATCAAATTGACAACAGCAACTCAAAAGATTAGATAGAAACCTTGGGGGGCCGTGAGTTTATGTTAATGAGGGAGGAAGAACTCAGAAAAGGAAGGTGAGAATGGCTGCACAACTTGAAGAATGTAGTCAATGTCACTGAACTGTACATGTAGAAACTGTTGAATTGGTGTATGTTTTGCTGTGTATTATTTTCAACAACAGCAAAATTTAGAAAAAAATAGAAAAACACAATAAATAAGCAGAAAAAAAAAAAAAAGAATTAGGATACATCAGGAGCTTAAATAAACTGCTTCTAATAAATGAATAGCCTGAACCGCAAGCAGCAGGATTTCTAATGGTTGGTACTCTTGGGCTGTAGCAGGGTTCTGAGGACCACCACCGTTATGACCTCCTTCCTCCAGCCTATGACCTCACTAGAGCTAGGAAGGATGGGAGCCAAAACCATCTCTCAGTCACTTCAAAATCAAGAACAACCAAATACATCTGTTTTTATAAAATGAGTGATAGTCATCTCCCACTAACACCAGGTAGCATGATTTAAAAAATTAATAAATGCAACATAGATGCCAATTCCAACACCCATGTATCAGTTTGTCATACTGTGGTGGCTTGTGTATTGCTATGACGCTAGAAGGTATGCCACTGGTATTTTGAATACCAGCTGAGTCACCCATGGTGGACAGGTTTCAATGGAGCTTCCAGACTAAGACAGACTAGGAAGAAAGGCCTGGTGAGCTACTTCCAAAAATTTGCTCAGATGAAAACCTATGGATCACAATAGAACATTGTTCCACTCACTTCCTTTGGACACATCTTCAGGAGGGATCAATTGAGGACATCATGTCTGGTGACATAGAGGGCCAGGGAGGGCAAGGGAGACTCTCAGTGAGATTGTTGGGCACAGTAGCCTCAGTGATGGACGGCAACGTGCTGGCAATTGTGGGAGTGATGCAAGACCCAACATTTCATTCTGCTGTACATGGGGTTGCCACAAGGCTGAGTCAACTAGCCAGCAGCTGTGCAACTAGCTATCTGTCTATATATCCTATCTATCTATAGATGCCAATTAGCATGACCTCTTTTAATGTAAATTAGACTTTAAAAATGTAAAAAAGTATCATAAAATGAAATGACACTGAGTATCAGTGATTTAAGACCTGGTAAAATTTTCAGATTGTATTATTTCATGTTCTCTTCCCCAACTAACATAAACAATAATAAATAAATCAATTTTAAACTGCAAAGCAAAACTGCAGGCCCTACAAAAGGAATTTTAATCATTGCAAAGTTTCCTACTACATTGCTTCTAGCTGTTGAAATTGCTTTTCATGAAACTGGCAATTTTACATTCTGATTTCTACAGTTCTCTTCACCCCAACAAGTTCCTAATAGCAAAGGTCTTTTGTCCTTAGGTGGACTCCGCATGAAGGAGATCTATTGCTTCGGCTTTAAGACACCACTCTGAGGTCTTGTGAAAGACCATGGTTTCAGTACAGGAAGCCAAGAGCTGGGACACAAAGCTCCCATTTCTTAGTCCGGGCAGTGCTTTGCTGTGTGACTGCCCAGACATTTGGGTCTAAAGGTCTGAAATCAGCCACTGTACAAGGCACCTTGGAAAAAGGAAGAGACACTAGGTTCCATTTTCTTTATTGCATCTTTGACAGCTTAGACTGGACCAAAATTAAAATGCAAAAACAAACAAAAAATGTAAATAACAATAAGCTATCCTTTTCCACCCATCTAGTTGACAAAGATATCAAAGAATGACAATACCCTAGGTTGGCAATGGTGTAGGAAAATAAGTCACAGATAATGCTAAGTTAGTACAGTATTTCTGGAGAGCAATTTGGCAGGACAGGTCAAATAGCCTTTAAGATGCATATCCTCTAACCTACTAATCCCTCTTTTAGGAATTTATCTCAAGAAAATAATGAGACTAGAGCTCAACGCTGTCTGTAGAAGATGTTGATAATAGGAGAATATTAAATATCTAAGGACATAGTTTGGATTGAGTGAATTGTTATAAATTCATAAAATGTAAATCTATGAAATCATAAAGAACTATGAGCAGTTGTTGTTGTTGTTAGGTGACGTCCAGTTGGTTCAGACTCATAGCAACCCCATGCACAACAAAACGAAACACTGCCCAGTCCTGCACCATCCTCACAGCGGTTGCTATGTTTGAGCATTGTTGCAGCCACTGTGTCAATCCATGTCATTGAGAGTCTTCTTTTTTGCTGACCTCTACTTTACCAAGCATGATGTCCTTCTTCAGAGACTAGTACCTCCTGATAACATGTCCAAAGTACATGAGACGAAGTCTTGCCATCTTTGCTCCTAAGAAGCATTCTGGCTGTACTTCTTCCAAGACAGATTTGTTCTTTCTTCTGGCAGTCCATGGTATATTCAGTATTCTTCGCCAACACCACAACTTAAAGGCATCAATTCTTCTTCGTTCTTGCTTATACATTGTCCAGCTTTCACATGCATATGAGGTGATTGAAAATACCATGGCTTGGGTCAGGGGCACCTTACTCCTCAAAGTGACATCTTTGTTTCATTTTTTAAAAGTGTTAATGAGGTCTTTTGCAGCAAAAAAACAAAAATCCTCACAACTGGGCCAATAAGCAACATCATGATAAATGGAGAAAAGGCTGAAGTTGTCAAGGATTTCATTTTACTTGGATCCACAATCAACACCCATGGAAGCAGCAGTCAAGAAATCAAATGATGTGTTGCATTGGGAAAATCTGCTGCAAAAGACCTGTTTAAAGTGTTAAAAAGCAAAGACGTCATTTTGAGGAGTCAGGTGAGCCTGACCCAAGCCATGGTATTTTCAATCACCTCAAATGCATGTGAAAGCTGGACAATGTATAAGGAAGAACGAAGAAGAATTGACGCCTTTAAGTTGTGGTGTTGGCGAAGAATACTGAATATACCATGGACTGCCAAAAGAACAAACAAATCTGTTTTGGAAGAAGTACAGCCAGAATGCTCCTTAAAAGCGAGGATTACGAGACTTCTTCTCACATACTTTGGACATATTATCCGGAGGGACCAGTCCCTAGAGAAGGACATCACACTTGGTAAAGTGGAGGGTCAGCGAAAAAGAGAAAAACTCAATGAGATGGATTGACACAGCAGCTCTAACAATGGGCTCAAGCATAACAACAATCATGAGGATGGCACAGGACTGGGCAGTGTTTTGTTCTGTTGTACATAGGGTCACAGTGAGTTGGAACCTACTTGATAGCACCTATCAACAACAACATAGAGAGATTTATATCAAGGCAACGGCTTATACGGTTGCAGAGGCTGGCAAGTCCCAAGTCCCTGGATGAGGTGTCGGGCTAGAGGCTTCTCCTGACTGAAGCTTTGCAACAAGTTTATAGGAATGCTGCCCCACATAAAACAACAGTTTTTAGATGTATCAAGGCTTTTAAGGAAGGTTGGGAAGACCTCAAAGATGAACCAAGAGAGGTAAGACCATTCAGAAGGTTATGGAGACTGTTTTTTTGGGATCCCAAAGGGGTAATCCTGATGGATTTTCTCGAAGGACACAGGATGATCATGGGGGCTTATTTTGAGGAAGTTTTAAGAAAATTGAAAACTGCGTTGGTGAAAAGAAGGCCAGGAAAGTTGCACCAAGGAATTTTTTTCCATCACAACAATGCACCTGCTCATTCTTCGAGGATAGCAAGGGCTATCGTACCAGAATTATGTTGGGATATCTTACCCTATCCACCCTACAGCCTGGATCTTGCCCCTTCAGGCCTCCTTTTGTTCCCAAAACTCAAAGAACATTTGAAAGAAACATGATTTGAGTCCCTCAAGAATGCCAAAACTGCCATTTTGATGTGGTGTAAATCAAAGAGAAGAGAATTCTTCAGGGAAGGGCTAGAGAGATGGAAACACTGCCTTCAGAAGTGTATAGGCCTAGATGGAGGAAACGTCGAGAAACAATAGCTTCACATTTTGATATTTTTGTTTAATAAAGATTTCTATGATTTGTAGCAATACTTTTGGCTTACCCTTGTATATTGGATGCAGGCCACACCCCTGAGGAAACGTGCCTTATAACTGATTGGCTGACCACATCAGATCACATCATGGAAGATGACTACATCATTGCATAACTTCCAAACTACCTCTTTACATAACTGCCAGACCACTAGGAACCATGGCCCAGCCAAGTTGACACACAACCTTAACCTTCACAAGTGGAAACAACCTAAATGTCCATCAACAGATAAATGGATAAATAAAATGTGGTACGTATATACAATGGAATATTACTCAGCCATAAAAAGAAATGAAGTCCTCATACATACTACAACATGGATGAACCTTGAAAACATTATGCTGAGTGAACTAAGTCAGTTACAAAAGGACAAATATTGTATGATCCCACTTATATGAAATATCTAGAATAAGCAAGTGCATAGAGACCAACGTTCATTAGTAGTGATACCAGGGTTGGTCAAGAGAAGGGGGAAAGAGACTCACTGCTTAGGGGACACTGAGCATCTACTAAGGGTGATGGAAAAATTTGGAAATGGGTAATGGTGATGGTTGAACAACATGATGAACACGATCAATGTCACTGAATTGTATACCTGAAGAATATTGAAATGGAAAATGTTTTGTTACGTATATATTTGCCATAATAAAAAAATAGACTCACAAGTGCCCAGACAATCAGACACAGACATCAAAATAACTGTACTTAATATGTTTACAGAAATAAAAGACAAGTTGAGAATTTATGCAGAAAATTGGAAACCACTTTTAAAATGAAACTTAGAAAAAGTTAATAACGTGTTTAATAATTGAAATGAGAACTAACGAATTGAAAGGTCAGTAATAAATATCCCAGAAAAAGCACAAATAGATAAAAGGATAAACTGCAGACGCCCAAGTCCACCCTGCTGGGGCCAGTGTTCCAAACCTGTGTAGCTCCACCGATAAGTGCTTGGAGGCACCCCACTCTGCCAGGAAGCCTCCTGAACAAAGGTACTCAGCTCTCTCACTCCATAGGTTGGCTCCAGTGCTGTCTCAAGCTGGTTTTCTGGTTCTGCTGCTGCCGTTTTCTGCTGCTGCTTCTCATCATCTATGCCATCTCCAGTGTAACATGTTTCCTCGCTTCCTTCTGAGTCCTCACCAGAATTCTCTTTGACGTCCATAACTCCAAGAACAGTCTCTTCAAGGCAGTCTAGGCTTTTACTATTAGGTACTTTAAGACTATTCCAGCCCTCTATCCATTCACAGTTTTAAAACGGCTTCCACATTTTAGGTAACTGTCAGAGCAGTGCCCAACTCCCGGTACCAAATTCTGTCTTAGTTATCTAGTGCTTCTCTAACAGAAATGCCACAGGTGGGTGGCTTTAACAAATAGAAATTTATTCCTCACATTCTAAAGGGCTAGAAGTTCAAATTCAGGGCACCAGCTCCAGGGGAAGGCTTTCGCTGTCTGTTGGCTCTGGCGGAAGATCCTTGTCATCAATCTTCCCCAGTAGAGGAGCTTCTCAGCGCAGGTCGTGCTATTCCCCTGGCTCTTGTTTCTTGCTGGTATGAGGTCCCCCATGTCTCTCTGCTTGCTTCTCTTTTATGTCTCAAAAGAGATTGACTTAAGACACAACCTGATCTTATAGATGGAGCTTTGCCTCATTAACATAACTGCCTCTAACATCATAGAGGTAGAATTTACAACACATACGAAAATCACATTAGATGACAAAATGTTGGATAATCACACAATACTGGGAATCATGGACCACCCAAGCTGACACACATTTTTTGGGGGGACACAGTTCAATCCATAACAGTGACATAAACACATTTTTAGACAAATAAAAATGGAAAGAACTCATCATTAGAAGACCAATATTAAAGAAAATGCTCAGAGATGTTCTTCAGGCAGAAAAAAAAGATCCCAGATAGCAGCTCAGAGATGCAGAAAAGACAAAACATAAAGCATCTAAAAGGATAGGATAATGTTTTCATGATCTTGAGGTAGTGAAGTCTTTCTTAAACAAGACACAAAGAATTACCAGAAAGGAAAAGATTGACAAACATGATTACATTAATATTAAAATTTTATGTTGATCAAAAGACACAACTTTATGTAAATAATATTCTCCTCTGAATTTTTTTTTACTGGAAATTATGCTTGTGAGAGTCATCCATATTCTTTCAGATGCTTTATGTTTGGTATATGGTATGAGGTAAGGGTCAGGTTTCATTCACATACAAGGGGCAAAAAACAGGGAAAACTCAATCCATTGGTGTTAAATATCAAGATAGTGGTTATTGTCGGGAAAGACTGAGAAAATAATGATTGTGAAGAGAAGCAAAAGGGGCTTCTACATTGCTGCTAATGCTCTATTTCTTTTCTGGGGACGTGGTTACATGGGTATGAATGCTTTGAGATAGTCATTGAACTACACAACCATGATTTGCTCACTTTTCCGTATTTGCATTATACTTCAGTAAAAAAGAAAAAAATCATCTTTTTTCCCTTACATTTATAGAATTGTAATAAATGCATTGCCCCTCTTTCTTCTAAATTGTCCTCAATTTGTTTCCTTTTGCCAACTGGCATCTCACCATGACATTTAAAAAATGTTACTGGCCATCTAATGCGTGCCAGGTACTTTGCTAAATTCAGTTATTTGTATAGTCACATTTAATCTTCAAAATAACTCTGTGAATAGGGATGTTATTATAACTGAGACTCAGGGAGGCTTAGAGAACCACCCAAAGTCAAACAGCTAGCCAGTGGCAGGACCAGATCTGGTGTGATTACCGCCTGAGGCAAAGCTCTTTCCATTGCACTTCACTTTTAAAATGGGAAGATTAAAAGTAGAAAATCCCAACACTTAGCAATATATTTGGACACTTCATTGATCTCATCCACCCTACTATAAAAAGATGCACCCAAATAAAATGAAAGAAATCAATGTTCTTTTTTACACACCTGTCATAAACTAACAAGCGTGTAGATTTCTTGCAAAGTGTATGTTGCGAGAAAGGTATAGATTTATCATCAGACAGACTCTAATCCCAGTTTGGTCACTTACCACTTGAGTTCCTCAAAAAGTTTCTGAATCTGTTTGAGCACTGATTTTCTCATCTGTAATAAGCAAACAACACCTATGGGTGGTAAACCAAAGAAATTGTATAGAAACCATTTGAGATTGCAGATTAGTTGCAGCCAGCCTGTAACCCTAAGAGACTTTAAGAAGGATTCAGCTTGTAATGATAGAGACTGTAGCAGAGGGCTGAGCTTATTAAGTACTCAGTACTTATAAATGGAACCCTGGTGGCACAGTGGTTAAGCACTAGGCTACTAACTGAAAGGTCAGCAGTTTGGATCCACCAGCCCCTTTGTGGGAGAATGTAGCAATCTGCTTCTGTAAATATTACAGCCTTGGAAACCATATGGGAGCAGTTCTACTCTGTCCTATAGGGTCTCTGTGAGTTGGAATCAACTTAGTGGCAAGGGGTTTGGGTTTGGTGCATTATAAACGGAGTCCCTGGATGCTGTCAATGGTTAATATGCTCAGCTGTTAACCAAAAGGTTAGAGGTTCCAGTCCATACAAGAGATGTTTTGGAAGAAAGGCCTGGCAATCTACTTCCAAAAAAACCCTATGGAGCACAGTTCTACCCTGACACACATGGGCTTGTTATGAGTTGGAATTGACAGCAACTGGCTACTTTATACATGCAGGTAGACTCTGACTTATCAGACCCTGACAGAATCTTACATACAGCTAGCTACCCCTTACTTCCCACCCTCTATCTGCTGTATTGTTGGGTCTTCTACTGCTGGTGTCATGAGAGATGCTGGGAAAAAGCAGGGCGATATTAGAGAATATATCTGACGGAGGACAAATGACCAATCAAATGCAAATTAAATCAACAAGATATTGTCTTTCATCGACAGAATTAGCAAAGACATTTAAAATGATAACACCCAGTGTTGGCAAGAGTACAATAAACTAACTTTCTCATGCACTACTAGAAGAGTTAAACTGGGAAGAGTCTTTGGGAAAGCCATTTGCAAGCAAATTACAAAGCAAACATCAAGAGACATTTAGAATGTCATATGCTTTGTCTCAGCAGTGCATCTTCTATTAAGTCATCAAAAACAATACAGTAATACCAATCATGTACTTGAACAAAGATTTGTGTGCAAGAGCGATGCAGCCTTATTTACCATGGCAAAGGTTTGAAATAATCTAAATGTTCAATCACAGGAAAATAATTAGATAACCTATTGCACACCTGGAACCCCTGGCGGTGCCGTTGTTAAGAGCTCAGGCTGCTAACCAAAAGGTCAGCAGTTCAAATCCACCAGGCACTCCTTGGAAACCCCGTGGGGCGGTTCTACTCTGTCCTATAGGGTCACTATGAATCAGAATCGACTTGACAGCAACGGTTTTTTGTTTGTTTTTTTATTGCTAGCCTACAGGGAGACTGTCACTCGATCAAATAAAAAGCTATGCTTCCCAAAGACAAATTACTAAAACAGAGAATGCTCATGATACATTGTAAAGTGAAAAAAGTAGACGCAAAACTGTATACACATGTGTGTTAATTTCATAGAGCTGCCATGAGTAAGTGCCACAAACTGGGTGGCTTGAAACAACAGAGATTTCTTCTCTTCCAGTTCTGCAGGCTAGAAGTCAGAACTCAGGGTGTTGGCAGAGCCACGCTCTCTCTGAAGGCCCTATGGGAACATTCTTCCTGGTCTCTTCCAGTTTTTCTGATAGCCCCAGGCATTCCTTGGCTTGGGGCCGCAAAACTCCAATGTCTACCTCCATCTTCACGTGGCGGTCTTCACTCTGTGTCTCTCTCTCCTCTTCTTATAAGGACACCAGTCATACTGGATTAGGGCCCACCCTACTCCAGTATAACCTCATATTAACTAATTACATCTGCAAATATGCTATTTCCAAATAAGATCACATCCACAGGTACTGAGGATTAGGACTTCAACATACCTTTTTGGGGGACATAAATCAACCCATAACAACAAATCTACAAAAAAACACAGGCCTTCAAATGCAAGGTTAAATATATAATTAGATATCAAAACGTGATCTCTGAGTATTGATTGATTCATTCAAAAAAGAAAATTGTATTGGACACCTACTGTGTGCCAGTCACCCTTCTAGGTTCTGGGGGTAGAGCTTGGAAAACAAGACAAATGGGGCGCTTTACTCTAGTGAAGAGAGTATCAGATATTGAGATTATTAAAAAGTTCTTTCTTTTCTGCCCTTTTCTATATTTTTCAAATTCTTTTCAATGAATATCCTATTTTTATATTTGGGGAAAAACACAAGAGGAAAAAGAAAAGCAATCATGAAAAGCAATATTGACTTGAGGTGGTTGTTGATTTTCTTCCCCCTCTCAGACTTTTTCCTTTGGTGTAAGCACATACCCTGTCCGTACAGAGAAGATCAGACTGGATGATGATGGTGCTGGGCCTGACTGGAGGGTGAGGGGGCACTCAGAATTTAAGGATGAGAGAGACTGGTAGTGCCTGCTGGTCTACTAGCCACTCTTCTCCCTCTTAGGTTTTGGGCTTTCGGGCTTCCAGAAGTATCTGTTAATTCTGCTCACTCTGTCTTATTCTAATGGTAGTTTACATTAGTGTTCAAAAGATTAACAGCCTCTCTTTTTAGGTGCCAGGATTTTATTCCTTTTAAAATAGTCCTGCAATAACTCTTGAATAATTGCTTTGATTCTCCCCCTACTCACCAAAGACCATTAACAATCTACTTCTAGAGATTCACAAACCTGACCTGACAAATATCAGGCAGAGGTTAATAGACTCCCTGGATCAGCATCTTTTCTCCCAGAAATTGCTGCTCATTTTTGCTCCTCTTACAACAGAGCAATACAGAAAGTCCCAGTGGACTCGTTTCTACATCCCCTCCCCTCCCCCAGATAATTGAACCTAAGTTTTTGTTCATTTTCATCTGATCTTGGTTGGGATTAGGGGAGGGAGCGTCCTAGATGAGCGGAATTCAGTTTTCTTGATCACGGAAGCAGAGATCCCTGCCTGCTTTGAGAAGAAACAAAAGGGATCATTGTGTCATATTCTGCGAGAGATGAGAGAGGTCTGCGAGATGAGATCCCAGAGTCTTTGCCTGAAACTCTCCTGTAATTCTTCCATAACCTTTGGCCTAGAGATCTATTTCAAGCAGTAATTTCCAACTTTTCTCTGTCAGAAACCTCTCTTGTCATTGGACTAGATTTTGGAGGTGGATGAACATCTGGCTTACAGACTGGAAGTCCCTGAAAGGCTGTCATGTTTAATTCTAGCTACTAAATGAATAAATGTATGAGTATATGGTGAATGAATAAAACCAGCATTGATGGCTTTATTTTCATCTTATTCCCAAGACAAATTTTCCTCTCTATGTTACCTCCATTTCTATTCTTTTTATCTCCCACAAACGTCAATTAGCAGCTCTCCTGTTCAAAACCTCCTCTCCTCTCTACTTGCTCGTGATCTGGTAACTTTATCTAGGGATAACTGTGTGGTTTGGTAGTTATAAAGCACAGGCTACCTGAGTTCAAATTCTGATTCTACCACGTGATGGTTGTAACCTCTGTGTGCCTCAGTATCCTCATCTGTAAACTGGGGCTAATAACAGAACCTATGTTCTAGGGCTGTTGGGGGATAATGAATGCAAAGCATCTAGCATACAACCTGGTACCTTGGAAGGACTTCGTAGGTGTTAAACATTAGTAATATTATCTAAATGGATGTAAGTGCAACATTTTCTAGATAGGAGTCCTTTCTTAATGGTGTTTGTACAGCTCTAGATTTCACCATATGATGAGAAAGTAGATAACTGAGCCTGTGAGGAGACGTCTAGAAGAATGGGTTGTTCAACCTGGAAGAAGTGACTGAGAAGTGTAACTGTTCTCATGTGCCCAGAATCTTCCATCTCTGAAAGCACTTGCAGGGGCCTCAGTTGGTTTGACCCTTTGGCGACCTCGCCATCTACTCAAAGAGTGAACTTCAGCAAATCACAAGCTCACTGAGATTTATTGTCCCTACTTGTCAGCCATATTATTCCCTCTTTAAAGGAAGGAGTAGCAACCTAGACATTACAAACACTTTGCCCAGGGTCAAACATCCAGTAAGTGATGTTTACTGGGATGAGATTCCAGGTCTTCAGAAGACCATCCTGGTCTGAAGATTAAATCAATCCATGCTTCTAGACATGTTGACTGATAGAAGAATATGAATCATTAACTGGATTTTTTTTTTTTTAATCCAACCCAATTCTATATTTTCTTCTATGAAGATTGACTAGATACTCACCAAACCTATTTCCTTTTACTGGGAACCCAACCAAATTAATTTCCCAGCCACCCTTGCATCTAGGTGGAGCCATATGACTAGATCTTACTAATGGAAGGTAATGGAAGTTGTACTATCACTTAGGGGCTAAGGGAATTCTTTTCCCTCTTCCCCCATTTGCTGACTGGATGATACTAGGTGATCTTGAAACAATGCGTTGAAGATGGCAGAACTGTATGAAAGGAGCTGTGTCCCTGAATTATTATGTGCAAGGCCACCCACCTACCCCTTGATAGGACTGTAAGGTAAATAATTAGGGTTCTGAGATTGCTTGACACAGAAGTTAGCAGACCATGACTAACAAATTCCTCTTATCCATTAAATTGGATTAGATACTACAGATTCTTTAGAGTACTCTTGCCCCATAGCATAGTCAAAGATGGTGCTTCACCAGTATTTTACAACACTCCCACTACTTACTCTGCCATCACTTTAGGTAATATAATTTATATTTATATAAGAAATTCATTCAGAATTGTAAAGGGGAGAGATCAATGTGTGCTAGAGTAAAAGGAAGGTTTAATATAGATAAGACTTAGCTCTAAAAGGAATGTTAGTCTAGAGCAATAGGAAGAGTCAGCATTTCAGACTTTGGGAATATCAAGAACAAAGGCGCAGCGACAGAAGTAATAGTAACAATCACAGGCTGCCCTATTTACTGTGCACCTACTATGTGCCTTGCACCACGCCAGCCCCTTTACATTCAATATACCTAAACTTCACAGCAATCCTGGGATGACAAGGTGGGTATTTTACAAATAAGATAACTCATATTTAGAGAAGTATGAAATGGCAGAGTCATGACTGAGTGCTTGTGCTCTACCCACTACATAGGAAGGTGGTTGGCAGTGAGGGCGGTGGAGGGAGCTAACAAGACTGGTACCACTCTGGGGAATGTTGTTCTTAGGTGCCATTGAGTCGGTTCCAACTCATAGTGACCCTGTGTACAACAGAACAAAACACTGCCTGGTTCTGCACCATCCTCACAATGGTTGCTGTGTTTGAGCCCATTGTTGTAGCCACTGTGTCAATCCATCTTGTCGAGGGTCTCTTGCTTTTTCACTGACGCTCTCTCTACTTTTATACCAAAAAAAACAAAAACCAAACCCATTGCCATCAAGTCAATTCCAACTCATAGCAACCCTATAGGACAGAGTTGAACTGCCCCATAGAGTTTCCAAGGAGCGCCTGGTGGATTTGAACTGCCCACCTTTTGGTTAGCAGCCGTAGCACTTAACCTCTTTGCCACCAGGGTTTCCACTACTTTTATAGTAGTAGGTAAATTGGACAGACAGGTGAAGCTAGATTATGGAGACACTGGATGTTGAACAAGGATGCTGGACTTGACCTGACAAGGGGCAGGGGACTGGTGTAGATTTTTTAGCACATAAGGAGCATGGCAAATTTTGGAGTTAGACAAGATTTGAGGTCAACACTATGCTCATACTAAATGTACGACTCTAGGAAACCTACTTAAGCTTGCTGCTACTCAGTTCTACTCTGGCCTGTAGGGTCTCTATGAATTGGAATTGACTTGATGGCAATGGGTTTGGTTTTGGTTTGGGTATTGTTGGTTTTACCTCAGTTATCTTCACTTTGCGTCACCTTACATCAAACAGGACAGAAACTGTGTCTAATTTAGTGTGTCTAACTAGAGGTCAGGAGTCCCTGGGTGGTGCTGTTAACGTGCCTGGTGGCTGACCAAAAGGTTGGAAGTTCAAGTCCACTCAAGGTAACTTGGAAGAAAGGCCTGGCAATCTACTTCCAAAAAGTCAATCACTGAAAACCCTATGGAGCACCGTTCTACTTTGACGCATGGGGTCACCATGAGTCAGAATCAACAGCGACTGGTCTGGGACGTAGAGGCCACACTCTACACTGCTGTTTCCCCCCGCAGTGTCATGTTAACCCTGTTGGTAGTTGCTGTCAAATGTATTCCGACTCATGGCAACCCCGTGTGTGCAGAATAAAACTGCTCCATGGAGTTTTCAAAGCTGTGACCTTTCGGAAGCAGATCTCCAGGCCTGTCTTCTGAGGTGCCTCTGGGTGGGTTTGAACCTCCCTTTCAGCTAGGAGTTGAGTGCTTAGCCATTTGTGCCACCCAGGGACCTCGTGTTAACAATGGTGCTTCATAAATGGTGTTTGTTGATGAGTTGATGATAATAATTGATTCCATTTGTATTCTCTACAAGTCCCTCTTTTATGGTGACAACGAAATAGCCTCCTTTTCCTTCCGTTGTCTTCAAACCCGCGGCAGTCATCATGAATTTTCTCAGTTGTTGGTAGCTCTGAGTGCCAGTCTTCCTTTCAGAGAACTTCAGGAAAGACCTCCTTTATTAATACCACAGTGCTTTTCTGTTTGCCTTGCATTTTATTCTGTCGCTGGGTAGGTAAAGCAATTGTTCCCTGCTTCTCTGGCGTTTCAACAGTAACTTCAAAGCACCACCTCCCCTTCTCGTTAGGAGACTCTGCAGTTAAGCAGAGGTTTGCGTAAAACCCGTCCTTGGTCAGTGCACACGACACTCAGAACTTCAGTGACTCTTGGTGCATACTCCTCTGCCCGACCACCAAAAAGACCTCTGGCACTAAAAGGAGTCGGGACTGGGGTATTATCCCAAATAAGAGCATCATCTGATAGGTGATACCAAATAAGGTGTCGTCTGAGAGAAAAGAGACGCTGATGTAAATGGGAGGAAGGGGGTAGAAGAGGTTTGTTCTGAAATGAAAACGCAGGCTTTTACGCCTTCCAAAGGGAGGATGATTCATGGCCTTCCTGTGGCCAGATAGTCATTGAGCTGAAAATGCTGATGGGAATTGTAAATATCTGAAAAGAAGAAGAGATACAATTTAACAGGGTAAGTCCTGAATTTAGGTTTAAGCAAATTCCACAGGTACAAGAAGGTGGAAGCTGGCCACAGTACTTGCTGTCACATTTAATGACCCATTAATCAACATGAGGTCAGTATAAGATAGCACTGCAATGTGGCCACCAAAAACCTATGGAAAGATTATGCTGCATTTAACAATAGCAATAATGATTTAAGGTGTGTTTTGGCTAGGAATGCATTCATCTGAATCTGACTGGAAAAGTGACTTACACCAGCTTAAACAGTCAAATAGCAAGAAGCATGGAGACAAGTGACTGCTAGTTTTGATTCAGCAGCTCAACAATGGCAGGGCCAGCCTCTCTATAATTCTCTTAGCCTTTCCCTCATGCATGCCACCTCACAGTCATAAGATCGCTGTTACAATGCAAGCTATTGCATCCAATCTATAATATAGAGTTTGAACTAGTTACTCTACTCAAAATTTTTACCCCCTCCAATCCATGCTACGAGTGTGGCCAGATTTGTTTTCTTAACGCATTCAGATTATGTCGTTTCTCTGCTCACAAATGTTCAGTGCCTCCGTATCGTCAGCATATAAAGTCCAAACTGCCTAATTTGGCATTCAATGCTTTCTTCAACTGGTATCTCCAAAATCCCTCACTGTCATAGTCATCTAGTGCTGCTATAACAGAAATACCACAAGTGGATGGTTTTGACAAAGAGAAGTTTATTTACTCACAGTCAAAGTAGGCTAAAAGTCCAAATTCAGGGCGTCAGCTCCAGGGGAAGGCTTTTCCTCTCTATCGGCCTTCTTCTCTTCAGTGTTCCCCCAGACTAGGAGCTTCTCTGCGCAGGGACCCCGGATCCAAAGGACACGCTCTACTCCTGGCACTGCTTTCTTGATGGTATGAGGTCCCCCTGTCTCTCTGCTCACTTCTCTCCTATCTCAAGAGATTGCCTCAGGACACAATCCAGTCTTGTAGACTGAGTCCTGCCTTACTAACACAATTGCCACCCATCCTCCCTCATTAACATCATAGAGGCAGGATTTACAAAGTATAGGAAAATCACATAGTACCAAACAAATAGGAAAATCACACAATACCAGGAATCATGGCCCAGCCAAACTGATACACACATTTTTTGAGGGGACATAATTCAATCCATGACACTCTCCAATGACTGAAAAAAAGAAGCAAAACAAAATAATAAACAAAATAAACAAAGAATCTTTATTCCATTTCACTAATGTTCCTTTTGGGGCCCTGGTGGCACAGTGGTTAAGAGCTCAGGCTGCTAACCAAACACTGGCAGTTTGAATCTACCGGTCTCTCCTTGGAAACCCTGTGGGGCAGTTTTACTCTGTCCTATAGGGTTGCTATGAGTCGGAGTCGACTCGAGGGCAACAGGTTATAGGTTAACGCTCCTTTTGGTCAAAGCAAAAACCAAAACATAGCAAACGCTTTATGTAGAATGAGTTTGGTTGAGCAATAATTACAGGACACATTCAGGTTACTTTTACAGGGAAACAGGGAATAAGCTAAATATGTTTTAAGAAATGCACATGAAAGAATATTTTGAACTGTAAAGGGTTATGTTGTTGTTAGGTGCTGTCCAGTTGGTTCCGACACATAGCTACCCCGTGTAGAACAGAACGAAACACTGCCCGGTCCTGTAACATCCTCACAATTGTTGTTATGCTTGAGCCCATTGTTGAAGCCACTGTGTCAGTCCATCTCATTGACGGTCTTTCTCTTTTTTGCTGACCCTCTACTTGACCGAGCGTGATGTCTTTTTCCAGGGACTGGTCCCTCCTGATAACATGTCCAAAGTATGTGAGAAGTCTTGCCATCCTTGCTTCTAAGGAGCATTCTGGCTGTGCTTCTTCCAAGACAGATTTGTTTATTCTTCTGTCAGTCTAGGGTATATTAAATATTCTTCGCCAACACCATAATTCAAAGGCATCAATTCTTCTTCAGTCTTCCTTGCTCATTGTCTAGCTTTCACGTGCATATGAGGCAACTGAAAATACCATGGCTTGGGAGGGGCACACCTTAGTACTTAAAGTGACCTTTTTGCTTTTTAACATTTAAAAAAGGTCTTTTGCAGCAGATTTGCCCAATACAATGCGTCGTTTGATTTCTTGCCTGCTACTTCCATGGATGTTAATTAACATCCAAGTAAAATGGAATCCTTGACAACTTCAATCTTTTCTTCATTTATCATGATGTTGCCTATTGGTCCAGTTGTGAGGATTTCTGTTTTCTTTATGTTGAGGTGTAATCCATACTGAAAGCTGTAGTCTTTGATCTTCATCAGTAAGTGCTTCAAGTCCTCTTCACTTTCAGCAAGCAAGGTTGTGTCATCTGCATATCAAAGGTTGTTAATGAGCCTTCCTCCAATCCATCCAGATGTCCCCTTCGTCTTCATATAGTCCAGCTTCTCCGATTATTTGCTCAGCATACAGATTAAATAAGTATGGTGAAAGGATACAACCCTGACACATATATCTCCTAATTTTAAACCATGGAGTATCCCTTTGTTCTGTTCAAAGGACTGCCTCTTGGTCTATGTACAGGTTTTCACTGGTTAATTTTTTCAAAAGTAGACTGCCAGATCCTTCTTCCTAGTCTGTCTTAGTCTGAAAGCTCAGCTGAAACCTGTCCACCATGGGTGACCCTGCTGGTATTTGAAAATACTCTTGGCATAGCTTCCAGCATCACTGCAACATGCAAGCCACTACAGTAGGACAAACTGACAGATGTGTAGGGAAAGGGCTATAGAAGTGGTATTTATTATTATTATAATTATTGTTTTAGGGATATAATTAGCTTCCATAACGTTAGTGCTTTGGAAACTGTCATGGATTGAAATCGTGGCCCTCAAAATTATATCTTGGAATCCTAACCCCTATACCTAGGGATGTGATTCTACTTGGGAACAAGGCTTTCTTTGCTATGTTAATGAGGTTATATCAGCGAAGGGTGTGTCCTAACCTAATCCCTTCTGAGTTATGAGGAGCAGCATAGACACAGAGACAAGAAAGCACAAAAGGACAACACGCTATCTGATGACAAAGGAGGCAGAAGAGTCTACAAGCCCAGGAACTCTAAAGATTGCTCACTACTAGAACCTGAAACACAAAGAAAGGCCTTCCCACAGAGCCACACTCTGAATTTGGGCTCCTAGCCTCCTGAACTGTGAGAAAATAAATTTCTGTTCTGTAAAGCCACCCAGTTGTGGTATTTCTGTTACAGCAGCACTAGAGAACGAAGACAAAAACCAACTTCAATTTTTCTTAATTTTCCATTGACCTTTGTTCAACTTAAAATATTAGACAGAAGGTTGTAAGTAACTCCATTTAACATTTTAAGAAATGGGAAAACTAATTTAAAAAAACAGCTTCTGGTAACAGAAGCTCAGTCTCTGAAATTAAAAAAAAAAAATAAAAAAACAACTTAGCTATAGAATTCTATTCTAGAACTGTGGCCTACATGCATCCAAAACTTTAGGCATGGTGGATGATGGAGACAACATGGGCCAGGATAGAGTACTAGCTGTGTGACTTTGGGGGGGATTTCCTTAACTTGTCTGAACCTCAGTTTTTCCATCTATGTTAGGTTAACACCCGCTCACAGGGCTGTTTGAAGGATTACATGCGACAGATAAGTAAGGCACAGGAGCTAAAACATAGAACATGCTCATCTCCTACTGACATTTGCTGATCCAAACTCCCCGCTATCCAAGTTTAAAACTTCATCGTTATCTTTGACTTCTCCCTGTCTCTTGAACACCCTCCTCTTCCCAATTCAACCAGTTGTCATTTTCTGTCAATTCTGACTTTGAGATATCTCTCAAATCTCTTGCTTTCTTACAAGTCTCACTAACATCCATTTTTGCCCAGCCTCCAGCCTGGGTCCATACACCCACCTCTGTCTGCTGCTGGAGAAGCACAGTCAGCGCAATCTTCTGGAAGCGACTCTTAGATCATTTCATTTCCTACCCAAGCACTTTCAGCGAGTCTTGTGCAAACTGCCTGCTCTAAATGGCTATGGCACAGAATTAAGAAATTGAAATAGAAACTAAATGGAAAATCACACTCTACCACGGGCAGATTCAGGTTCTGTGGGTATGTGGCTTATAATTTGGGATGCCTTCCTTAAGAAGGAGCCCAGCTGGTGCAGTGGTTAAAAGCTACAGCTGGTAACCAAAAGGTCGGCAGTTCGAATCTACCAGCAGCAATTTGGAAACCCTATGGGGCAATTCTGCTCTGTCCTATAGGGTTGCTATGACTCGAAATCAACTTGATGGCAACTGACTTGGCTTGGCTCTTTAAGAAAAAGAATATAAAATTATAAATGTACAATTAAGTACAACAATAACTATTTATAAATTGATTTAAAAATTGACAGATGTCAGAAACAAATAAAATTCAGAAAAAAACAGCATAATGTTTTAAAACAAATTGCCTAATATGACTTGGTATTATTCTTTCACCTCTTCATATAATAATGATAGTTTAGAGAAATTTCTTTCAATTTACAATTTGCTATTGGTACACTTGGAGTTTTGTCAAATTTGACAAAACCTCTATTAATTTCTATAAGATTTCAGGGTACTTAAAATTTTCTTTTCCAGTTGTTGTTAGGTGCCATCAAGCCAGTTCAGACTCAAAGGGACCCTGTGTACAGCAGAACGAAACACTGCCCGGTCCTGCGCCATCCTTACAATCATTGCTATGCTTGAGCCCATTGTTGCAGTCACTGTGTCAATCCATCTCGTTGACGGTCTTCCTCTTTTTCACTGACCCTCTACTTTACCAAGCATGATGTCCTTTTCCAGGGACTGGTCCCTCCTGATAACATGTCCAAACTATGTGAGATGTAGTCTTGCCATCCTTGCTTCTAAGGAGCATTCCGGCTGTACTTCTTCCAGGACAGATTTTTTCATTCTTCTGTCAGTCCAGGGTATATTCAATATTCTTTGCCAACACTATAACTCAAAGGCATCAATTCTTCTTCAGTCTTCTTTATTCATTGTCCAGCTTTCGCGTGCATATGAAGTGATTGCAAACACCATGGCTCTGGTCAGGCATACCCTAGTCCTCAAGACATCTTTGTTTCTGGACACTTGAAAGAGGTCTTTTCCAGCAGATTTGCCCAGTGCAATATGTCTTTTGATTTCTTGATGGCTGCTTCCATGGGCATTAATTGTGGATCCAGGTATAATGAAATCCTTGACAACTTTAATCCTTTCTCCGTTTATCATGATGTTGCCTATTGGTCCAGTTGTGAGGACTTTTGTTTTCTTTATGTTGAGATGTGATCCGTACTGAAGGCTGTGGTCTTTGATCTTCATCAGTAAGTGCTTCAAGTCCTCTTCACTTTCAGCAAGCAAGGTTGTGTCATCTGCATATCAAAGGTTGTTAATGAGTCTTCCTCCAATCCATCCAGATGTCCCCTTCGTCTTCATATAGTCCAGCTTCTCAGATTATTTGCTCAGCATACAGATTGAATAAGTATGGTGAAAGGATACAACCCTGACACGTGTATCTCCTAATTTTAAACCATGTAGTATCCCTTTGTTCTGTTCAAATGACTGCCTCTTGATCTATGTACAGGTTCCTCATGAGCACAATTAAGTGTTCTAGAATTCCCATTCTTTGAAATGTTATCAATAATTTGTTATGATCCACACAGTTGAATGCTTTGCGTAGTCAATAAAATACAAGTAAACATTTTTCTGGTATTCTTTGCTTTCAGCCAGGATCCATCTGACATCAGCAATGATATCCCTTATTCCATGTCCTCTTCTGAATCTAGCTTGAATTTCTGGCAGTTTCCTGTTGATGTACTGCTGTAACAGTTTTTGAATGATCTTCAGGAAAACTTTACTTGCGTGTGATATTAATGATATTGTTAGATAATCTCTGCATTCTGTGGCATCGGCTTTCTTTGAAATGGGCACAAATATGGATCTCTGCCAGTTGGCTGGCCAGGTAGCTGTCTTCCAAATTTCTTGGCATAGATAAGTGAGCACTGCCAGCGTTGCACCTACTTGTTGAAACGTCTTAATTGGTATTCCTTGAGCCTTGTTTTCCGCCACACTTTCAGAAACCCTGGTTTGTCAGACCTCTCAGTCTGGACCTAGTTGGTTCCTTCATGCCGTGATCACAATACTTTTTGCCCTTTGACCTGGCTGTGGGTACTGGGCTGCCATGGTATTACCAGAGAAAAGAGAAAGTGAGTGAGAAAAGCCACAACTTTGGGCTTTGCAGGAGAAATCACTGTCTTTTTTAAAGCCTTGAGTAGTGGCAAAACCAAATAAAACACTTCACTGGAGAGCAGCAGGGAGACGAGTAGCCTGGTTGGAAAGTCTTCTGTCTGGAGGTGTCCTTGGGTGGAGTGATCTGTTTCTACATAGCTGAATAAACCGTTAGTGGTGTGACTCACTCTGCCTCCTCCTGGGCTACCCTGTACCTACCAGTCCAATGTCTGATTTCATTTACTCAGAAAGCCAGGGTTGTGGTGAGATTCTAACACTAGATTGTCTACTTCCACCTCTTGTTTTCCCCAATACAATACACACAGTTCTGAATCCTTCAACTATTTAAAAATAAATTAATGGAGTCTTTGCAGTTTTGTTCTTCCAGCTGTCATCTACCAAGTGAGGCCCTCGAGAATTGGAATATTGGAATGGCATGCAGTATTGTATACATGTAACCACAAAGATGTCCAAATCCCTACCACCGCCACAGACTTTCCTGACAGTAAAATTCCAGAATTCCTTTCATTGGCCTCTAATGATTGTGCTCTGTTGATTTTGCTACCACAAGAGCATTTGTATCAACATTGTACAAAGCACTCTGACTATGTGGGCTCATTTCACTCTAAACAGCAACACTGAGATGAGTATTATTTTAAGATCAAGAAATCAAGGCTTTGAGAGGTTCAGTGACTCACCTAAGGTCACGGAACTAACAAATGACAGATCAGGGACTTGACCCAGGATCTCAGATGTTAATCCCAAGCATATTCTACCATGTCATGTTGGTACTTGACCTATTCAGGAGCCAAGCAGGACCCACACAGCTTGTTCAAGAGAGAACACAGGTCTGTGCAGAGGCCACAGCCTCACACACCAGCAAGTGTAATTAACCAAGGACTCTGAAATCCATCTCTGCATTTGCCAAGGCCACACTTCCTACAGGTTGCTCCTAGTCAATGACTGAGCTTGGCAACGGCGCGCTAATTGCAAGCCTCTTCCTGGGAGACATGGGACTTCTCTGATGGGCAGCTATGTCTCAAGGACTCCCCTTCCACCTTGCTGAGCTTTCTATAGACTATGCGGCAATGAAGGACACTTCCACCCAGCTTTCCTTCCCTCTCCTTCACTCAGGGCCGGATTTGTATTGCAGCCTGACTGCTCTTTGAGCCTTCTCTGGCTCCCTAATAAAGTCCTTGTCTGCTGCTTCTCAGAAAACCCAGGCTAACACAGACTGTCTCCTTCCTTCTTGGTTGCTGATGCTCCTACATGGCACATTTCCAAGCTCAGGGACCTGAAGGAGAGGCTAGTGTTCAGATGCTCTAGTGAAGTACAGATGAACCGAAAAGGCAAAATATAGAAAGATGGGGCAATTTCTGCATGCAAGTCAATGCTACACAGGATCTGCCCTTAGATGAGGAGGAATCTTCAGGGACAAGGTAGGCAGAAAACTGACATTGCCATGGATGTGTTTGTATGGGCCACCTCCTTGAAATGGTCAGAAAGAAGTGGTTATTCCTAAGCAGCGAGATCCAAATGGAGCTCCCTCTCTCTGTGGAAGACAAGGCATTCCTATTTAGCCTTCTGCACCCCTCTCAGGTTTCCAAAAGCCATTGTCCTCAGGAACCATTGTTGTTGGTTTTTGAACTTTTATGATGGGGAGAGGTAAAACAGTTATGGTATGCACTTGTTAAAGAAAGAAAAATCCATGTTTAGTCCCCCGATAGATGTCAGAGAAAGCATTAGTGTTTGTCTGTATCTGCCATTTGAAGAAGGAACCAATGTCAAAAACCTAATCCCACACACTCTCCTTCCCTGAATCACGGAGCAAGCATAGCATTCTGGTGTTCACTCACCAAATACCTACTGAGTGAGCCTCGCTGCGTCCAGGTGCTGGGATTCAGAGAAGACCCACAATACTATCTAATGGAGTCACCACCAGGTGTCAGGGGAGACTGGGGGATTGAGACAGCTTGGTTTACTGAAAAACAAATTGTTTTTTACCTTGCTAACAAACATATTTACCACTGTGGCAATGCTCTCATTTTTAAAACACGCAGCAATTATCTTCCAGTGGTCACTAATTAATGCAGGTGTGTGTGGCCGGGGACAGCTGGACACCAATCTGTGGAATGATGGTAACTGCACCATCAGGCTGCAACTTCTGGCCCTTCAGGCAGCCTGGCGGCTTTGCTCTGGGGCTGTGACTCTCAGAATTTCCACCTCACTAGTTTACATCATCCTGGAGCACCAAACAGTCCCCAGTGTCTGAGATTATCCGCGGGACTTACACATTAAGTCGCAAAATAGTACAACAGCCTGCTGATCTGTACTGTCCAACACAGGAGCCACTAGCCAGGTGGGCTACTCAGTACTTGAACTCTGCCTAGTCTGGAATTTGAAGACAGTATGCAAAAAGAATGCAAAGTAACTCATTAATAATTTTTATATTGATTACATGTTGAAATGATACTGATTTTGGATACGCTGGATTAAATAAAATCTATTATTAATATTAACTTTGCCTGTTTCCTTTTACTTTTTAATGTGGCTACTAGAAAATTTAAGCCTACATAAGAGGTTCCCATTATATTGGACAGGCCTGCTCAGTGAGGGCAGTAACTATATCTGGTCTTGTTCAGTGTTAGGTTAAGGTAAGGAGGGAAGTGAAACTATTTCTTGGCTTTAGAGAAATGAATATGATGCTTATTTTTCCATTCGTATTTTAATTCATTCCACAAAAAATTACTGAGTACTTTTCAGTGCTAAATTCTAACGGTGTACTGGTAATATGCTGAACAAAACCAGGAAGAGTTACTGCCAGGTCTTTTCTCCTGTGGAACCGCTAGATGGGTTTGAACCACCTTTTGTTAGCAGTCAAGCACTTAACCATTGCACCACCAGGGTGCCTTTCAATAAATATTAGCGATAATCCACAAGCTACTCCTTGGAAACCCTGTGGGGCAGTTCTACGCTGTCCTCTAGGGTCACTATAGGTCAGAATCGACTCCATAGCAATTTTTTTTTTTTAAATTATGTATTATGTATCTGTACATAGTAGTTTGACCAGGATATAGAAAACCAAAAGGGAAGAACATACTCAGCATTTCTCAAGCTGAAAGGACTGAAGAGAAAATTCAAGCCTTGAGTTGCAACATTGAAGGATTCTATGCAGAAAATATTAAATGACGCAGGAAGCAGCAAAAGAAGATGGAAGGAATACACAGAGTCACTATACCGAAAAGAATTGGTCAACATTCAACCAATTGAGGAGGTAGCCGGTACTGAAGG
This sequence comes from Dugong dugon, assembly GCA_030035585.1. NCBI lineage: Eukaryota > Metazoa > Chordata > Mammalia > Sirenia > Dugongidae > Dugong > Dugong dugon. The sequence goes on from CM057476.1 coordinate 82,695,326, forward strand.
AAGAAGTCCAAGCTGCACTGAAGGCATTGGTGAAAAACAAGGCTCCAGGAATTGATGGACTACCAGTTGAGGTGTTTCAACTAACAGAGATGCAGCACTGGAAGTGCTCACTTATCTATACCAAGAAATTTGGAAGACAGCTACCTGGGCAACCAACTGGAAGAGATCCATATTTGTACCCATTCCAAACAAAGATGGTCCAACTGAATGCAGAAAGTATCGAACAGTATTATTAATATTCCATGCAAGTAAAATTCTGCTAAAGATCATTCAAAAGTGGCTACAGCAGTTTATTGGCAGGGAACTGCCAGAAATTCAAGCTGGATTCAGAAGAGGATGTGGAATCAAGAATATCATTGCTGACGTCAGACGGATCATGGCTGAAAGCAGGGAATACCAGAAAAATGTTTACCTGTGTTTTGTTGACTCTGCAAAGACATCGGACGGTGTGGATCATAACAAATTATGGATAACATTTCGAAGAATGGGAATTCCAGAACACTTAATTGTGCTCAAGAGGCAGTCATTTTTGAATAGAACAAGGGGATACTGTGTGGTTTAAAGTCAGGAAAGGTGTGCATCAACTTTTACCACACTTAATCTGTATGCTGAGCAAATAATCTGAGAAGCTGGACCATATAAAGAGGAACAGGGCATCTGGATTGGAGGAAGACTTATTAACAACCTGCCTTATGCAGATAACACAACCCTGCCTGCTGAAAGTGAAGAGGACTTGAAGCACTTACTGATGAAGATTGAAGACCACAGCCTTCAGTATGGATTACACCTCAACATAAAGAAGACAGAAATCCTCACTACTGGACCAATAGACAACATCATGATAAACGGAGAAAAGATTAAAGTTGTCAAGGATTTCATTTTACTTGGATCCACAATTAATGCCCATGGAAGCAGCAGTTAAGAAATCAAACGACGCATTGCATTGGGCAAATCTGCTGCAAAGGACCCCTTTAAAGTGTTGAAAAGCAAAGATGTCACCTTGAAGACTAAGGTGCACCTGACCCAAGCCATAGTGTTTTCAATAGCTTCATATGCATGTGAAAGCTGGACAATGGATAAGGAAGATTGAAGAAGAATTGACACCTTTGAATTGTGGTGTTGTTGAAGAATATCAAATATACCATGGACTGCCAGAAGAACGAAAAATCTGACTTAGAAGAAGTACAACTAGAATACTCCCTAGAAGCAAAGATGGCGAGATTACGTCTCATGCACTTTGGACATGTTATCAGGAGGGATCAGTCCCTGGAGAAGGACCTCATACTTGGAAAAGTAGAGGGTCAGTGAAAAAGAGGAAGAGCCTCCACAAGATGGATTGACACAGTGGCTGCAACAATGGGATCAAGCATAACAGCGATGGTGAGGATGACAGAGGATGGGGCAGTGTTCGTTCTGTTGCACAGAGGGTTGCCATGAGTTGGAACCGACTCTGCGGCACCTAACGACAACAACAACAGCATAGTAGTTCAATCTTTCTCCTAAACAATCTGCCTCCTACAACCCTCTACTCTTCCAAAGTTATCTATTTCTCTGAACTTGTCTTGGGCACTTTCTGCCCCTTGCCTGAAGGGCTCTTCACCTTACTCCATTTATGTAAGTCTTAAACATTGTTTAAAGCCCCCTCAACTCCACCACCTGAGACGTCCCCACTGCTACTCTACCCTTTGAGCTTTCCCACATCTTGACCCCTGTAGGACTTTCTACACTAGTCAAGGTAGATTGGGTCCCTATTATTCTCTGCCCCTTCCTGTCAAAGGATACTTACCCCATTGACGCCAGGCTTGTGACTTGATTGGGCCAATGACATGTGAGCAGAAGTCCACATGCACGTTGAAACAGAAGCGCTGAGTGGTATCTTGTGGTTCTCCCGTTACATTTTCTCCTCAGACATAAGAGTCATCTTCTTAAAGAGGGGCTGCTCCTCCAACCAGGGTCTTGAAATGAAAAAAAAATCTGTGGATCTCACTGTTGACCTGTAAGGAGAGTGAAAAATAAAGCTTTGTTGCTATAGCTCTAAAGATTTTAGAGTTGATTTTTCTAGCATAAACTGAGTAATGCACCGCTCATTCGACATTTTTCATGTGCTATTTTGTATTATTTTTTCTCTCTAAATAAATACATCTTATGTTCCCAACTCAATTAAAAAACCTTCAGAAACAGAATCTGTGTCTTACAGTCCCAGCGTTCCTAGCTCAGTGTTGTGCAAGGTACGAGGTTCTCAGCAAATGTGAACTGAGGGTAGAGATTAATATACTTGAAAAGGAGACAAATTGAAGCAGAATAATTAATCTAAAGTTTAAATTAAGCCAGTGTGCTTTCTTCTTTTCTTGTTGTATTTAACATGCAAATTAATGAGATATGGCACGGGCTACATCACTAGAAAGGACATGCAAGAAGCAGCGATTTCAGAAAATTACAATTATCGAAGCCTTCAGTAACCTCTCCAGATTATTACCAAAAAGTCAGGTGCTTGTCAAAGTGGAAGCTCAGTACATTCTGGTAGATTGATCAACTTGAAGAGGGGATCACAAGAGCAGAGGTATCCAAATGTTCTCATTAGTGACCGGAACCCCGCGTGTATGTGAGTTGCCTTCATCTTAAAGTGAGACTCCTGCTGAAGAACAGGCTGCTATTTTTTTTAATATGGATTTTTAGCAATAGTGCACAACTGGTCCTCCCAAAACACATTTTAATAAACTTTCGCTGGGCAGAGTGCAATATTATAATCAATTTTATTTAGCCAGTGAAAAATTTGATGTTCAGCATATTGAACAAAGCTCAGAAGCCATGTATTCAGAGTTTTCAGGCCAAAGATATCTCACTCAGTTTTTTTTTTTCATTGTACTTTAGATGAAGGTTTACAGAACAAATAGTTTCTCATTAAACATTTAGTGCACATATTGCCCTATGACAATGGTTAACAACCCCATGACATGTCAACACTGTCCCTTCTCAACCTTGGGTTCCCTATTACCAGCTCTCCTCTCCCCTCCTGCCTTCTAGTCCTTGTCCCTGGACTGTTGTGCCCAATTAGTCTCATTTTGTTTTATAGGGCTGTCTAATCTTTGGCTGAACGGTGAACCTCAATAGTGACTTCATTACTGAGCTAAAAGGGTGTCTGGGGGCCACACTTTCAGGGTTTCTCCAGTCTCTGTCAGGCCAGTAAGTTGGGTCTTTTTTTGTGAGTTAGAATTTTGTTCTACACTCTTCTCCAGCTCTGTCCAGGACCCTCTGTTGTGATCCCAGACAGAGCAGTCAGTGGTGGTAGCTGGGCACCATCTAGTTGTACTGGACTAAGTCTGTTGGAGGCCTTGATAGCTGTGGTCCATTAGTCCTTTGGACTAATCCTTTCCTTGTATCTTGTTTTCTTCATTTTCCCTTGCTGCCAAAGGGGTGAGACCAGTGGAGCATCTTAGATGGCTGCTCACAGGCTTTTAAGACCCCAGATGCTACTCAACAAGGTAGAATGTAGAACATTTTCTGTATACACGGTGTTATGCCAATTGAGCTAGATGTTCCTTGAGACTATGGTTCCCCACAACCCTCCACCCAGCAATTCAGTCCCTCAGGGAGTTTGGATGTGTCTGTGGAGATTCCATGACCTTGCCTTGTACAAAGTTGTACTGGCTTCCCCAGTATCGTGTACTGTCTTACCCTTCACCAAAGTTACCACTTACCTATTGTCTATTTAGTATTCCACCCCTCCCATCCCTTGTAACCAACAAAGATTGTTTCTTTTTGCATGTAAACTATTTCTTGAGTTTTTACAGTAGAAGTCTCATACAATATTTGTCCTTTCGTGATTGACTTATTTCACTCAGCCTGATGTTCTTCAGTTTCATCGAGGTTATGAGACGCTTCACAGATTGATCATTGTTCTTTATCGTTGCATAATACTACATTGTGTGTATGTACCACAGTTTGTTTATCCATTCATCTGTTGATGAGCATCTAAGTTGTTTCCATCTTTTTGCTAGTGTGAACAATCCTGCAGTGAACAGGGGTGTGGATATGCCTATTTGTGTGACAGCTCTTATTTCTCTGGGATACGTTTCTAGGAGTGGGATTGCTGGATCATACGGTATTTCTATTTCTAGCTTTCTAAGGAAGCATCATATCATTTTCCAAAATGGTTTTATCATTATGCATTCCCACCAGCAGTGCATAAGAGTTCCGATCTCCCCGCAGCCCTTCCATCGTTTGTTATTTCCAGTGTTTTTGATTTGTGCCAGTAATGTTGGGGTGAGATGGTATCTCATTGTAGTTTTAATTTGCATTTCTCTGATGGCTAATGATCCCGAGCATTTCCTCATGCGTCTGCTGGCCTCTTGAATGTCTTACTTGGTGAAGTGTCTGCTCATTTCCTTTGCCCATTTTTTAACTGGATTGTCTTTTCTTTTTTTTGAGGTGAGCAGCAAAATGTTTACTATGTGTCGATACATAGGAGACAGAGGGGAATAGATTCCTCCAAAAAACCCATCTCCTAATTGGATTGTCTTTTTGTCGTAGAGGTGTTGGATTCTCTTGTAGATTTTAGAGATTAGACCTTTGTCTAACTTGTAATGTCCAAATTTTTTTCCCCGGTCTGTAGGTTCTGTTTTTACTCTTTTGGTGAAGTCTTTTGATGAGCATAAGTGTTTGATTTTTAGAAGATCCCAGTTATCTAGCTTATCTTCTGGAGTTTGTGTGTTGTTGGTTAGGGTTTGTATCCTGTTAATACCATGTGTTAGGGCCTCTAGCATTGATCCTATTTTTTCTTCTATGAACTTTACAGTATTTGGCTTTATATTTAGGTCTTTGATCCATTTTGAATTACTTTTTGTATATGGTGTGAGATATGGGTCCTGTTTTGGTTTTTTGCAGATGGACATCCAGTTTTACCAGCACCAGTGGTTAAAAAGACTGTCTTTTCCCCATTTGAAGGACTTTGGGCTCTTGTTGAAGATCAGGTGACTGTAGGTGGATGCATTTACATCTGGGTTCTCAATTCTGTTCCATTGGTCAATGTGTCTGTTGTACCAGTACCAGGCTGTTTTGACTACCGTAGCTGTATAGCAGGTTCTGAGGTCAGGTACTTTATTCTTCTTCTTCAATAGGGCTTTACTTATTCAGGGCTTCTTCCCTTTCCATATAAAGTTAATGATTAGTTTTTCCATCCCCTTAAAGAATGTTGTTGGTATTTGGATCGGGATTGCACTGTATTTGTAAATGGCTTTGGGTAGAATTGTCATTTTCACAATGTTGAGTCTACCTTTCCATGAGCATGGTATGTTTCTCTATTCATGTAGATCCCTTTGGGTTTCTTGCAGTAGTGTTTTGTAGTTTTATTTGTATAGGTCTTTTACATCCCTGGTTAGATTTATTCTTAAGTATTTTATTTTTTTAGGGGCTATTATAAATGGTATTGTTTTCCTGATTTCATTTTTATCGTTCTCTTTATTGGTGTATAGGAATCCAGCTGATTTTTGTATGTTTATCTTGTATCCTTCCACTCTGCTGAATCTTTCTACTAGTTCCAGTAGTTTTCTCGTGGAGTCTTTTTGGTTTTCTATGCATAGTATCATATCATCTACAAACAGGGACAGTTTAACTTCTTCATTACCAATTTGGATGCCCTTTATTTCTTTTTCTTGCCTTATTGCTCCATCTAGGACTTCCAGCACAACGTTAAATAGGAGTGGTGATAAAGGGCATCCTTGTCTTGTTCCTGTTCCAAAGGGAATGCTTTCAGCCTTTCTCCACTAAGAATGATGTTGGCCATTGGTTTTGCATAGATGCCCTTTATTATGTTGAGAAATTTCCCTCCTGTATCTATTTTATTGAGAGTTTTTATCAGGAATGGGTGTTGGATTTTGTCGAATGCCTTTTATGCATCAATTGAGATGATCACATGACTCTTTTTTTTCCTTTTATTTATGTGGTGGATTATGTTGATTGATTTTCTAATGTTGAACCATCCTTACATACCTGGTATGAATCCTACTTGGCTGTGGTGAATTATTTTTTTGATATGATGCTGAATTCTATTGGCTAGAATTTTGTCGAGAATTTTTGCATCTATATTCATGAGAGATATTGGTCTGTAATTTTCTTTTTTTGTGGCATCTTTGCCTGATTTTGGTATCAGTGTTATGCTGGCTTCATAGAATGAATCTGGAAGTGTTGCTTCCTTTTCTATGTTCTGAAATAGTTGGAGTAGTACCGGTATAAGCTCTTCTCTGAATGTTTGGTAGAAGTCTCCAGTGAGGCTATCTGGGCCAGGGCCTTTTTTGGTTGGGAGTTTTTTTTTCTTTTTTTTATTACCTTTTCAATCTCTTCTCTTGTTATGGGTCTGTTCAGATTTTCAACATCACTTTGTGAAAGTTTGGGTAGGTATTGTGTTTCTAGAAATTTATCCATTTCCTCTAGGTTTTCAAATTTGTTGGAATATGGTTTTTCATAATACTCTATTATGATCCTTTTTATTTCAGTTGTGTCTGTTGTAATGTCCCCCATTCCATTTCTTATTTGGGTTATTTGTGCCCTCTTCTGTTTTTCTTTTGTCAGTCTGGCCAATGATTTGTCGATTTTGTGGATTCTTTCAAAGAACCAACTTTTGGTTTTGTTGATTCTATTATTTTTCTATTCTCTATTTCATTTATTTCTGCTCTGATCTTTATATTTCCTTTTTTGGTGGCTGTGGGCTTTTTTTTTTTTTTTCTCTTCTCTTTCTATTTGTTTGAGTTCTGTAGTTAATGTTTTGATTTTGTCCCTTTCTTTTTTTTTTAATGTGTGCATCTGTTGCTATAAATTGTCCTCTGAGGACTACCTTTGCTGTATTTTCATTATTGTTTGATTCTAGGAATTCTTTGATTCCATCTCTGATTTCTTCTTTTACCCAGTGGTTTGTAAGCAGGGTGTTACTCAGTTTCCATGTAATTGACTTTTTTCCTTTCTCTTCCTGTTGTTAATTTCTACCTTGATGGCACTGTGGTCAGAGAAGATATTTTGTATTATCTTTTTGTATTGGATCTTGTAGAGGATTGCTCTGTGGCCTAAGATGTGGTCTACTCTGGAGAACGTTCCATGTGCATTGGAAAGAATGTGTACTTTGCAGCTGTAGGGTGGAGTGTTCTACATATGTCTATGAGGTCAAGTTGGTTGTGCCCTCTAGGTCTTCTGTATCTTTGCTGAGTTTCTTTTTAGATGTTCTGTCCTTTACCGAGAGTGGTGTGTTGAAGTCTCCTAGTATTATTGTGGAACTGTCAATTTCTCTTTTCAGGGCTGTTAGAGTTTGTTTTGTGTATTTTGGAGCCCTGTCATTGGGTGTGTAGATGTTTATTATGGTTATGTCTTCATGATGGATCAACCCCTTAATCATTATTTAGTGTCCTTCTTTGTGTTTTATGGTGGATTTTGTTTTAAAGTCTATTTTATCTTAGATTAGTATTGTCACTCCTGCTCTTTTTTGGTAGTTGTTTGCTTGATATATTTTTTTCCATCCTTTGATTTTTAATAAATTTACATCTTTGTTTCTAAGGTGTGTCTCTTGTAGACAGCATATTGATAGATCCTGTTTTTTTAATCCATTCTGTCACTCTCTGTCTCTTTATGGGTGCATTTAAGCCAGGTACTTTCAGTGTAATTATTGATAGGTATGAATTTATTGCTATCATTTTGTAGTGCTTTTTTTTTTTTTTTTTTTTTGTGATGCTATTGTTTTCTTTGTTCCTCTTACTCTCCTGTGCTGAATTCCTTTTGCTTGTGGATTTTTTTTTTTCATTTCTTTTTTTGGTAGGTTTTGTTTTTACTGAGACTTTATGTTTTTCCTCTTTATTTTGATGAGTAGGTTTGTTAACTTTCTTTGTGGTTACCTTGAAATTTACCCTTATCTTCCTAAATTTGAAGCAGTCTATTATTACTTGGTATCGCCTTGCCTTCCTCTCCATTAGAAGGTTCTATACCTATACCATTTATTCCCTCTTTTATGGTTCTGATGTTGTTGTCATTTACAGATTAACTTCTCTGATTCCCTGTTGTATTTCTTTTGGTTTTGGATAGTCCTTGAGAGTTCGTTTCCTAGGTTGGTGTCTGTCTGGTACGATCCTGTGTCCTAGATTCAGCCTGTGAGCTGATGTTGTTTATTCTCAGATTGAAGGATTCCCTTTAATAATTCTTATAAGTTTGGTTTGGTTTTTACATATTCCCTTAACTGCTGTTTATCTGGAAATGTCCTAATTTCCCCATCATATTTGAACGAGAGTTTTGCAGGATATATTATTCTTGGCTGGAAATTTTTTTCTTTCAAGGTTTTATATATGTCATCCAATTGCCTTCTTGCTTGCATGGTTTCTGCTGAATAACATGAGGTTAGTGTTATTGTTTCTCCTCTGTATGTGACTTTTTGTTTTTCTTGAGCTGCTCTCAGGATTCTTTGTTTGTCTTTGGTTTTGGTGAGTGTGATTATGATATGCCTTGTTGATTTTCTTTTGGGGTCGATACTATATGGGGTTCGTTGAGCTTCTTGGATGGCCAGCTTTTCATTTTTCGTGATATTGGGGAAGTTTTCTGTCAGCAGTTCTTCAGTGATCCTCTGTGTGTTTTCTGTTTTCTTCTCCCATTCTGGAACTCCAGTAACTCTCAGATTTTTGCTTTTGATTGTATCCCACATAATTCTCAGTGTCTCTTCATTTTTCTTTGTTCTTTTTCTGATTTTTCCTCAAACAGAGTTGTATCCAAGTGTTTGTCTTCAAGTTCACTGATCCTGTCTTCCACTGTTTCACATCTGCTCCTCAGCCCTTCTATGACACTGTCCATTTCTGAAATCTTGTTGTTTATCTTTTGGATTTCTAATTATTTTTTTATATGATTTCTAGTTGTGAATTTATTTTGGCATTTTGTTCCTGCATTATTTTCCTGAATTCTTCCATTTTTTTGGTCTGCATTTTCCATGAATTTTTCTGCCTTTTCCATGAATTTGAGTATTTTTTTCCTCATTTTTGTCTGCTTTTTGCTTCAACTCTTGGATAGCTCTGAATATTAGAGATCTGAATTCCCTACCAGGTAGTTCTAGTGCCTTTTCTTCGACTGGGAAGTCATATGGTGTCTATTTTGGGTGCCTATTGGAATCATTCTGTCCTGTTTTTCTAAATGTTTTGATATCGTCTGCTGTCTTTTGGGAATTCGGTAGTTATTTTCCTCATTTATTGATTGTAGATTTGTTTGTTTTTTCCTGCTTTTTTGTTTTATTTGGTTATGTCTGAGCAGGCGGGTTGTGTGTTCTTTGCTGTTTGTTTGTCTGTGGGCACGATACTTTTTGCCTCCTTCTCCAATTGGCAGTGTCAGTTGCTCAGGTATGGTACAGCAGGGCAGGTCTAGCTGAAGAGGAGTTGCTTGGATGGGTTGTTTGTGGCACGTACTAGGGCGAACAGGGCAGGCTGGTAATCAGTGCAGGGCAGGTTCTGGTAGGCCGTGCCTGTGCTGCTTGTGGGTGTGAGGTTCAGCACACAGTGCAGGTAGGCAGAATGGAGGGGGGAGATTGTGATGTGTGGAGCTAAGATGGGTATGGGAAAGAGGAGAGAGAGGAGAGAGAAGCAGGAGCCAAAAACATACATACAAACAAAAAACAGTGCTAAGGGAGCTTGCTGTTGGAGTGGAGAGATGAGAGAGTGAGAAATGGAGAAAAACAAAAAGGAGAAGAAGGAAAAAAAAAAAAAGAAAAAATGAATAAATAAAAATTAGAAAGAAGAAAGAAAAGCCACCGGGGATCCCACCAGTGCGGCTGCAAGGTCTGGGGAAGTTGCTCACAGGCCATGAAGTACAGCCTGGCTAAAGGGGTAGAGGTGTCACTCAGCGCCAGGTATTCAGCAGATGGGAAGAGAAGGTACGTATAGAGAGACGAGGAACTGAGTAATGAAGAAAGACAAAAAGGGAAAAAGAGAGAAAGAAAGAAAACAAACAAATAAAAGACAAACAGTATAACCCCCCCAAAAAACAGGGAAAAAACAAAACAAAACAAACAAAACAAGAAAAAAGAAATGCCCTCTGGGATCCCTCTGTGCATATGTGCAAACTGCGTGGGTAGGTCCCAAGTCGTGCGGTTCTGCCTGGCTTGAATGGGCTCCCAATTTGAGAAAAGAGAAAACAAACAAACAAACAATTCAAAGCAAACAAACAAAAGCCCTGGGATCCCACCAGCGCGGCAGCATGGGCTGGGAAGCAGTCCCACGCTCTAGTGGTGCTTCACAGCCTCCCAGGAAGAAGCAAAGATGGCACACAGAGACAGGTATTTGAGAGAAAGGAAAGGGAGTTGGTGAGAGGTATGGAAGGAATCAAAAGAAGCAGAGAAAAGCAACACCAGCAGCCAACAAATGGCACTCAGGGAGGTGGCTAGTGTGGGAGGGTGGAATTCAAGCAGCCCCGGATTCACCGGTTCTTCCTGGCTAAGAGACTGTGGCTGCAGGAAGCAGAGGAGGTCAAGTGAGGGTGAAGAAGGGTGGGGGGTGGGAAAGCATATATTGCTGGTTACCAGTTGTTCTTTCTCCTGCTGGAAGCTCCATGAAGCTGCTTTCCTGTACCCCCTGTTCACCAATCTCCAACAGGAGTCCAAGATGGCAGATCTGTGCTGCATTAGCTAATAGGGGACCTCTACATGTATCTCTCCTCACTCTCTGTTCTCTGTCCATTTCTTATTCCATTCGGTGCTTGACTGAATTCTTTATCTCTTCATTTGATGCTTAGGGTTTCAGAATTGAAGTTTTCTCTGTTTGGCCTAGTTTTTTTTGACCTTTGTTGTGGAGGGACGGCGTGGTGCTTCTGTCTATAGCACCATGTTGCCTGGAAGTATCTCACTCAATTTTGACTACGCAAAAATATCCCTGATGAGAGCAAGGGAGAAGGAAGAAAACAAGATACAAGGAAAAGATTAGTCCAAAGGACTAATATACCACAACTACCACAGCTTCCACCATACTGGGTCCAGTAAAACTAGATGGTGCCTGGCTACCACCACTGACTGCTCTGTCTGGGATCACAACAGAGGGCCCTGGATAGAGCTGGAGAAAAATGTAGAACAAAATTCTAACTCACAAAAAAAGACCAGACTTACTTGCCTGACAGAGACCAGAGAGACCTCGAGAGTGCGGCCCCTGGACACCCTTTTAGCTCAGTAATGAAGTCACCTCTGAGGTTCACTGTTCAGCCAAAGATTAGACAGCTCTGTAAACAAAACAAGACTAATGGGGCACTGCAGTCCAGGGACAGGGTCTAGAAGGCAGGAGGGGACAGGAAAGCTGGTAATAGGGAACCCAAGGTTGAGAAGGGACAGCGTTGACATGTCATGGGGTTGTTAACCATTGTCGTAAAACAATATGTGTACTAACTGTTTAATGAGAGACTATTTGTTCTGTAAACCTTCCTCTTAAGTACAATAAAAAAATAATATATATCCCTGATGAAGACTCTTGGCTTTGAGTTTAGCAGGATCAAGAAAGAGAACATATTTTCACAGAGATAGGTGGGTCCCCAAATAATCTTAAGACTTTAATCACATAGTCAAAATGTTGGAAGCATCAAGGATACCATGTCTTTTTGGTGGGGTAATTAAGTAAAACATCTTGTGCTAAAATTTTCAGAAGAGACTGGATACTAGGGTCAGACAGATACTAGGTTATCAGACTGTGAGTTCTCCTTGGTTATATTCATCTCTCTAAACCCTGCATTGGCAGTTACAAATACACACACACACATATACACACACAGGCACATACACACACACCTGCACATACACCTACACTCTCTAGCACCTACTACTGTGGCTAACACATAGGAAATGCTCAGTAAGTGCTTTTAAGTGAATGCATGAAGGCTTACATTTAGAACGGAACTCCAACCCATTACTGACTACATGTGCCAAACTGCTAGTGCAAGGTACTTGAAAATGGTTATGACATACCCTGGTAGCCTGGGATGGGGAAGTTGGAACCAAGGAGATAAAAACAGATGGCATTTGTTAAGTGCCTATTATGTGGCCAGTCCCTACAACCCACAGTGCTGGCTAATACTATCCCTCATTTTCAGATGTGGAAACTGAAGCTCAGAGAGATTTAACCACATAACTTGCAAGAGGCAGAACCAGGCCTTGAACTCAGATCTTTGTAATTCCAAATCTAGTGCTCTTTCTACTCTACCAGGGACTCTTCACCTGAGGACCCTAGGAAATTCACAGAAAGCATAAAGGATCAATGTCTTTGATGTGGTTAGCATGGGTGTGTGGGCTGACAGCAGTGGAGAAGAAGAAGGGGGAGCAGAAGTGGAGGAAGGCTGTGTGTTGCTTCACTCACCCAGCTGATATACCAACTCCCATCCACTCCCCATGGTGTTTATAGACCAATTGTACTCACTCAGGGAAACTTAAAACACTGAGGAGAGAGAGAGTGTGTGTGCTCTTGGGAGGGAGGGGTTGTCAGTGTGGCCACAGGGACAGCGACAGTAATTACTCTCTGTCTCAAGCACTTGGTGATATAGCTGTGTTGTGATCTGAAAAGGAGAGAAAAACCAGCAGAGCTCAGACTCCAGGAATGGAATAAGAAGCAACTATTGATGAACGGGCGTCCCTGGGTGATGCAAACAATTAACGTGCTTGGCTACAAACCCAAAGTTTGGAGGTTTGAGTTCACCCAGGGGCACCTTGGAAGAAAGGCCTGTTGATCTACTTCTGAAAAATCAGCCATTGAAAACCCTATGGAGTACAGTTCTACTCTGACACACTTAGGGTTGTTGTGAGCCAGAGTCGACTACATGGTAACTTTTTTTTTTTAATTGATGAGTTAAATACTAAGTCTAATTTTACTCTGGACTTCCAGACCTTCCTGAGTATAAGAGGAATAGAGGTTTTTTTTTGTTTGTTTGTTTTTGTTTTTGGCTTTTTCTTTATCGTGGTGAAAATATGCCTAAAACGTACACCATCTCAACAATCTCTACATGTATAATTCAGTGACATTGATTTACATTCTGTAAGTTGTACAACCATTCTTTCTATCCTTTTCCAAATTATTCTATCACCATTAACGTAAACTCAATGCCATCTAAGCAAAAACTCCCCTTTCTCCCTCCCTCTCACCCCTGCTAACTACTCATAATCTTTGGTTTCTACATATTTGCTTACTTCATATAAGTGAGATCATACAGTATTTGTCCTTTTGCTACTGACTTATTTTGCACAGCATGATGGTTTCAAGGTTCATCCATGCAGTAGCATGCATCAGGACTTCATTTCTCTCTATGGCTGATTAATACTCCATTGTGTCTATATAGCACATTTTATTCGTTCATCTGTTGATAGGCATTTAGTTGGTTTCCACCTTTTGACTAGTATTGTGAAAAGTGATGTAATGAACATTCGTGTACAGGTTTCTGTTTGTGTTTCTGCCTTCACTCCTTCCGGACATATACCTAGGATTGGGATTGCTGGATCATATTGTAGTTCTATGCTCAACTTTTTGAGGGACTGTTTTCCACAGTGACTATACCATTTTACATTCCTACCAGCAATGGATAAGGGTTCCAGTTTCTCCACAACTTTGCCAACGCCTATTGTTTTCCATTTTTTAATTTTTTATCATTGCCATTCTAATAAGGGTGAGGTGGATCTCATTGTGGTTTTGATTAAGACTAAGTTGTGCCTGACCCAAGCCATGGCGTTTTCAGTTGCCTCATATGCATGTGAAAGCTGGGCAGTGAATAAGGAAGACTGAAGAAGAATTGATGCCTTTTAATTACAGTGTTGGCAAAGAATATTGAACATACCATGGACTGCCAGAAGAACGAACAAATCTGTCTTGGAAGAAGTACAGCCAGAATGCTCCTTAGAAGAGAGGCTGTCAAGACACGCTATCAGAAGGGACCAGTCCCTGGGGAAGGATATCATGCTTGCTAAAGTAGAGGGCCAGTGAAAAAGAGGAAGACCTTCAATGAGATGGATTGACACAGTGACTCTGACAATGGGCTCAAGCATAACGATTGTGAGGATGGCGCAGGACAGGGCAGTGCTTTGTTCTGTTGTACACAGTGTTGCTATGAGTCGGAACCGACTCGAGGGCACCTAACAACAACCATAGCTAATGATGTTGAGCGTTTTTTTCATGTGCTTGTTGGCCATTTCAATATCCTCTTTGGTGAAATATCTGTTCAAGTCTTTTGGCCTTTTTTTGATTGGTTATTTGTCTCTTTGTTGTTAAGTTGTAGATGTGTTTTATATATTTTTGATATTAAACCCTTATTGGATATATGGTTCCTGAAAATTTTCTCCCAGTCTGTAGGTTGTCTTTTCACTTTTTTGATAAAGTCCTTTGACTTTTGAGGGGTAGGGGGAGGAGGAGAAGGAGAGGGAACTTTGCTAGAACATCCACATATATCCAATGCAGGCCACACCCCCGAAGAAACTTCCGTTTCAACTAATTGGCTGCTCACATCAGATCACAAAATGGAGGATAACTACATAATATCTGCCAAACCACTGAGAATCATGGCCTAGCAAAGTTGATACATAACATTAACCACTACAGTGAGGAATGAAGAATGCCTGAGAAACTGTGGGGCTTTTATTAAGTTTACCAAAGAACGTGATCTTTGATCTTGGTTACTGAGCGATACCCTCTAAAACCTTGGCGTTTCCCCAGAGGTTGAAATGTCTTTGATGAGGCCTCCAGACCACACCTGAGGGTTTATGCTAATGAGGTGACTAAGATGGAGGCTGGCCAAGCCAAAAAGACCACCCAATGATATCAGCAGACCTGGGTGGGGATGTAATTCAATCAGTTATGCCCCCAATGAACCCCCCAATAAAGGCTCTGGACACAGAAGCTCCACGGGCTTTCTGGTTGGTGAAATACATTGATGGCACGTGAAAGGGTAGTACATAACTTTATGAAACATGGAAGGACCATGTTGGGAACCCTCCCAGACCTCACCCTATATGTCTCTGCTTTATATTGGTCCTGGGTTGTATCCTTTTTGCTGTAACAAAACTGTAATCATAATAGTACTTTCCCGAGTTCTGTGAATCGTTCTAGTAAATTATCGAACCCAAGGGAGTAGTGGGAGCCAGCAGGTCAGAAGTGAGGGTGGTGGCTGGCATTCTGAAGTGGTAGCGGGCAAATTCTGAATTTGTAGCAGTAGATGAGAAGTGAGAATGTCATGGGGAGTCCCAAGCTTGTGGCTGGCATCTGAAGTCTTGGGCCAAATTTGCAGTCTGGAAGACTGTGTCCTTTAACTGTGAGGTCTGCCCTAGCTCCAAGTGGTTAGGGTCAGAGGAAGAAGTGCCACATGTGCAGCTAGTGTCAATAAAGAAGAGGAACAAAGGGGAACTGAGTTACAGTAGATTGACTGATCATTGCCAAGTGGGGTGGATCTACTGTGCAGCTAACTAACGTAGGTTAATTTTTAGGGCCCCTCACTTAGACGATGCTCTCATAAGGTCTTGGGAGGGGCCCTAGCAATGTGTTCACATAGTTAAAAGTTTCTGCAAAATTTTAAAAAATAAGGTAATTTAACTGCAGTCAATTAACACTGTTGTCACTCTCTATTCCAAGTTCCCTTCGGTATGACTCCCTCCTTTGGTGGTGTTGAAGTGGTCATTGCTGTCTTTGGAACCCAGCTAAGGGGAAATGGAGTTGAGTATTCATTTATTCAGGTCTAGGGGGATATATTTATGTGGTGTACAGTCACTTGCATGCCACGTATATTTCTACCCTTCCCAAGGTAGGAATGCCTTCAGGACTGCTCCTCTACCCTCTCGGTCAACATACCCACCACCCTTGCAGGAAGGTTCAGGACCAAATGTCACATTTCCATATCAGTGTGTCCTAAGGCATCTGAAAGCATGGGGGCAGTGGAAGAGAAACAAGTTT
Organism: Dugong dugon; assembly: GCA_030035585.1. Lineage (NCBI taxonomy): Eukaryota > Metazoa > Chordata > Mammalia > Sirenia > Dugongidae > Dugong > Dugong dugon. The sequence continues at coordinate 82,711,234 of CM057476.1, forward strand.
TGAAATGTCCATAGCCACAAGCCAGATTACTGAAAATTCTTCCAATCAGCACTGGTTTAAATTTGAAAGGAGAGGATTTGGCTCTCATCAACATCTAATCAAAACTATCTATCAAAAAAAAATTGATCAGCTATGTTAGAGGAAAGACTGAATTTTCTTTCTATTCTCTCTAGATAATTGTTATAAACATGTCATGTGTAATCTTCTACTCAAATACCCATGATCCCTGTCTAATCATGAAAACATCAGACGAATTCTAACAGAGGGATGTTTTATGCAATACGTGACCAGTACTCCTCAAAACTATCAAGTCAGGGTCCAGAGATTAAGAAGACAACTAAATGTAACGCACTCTGGATGGGATCCTGGAACGGAGAAAGGACATTGTTAAAACTAAAGAAACCTGAATGAACTATGGACTCTAGTTATAATAACGTAGCAATACTGGTTCATTTATTGTAACACATTTACCACACTAATTAAGATGGTAATAATAGGGAAACTGGGTGGAGAGTTTATGGGAATTCTGAAATTTTTCTGTGAATCTAACTGTTCTAAAAATAAAATTTATTTAGAATGCCATGTGAAGAAGCAATTTATGAGTATGCAGCTTAAAAAGTAAGAAAAAATTTACTATAGAGGTTGGAAAAAGGAATTAATAAAAATTTTAGGTTATTTTTCTGAATTTTGTGAAACTTACGGTGTTGTAAAACTTTTTAAATTTGTATTTTGTTGTGATTCTGTTACCATCCTAAAGAAACATTCCTTTGTATCTAATTTTTATTAATAATTTTTCTAAATTACACAAGTTCTAGGCTTCACAAAACCTGGATCCACCCTTGCGTGCCATTGTCTACATGTGAGTAGTTAGAAAAAAGTGCTACCGTATGAAAAGAGGGGGCAGTTGCTATGAGTCGGAATCAACTCGACGGCAACAGGTTTGGTTTGCTTTTTTGGTTTTACCTTCTCTAGACGACCAATCAATCAGTTTTAGAAGGTGTAGATTTGGATCTAGCCAGAATTAGCCACAATATTTGAGTCAGGCCAAAATGCCGCTGAGGCCAGGGCAACTGAAAAGAGGCCTAAACTTCTTTCAGGAGATTTGCTCCACTACAACATCCAACTGACTCTTGTTCTTTTGGCTAGAAAGATGTTTGGAAAAAGAAAAGGAGAAACGAGGGTTCTTACCTCTCCCCAAGCCACAAAATGGAACCCTCATCTGGAGTCTGGGACGTTCATTTAACGAGAAAACGGAGGGTGTGGGCTATCGGTCCTTACAACACCCACCTATGGTAGGTGTTGAATTGTGTCCTCCAAAAATATGTGTTGTAAATCCAAACCCCTATACCTGTGGATATGGAGCCCTGGTGACTCAGTGGTTAAGAGATCAGCTGCTAACCAAAAGGTCGGCAATTCAACTCCAGCAACTGCTCCTTGGAAACCCTATGGGGCAGTTTTAACTCTGTTCTGTCCTATAGTCTCTATGAGTAGGAATCAACTCAACAGCAATGGGTTTATACCTGTGGATATAATTGATTTTGGGAATAGAATTTTCTTTGTTAAGTTAACGAGACCAGGTCAGTGTAGGGTGTGTCTTAAGCCAATCACTTCTGAAATATTAAAAGAGCTGATCAGCCACAGAAGCAAGCACAAACGGAGGGGAAGGTACATACTATGTGGAGATCTCCAAGGAACGGCAAGAATAATGCTAGAGAAGCTGAGACAAGAATTTTTCCCCGGAACAGATAGAGAGAGCCTTCCTCTGGAGCCAGCGCCCTTAATTTGGATTTCTAGCCTCCTAAACTGCGAGAAAACAAATTTCTGTTTGTTAAAGCCATCCACTTGTAGTATTTCTGTTATAGCAGCCCTAGTTAACTGAATATTTTTATCCCTGTCTTATAGAGGATGAAATGGGGCTTAGTCAAGATTTGCCCAACCCCAAAGACAAAGTTTTCTTAACCACTGTCGAATGCTGCCTCCCATCAAAGTCTCTATCCGATGGTCACAGGACAACCGCGTAAACTGTGAACTTTTTTGAAATGATTTAGGAAGAAAGGGTTTTAAAAAAGAGCGTTGGTGCTGAAAGGGACTTGAGAGATGATCTAGTTCGGCTCCTTATTTCCAGAGGGGAGCTGGGGTTCTGGGGGTGAAGTTGCTTTCCAATTGCACATAGCTGTTTTTGTCAGAGGGATAGGGACGCTGATCAAATCCCTGGCTGTGTGCTGTTCCTGCTCTAAAGATGGAACACCTGCATTAAAGGCTAGAGGCTCCCAGTTAGAGAGAAGAGCATCTTGGAGGGGGAAGGGATAAGGTGAGACAACCAGGGACAACTGTGCACAGAGCTTGGAAAGCGCCTGAGGAGGCACGAGGCTGACGGACTGGATGGAGAAGTAAGAGAAAAAGGAGACGCCAAAAAGATGAAATCAAGGGTGGGGAGAAAGAGACCTGAGCAGAGAAACCAAGGCTTAGCCAAGAAGAAAACAAAAACATGAAAGCGGCGTTCATTTTTTCATTTAAATGGGAGAGTAAATCTAGCAGGGGATCTAGAAGTTCCGAGCGGTTATAGAGGCTGCGCGGTGTGGGCTGCCTTCACCGTCACCGTACCACGGTGCCCTACGTGCTGTGAGGGAGCAATTGCTGCTGCCATGCTCAGGTGTCCCGCGAAAGTGGAGAAGCCCACGGGAAGTCCTTACCATATTATTTGCTGGAGTCAACTTGAGTATGCTGAGGCCTCAAGTGTGAGCCCATGCTCGGTTTGACCTGAGTCTAAGTATAGCCCTCCGGTTATACGCATGCTCTGGAGGCAGACTGCCCGAGTTCCAAGCGTAAATTGCGCTCTCATTAGCGTTTAACCTCTCTGTGCTTCAGTTTCCTCGTCTGTAAAGGGGGAATAAGGACAGCACCTACGCCACAGGGCTAGAGAAAAATTAAACAAGATAATGTGTATGAAGTGTATGTAGCACAGTGTCTGAGCACTCGATAAACAGTATCTGTCATTATCAGAGGCGTTCATTAAAACAATAATTCTTCTCATCCACCAAGTTCCAAGCACTACTCGATAACAGCTTTCCACCCAGTGCTGGGTACCAGCACCACTGTTATTAAAGTTTGATGATACTGGCAAGCCTCAGCTGCTAAGAGGAAGAATAACATTTGAGATATGAGCCTGAAGAAAACTGCGTTGGCCTCTGTAAGCCCCCAAATGGGCATCACAACCCCTGCAAAGCACACAGCCAGGGCTGAGCAGGGTGCACAGGCACCAGGAACTTGGCAGGCGGATACGGCGCTTGAGCAATGTCAGTGTGACTTCTGCTCTAACTACAGCCGGCCTGACTTGTCCAGGGTTGCTTCATGTCGACCGCATTGCCGAAGTCCAGACAACAATCCTCCATGCCCGGGACTATGGCGAAACCCCGTGTGGCGATCGTGGTGAAATCGGGTTAAAAGGGGTCGCATATGTCAGGGCCAAAGAAAAACGGGAAGGAAAGCCCTTTGCCCACTCAGCAGAATCCCCTGCCAGCCACGAAGTCAACGAGGCACATGGTTGAGTGTGGAAGATGAGAAAGGGCGTCTCCCTCCCCCACGGCACCGCCGACATGAAGGTTCGCGGGACTTTGGGGTTACAGGCGCTAAAATTTACCCTTCGCCCCTCAAGAGTTGTTGTGAAATCCGGGGCGGCCCAGGAGGCCCCAGCTAAACTTGCTCGCAGCCTGCAGCGCCCGCCCGCCGGCACGCGCGCGCCCAGGCCGGGGGCGAGAGGGGGAGGCGGGCGCGCGGCGGGGGCGGGGCCTAGGGCGGAGCCGGCCGGGCGCGGCACGCGCACTCGCAGTAGCCTCCTTGTGCGGCCAGCGCGGCGGCGGCGGCGGCGGCGGCGGCCCCTTAAATAGCATCCCGAGCCCGCGCCGGGCAGGCTGTGGGCTGCAGTGACAGCCGGCGGCGGAGCGGCGGGCCAGCGGAGGAGGTGAGTTCGCCTGCCGCGCCGCTGCGTCTCTTCCCGCCGCGGCGGCGTCCCTGGGCTCGGCCGAGGCGTGGGGCTGAGGCTGCCCTGCTGGCCCGAGCCCGGCGGCGGGGTCGCGCGAGCCGCCGGCCGGCCCCTGGAGACGTTCCGCTTTTCCAGTCTCTGTTCTGATGCTCCGCTTCCCTCGGCGGCGGGAGGCCGTTGGGCCTTCCGAGCCGCCGCCGCTTCCTGTGCTGAGCCGTGGGTGCCCGCCCGCCGGCCGGATCCCCCGAGCTACGCGGGGCCGGTGCGCCGTGGGGTCGGCGCCCTTTTTGTGGCGGAGGGGACCAGGGAAGCCGGACGCGGGGAGCGTCCAGAGAAAGGAGGTATTCCTGCTGCCGGGGTGGTAGCGTTTGAGGTGCTCGGACCGTGTGTGGAAGCCAGACTGTACTCGTGCCTCGGCGTGATGGTGGCCCCTGCGCGGAGAGCTTGCAGGAGGGTCAAATGCATCATGGAAAGCCGGTTGCCACACGCAGAAATTTTCGCGGTGTCTGTAGAAGAGGGCCCATAGTCCCTGCACATAGCCGTGATGGAGTCATTGGTTTAAGGAACACTGGCATTTTTTTTTGAAACGAGAAAGCAAGGATTGTTTGTCACCTTGCAGCGTAAACGGAGGGTGATGATAGATGGCTTGCATGAACACGTGGGCTAGAATCTAGAGACAGATGCACCAGCTAATCACCGTGTATGGCACGGGTTGCAAAAGCCCTCCCCACGTCCGCCCAGTATCATACGGAATTTAAGCATGACCATTATAAAATTGCCCGTTGAGTACCCTGGTTAAGCGTTTGAAGCTTTCTTGTTGGTGCAGGAGTATCCACAATACATCGAGAGAAACTGGTCAAACCTCGCTATTTGTGATACACATTTCACAACTTAACCTGTAATTGTCCCAGTGAACAATTATTTGCTTAAATCAAACCGAACACTTCTGGTTGATTTTTATTTTATTTTATTTATTTATTTTTCAGGCGGACTTGGCAGGCCCACCTTGTGCTCGGAATGGGCTTGAGAACGTAGAGCTTGTTGAAAGAACCGTTGCTTTTCATCAGTTTGGAACCAGACATTGCAGTGTGGTTTAACAAATAGGATCCGGTCTCAGAGACCTTGTTTCTTGTGCTGACTCAATCTGAGGCTGACTCCTTATTTGTGAATAGACTGCGTTAGACAAAAGTCTTTCCTGAGATTAAATTCTGTGACAAAAAAAAAAAAACCTTTAAAAGCAGCACACCTCATAGCTTCTTAAATAATGATAGAGACATTACATTTAAATAATTAAATAACATAGACATATTAAGCACCTCTGTCTTTTAAATTGGAGTCCTGGTGGCACAGCGTTGGGCTGCTAACCAAAGGGTCGGCAGTTCGGATCCAGCAGCTGCTCCTTGGAAGCCATATGGGGCAGTTCTGGTCCTATAGGGTCGTTATGAGTTGCAGTCGATGGTAACGGTTTGTATTTTTGGTCTTCTAAATTTACTGTAAATACAGAAGACTTTTTAAAAATCACCCTTTTTTCACGATTATAAGCATCTTGATATGCTTATTTTGTTATTTCTGTGCCACATATTTTGGCAATATTTTTTATTAATATTGCAAACATCGTGACTAAACAGAGGTCTCCGGACTTTAAAATTTTTGACGTTTAAGGGGTAGAGACATGTGATGAGTGTAGGTAGAGCAGGTCTCTGTACCATCCAGGTAGAGTTTTCATAGCTGCCTCTTTGCTTTTGGGTGAAGCTTGTAGTCACTGAAAGTGCGCCAGTGTGCCACAGGGTCAGACTTGACATCCAGGTCTTCTGCACCTTTAGTTTTATTTATTATAGTATTTCTTGGCCATACCTTTAGTTTTGATGTAGCTGTCTTGTGGAAATATGGGTGTGTGCCTGGGGGAGGGGCTTGGGGAAGATCAAGTTGTCTTATTACAGCTGGGAATTTCGCCTTCTCCCTTGAAGTTTCTTTCTTTTTTTTTTTTTGGAAAGAGCAAGGGTATAGGAGTACTGGTAACTTCTAGGTGTTTATACTCAATAACCTTAGACAAAAGTATAATTTTTAAGGTCAGTTGGATTTATTGAGCAAGTTTGCCATTTAAAACGGGTGTGCATTATTCTTTTGTGCTTATTGTTCCTTATAATCAAATTCTGTTAAGTTAGAATCCATTAACTTTTTATGGACAGTCTTGCTGGTGGGATGCATGTCTGAAGTCAGTGGAATGACCATTTTGATTAATGCATAATATTTCTGTGCTGCAAAGTACAGAACTTCTTTTAAGGCAGCTCCAAGTTGTTGGTAACCTAAGCCATCTTCAAACCTTACTCTCTGATAGACAGTGATCGTGCAGACCCAGGGTCAGTTGAAGGTGCCAGAGCTTTAGTTGAATTGTCCAACTCGAGGAGGTCAGACACATACGATAGGGTCAATACACTTTGACACTCCTGCCTCGAGAATAGTTATCAGTGAACAGAGCTGATCTGAAACTGTCAGTGGTTGAGTTTGAGTTTCATCATACTGGTATTTAAAGGGACTTCTGAGAGCTTTTAAAGAAACAAAGTAGTGGCTGGACTTTATGAATTAAGAAGATGGAGAAGATTTTACCAGTGTTCATGGCAGCAACTCAGATTGTCATTTTATCACCAGGCCTTTACATAAAATGCTAAATGCTGATGCATAAGAAATTCTAGTTCTTATAAGTCTGGGGCGACAGATAATTTGAAACAATCGTCCATATCACAATGACAAAAGAAAGCTGTAACATGATCTGTTATATTCATTTTTCTGCTTTTTTAATATCCTGATCTTTACATGTTCTTGGCTGGTTGGTGACAACACAATATTCAGTAAATTATAAACTTTGTGGAATCAAGATGGGAGGATAAAATATAGTGGAGCCTTCCTTGAAGCATAGCTGGCTTGGAGAACAAAACTTACATAAAGGTGAGGACTCTGTCCCCCTTCCCCCCATGCTGCCTGCTGAAAGGTACCTTCTACTGGAGATGCAAATCTTACCTGCAAAATCTTAGACATTGTAGGTCCAAAACCTGTTGCTGTGGAGTTGATTCTGACTTACAGTGACCCTTGGACAGAGTAGAACTGCCCAGTAGGATTTCCAAGGCTGTAATTTTTAGGGAAGCAGACTACCACATCTTTCTCCCAGGGGGAGGCTGGTGGATTCAAACCGCTGACCTTTGGGTTAGCAGCTGAGCGCTTAACCACTGGGCCACCGGGGCTCCCTTCCATGTAGGTACCTGGGCTAATTCTCTTCCATAAATTAGTTGCTGGTCTTCAAGTTTTAAATAAATAATTGAAAGCTGTCTAATACCTAAACCAAAATCATTTGCACCAAAAAAGCTATATTTATTTTTTATGTGTTATAAAAGTATTCTATGCTTATTGTAAAAAATTTGGGAAATATAAAAAAAAAATGATCTTCCAGAAATTAAATATATTTTGGTGTATCCCTCCAATCTTTTTTCCTTAAGCCTATTTTAAAAAAAAAAACTAAGTATATATTTTTAATGGAAGATGAAAATTTTGATAATTTAACTTACCTAAATTATAGTGGGAACACTTTTTCATGTTGTTTACATACTCTTTTGAATACTGCATTGTATGTTGTATGGGATATGCTGTAATTTATTTGTTTACCTTTTTCCTAATTCTTAGATACTTAGGAACAAATGTTTATTTCAGAATACTTCTTACTCTTTTTTTAAAGTAATTTATGTTTTGTTGTTGTCCTTGAAAACATACACAGCAGAATACAGCAATTCAACAGTTGCTGTGTGTACGATTCAGTGACTGATTACTTTCTTCAAGTTTGCAGCCATTCTCACTCTCCTTTTTACTGAATTGTCCCCCCTCATTAACATAAACTCACTGCCCCCTAAGCTTCTTATCTAACCTTTGAAATTGCTGTTGTCAGTTTGATCCCACATAGATAATTCTTTAACAGAGCACAATGTTCAAGGCAGACATTCTTTACTAATTAATCTGATCTAGTGTTCAGTTTAAAGAAGACTTCAGGGGATAATTTAAGCTTCACGTCCAGGTTTGTCATCAGCAGAACAAACTTCTTAAAGTTTTCTGCTTTCAGTCTGTTGAAACTGATACTGATTTAAATTGTTTTTAATAATGGGTTTAATGGACTTTGGGGTTCATGTGTTCTAGTCAAAAGCTGCTGAAGTAAGGATTTTGTGGCTTGGGAAGATAATTTGAAAGAGATGAAGGCATAAAAGGAGGGAATGTGGATGCCTTTTATATCATTTCCTCATTCTGGGACTGACTTACTAAACATTTGATAAATGTTGTAGTATCTGCCATTTGCATATAGTTTTGGCTGCTCTAGAAATTAGTATGTCTGCCTCAGAAAATGTCTGGATAAGTAAGGCCAAAATACTGTGAGCACCATGTATTCCTTTATTTGCCAGCATAAAGAGAAAGCTGCTGCGGTAACTAGTTTCTCCCTTCAGGCTCAACCATCAGCTACGAAGGAGGGCGTTGTTTAGCCAGCTGAAGCTGGCCGCCCAGCCTGAGCACAGGCAAGCTCAGGAACATGGTAGGTAGGTGATGGTAGCTGCTAGCAGTGCAAGGCACCCTTCTCGGTGCTGTATGGGTGTTGGCTCAGGTAATCCTCCCAATGTCCCTGTGAGGTAGGTCCTGCTAGTATCCGTATTTTACAAAAGATAAATAAACAGATACAGACTATGAGTTGCCCAAACCAGAATTTGAACCTGAGGCAGCCTGGCTTCAGGGACTGCTCCTGATTGCTTGGCTATACTGCCTTCTCTAGAGCTAAAAAGGCCCATAGTCCAGGAGGGCCTGGGAAGTTCCAGGTTATTCAGCTAGTAGCAAGACAGAGGACAGAGCTGGTTCTCCTTCAGTGTCACTGCTCGATAACTTTTCTCCTGTCTCGTTTACCCTCTGTCTTGAACTGCCCCTTTGCACCACCAGAGTGCTGAAGCAGACCACAGATTTTAAGATTCAGCAAGTGCTGAGATCATTTACTACTCAGCTCTTACTTTCTAGAAAATGTGGAGTATGAAAAAGTGAAAGGCTTTGCTTGCCCTGGAGGTTGGTCTGGTAGGACAGACTGTACTATTAATAAAACACTGGCAGATGACAATAGAGACACATGATTATTGCATCAAGTGTGCAGAAGGTCAAGAGTGCGTTCTGGGTGAGCAGTGACTGAGGCCAGCAGAGATGGTGGAGTATTGGCCTGTAAGTAGGAGATGGGCCTCCGCATGGCACCTAGGTTGGCTTTCTGATGCATCTTAGGCGCTTAGGCACAGAATCAGACTGTTTCTAAATCTTTCTCAGAATGTTCTAAATCATGTTGAAAAGTTTTAATAGGCAGTAGAATTGTGAATTTTTGGGGTCTGAAGGGACAGTAATATCATCCGGTGGCCATGGGGCCCTTTACCCAGTGCAGTTTTGGGCTGAACCCCCATATATGAAGTAAACTAAAGCAGGGCTGCTCTGGTTGATCCGGGAGTGGGTGGGCATGCCAGGGCACACAGACACTGTTGCTTCCTCCTAAGAGGGGTGTCTGTGGAAAATAGTCCCTGTGACAAGCCCTGAAATTGTGCCTCTGCAGGCCCGTGACGAGGGCCAAGGGGCAATCTCTAAATTGCAGCCCCCCCCCCCCATTTCAAATGAGTAGATGTTGATAGTGGTGAGGTGTTGGCAGAAGGGCCTTCCCCTGTCGTCTGACTGCCTTTCATATTTGTGGCTCCTCGGACATTCTGCACCTCGTCTGGTGCCCCCTTGGACTTGCACCCCGGGACAAGTTCCCCCTTCTGTCCCCCCCACCCTACACCTCTGTGTCTGTGGTGCTGGAGGAGGGATGTGGGGTTGTACCAGGTGAATAGAAATTGCTCAGTGGTAGATCCCCCACTTCAGGTGGCAGCCAGGGCACATGCCATACCTTAGATAAGCCTCTGTTCCTCTGTGTCCCTTGTTACCTCTGAGGCACTTCAGAGCAACCCCAGACTCCCCAGAACATTGTTTGAAGTAACAGCCCACTCATTTTACTGATGAAATAACTGGTGACTTAGATGGGGTGACTTAGAGAGATGGGGTGACTTAGCTGAAGTTACACAAAACCGGTCTTCCCCTTGGCGCTAACCCTAAGAAGACAACAGTGCAGGGCAGTTTGTTCCTGGCCCTGGGCCGATTCCAGGAAGGACGGGGCCTCTTGTTGTTCTTGGTTGTTCCCTGAAATCCAGTCAGTCATCAGGTTCTGCGTTTCCTAACCGTCTGTACAGTGTTGCCCAACACACACACCCATGTCTTCCCTTCATTTTCTGTGTCACCAGTCGAACCCCGAACCCATCACCTCTAGTTCAGACGGGAAGATGCTTAGTTTAAAAACGGTGGGGAGTGGTAGTGTGAGATTAATTTTCCTAAAGCAGAGCTCCTAACACATCTCTCCTTTGCTCAGAAGTCTTCAAGGGCTCCCTATTATAAGGCCCTAAATCTGTATTTTACTTGGCTACCAGGGGCTTCTATAGCTTAGTTCCAACCTGCTGTTCCCAGGCCATCCCCCAAACCACCACTTACTAGGGTTTTTGTAAAGCCAACTCTGATGGCACAGAGTTGAATGGTCTCTGTACCCCAAGACTCCATCTATGAGCTCTCTCTTCTGCCCAAATGACCTCCCCACATCCTGGAAGGGCCTCCTGGGCCCTGTGTGCCTGCTTGGCCTGTCTAAATGGCATTCCTCATCCCACCCTCATTCCGCAGAGCCCTGCTCCTCAGAGGCACTTTTCCAGAAGTGACCCTCACCTTTCTCTTACTCCAGACCACTCACTGGAAACCCTAGGCTGATATTCAGCTGGGATGCACCATTCCGCACCCCCAATCCAGAAACTAAGGGTTAAGTCTGGCCCACGAAAGGATCTCCTGAACCCTGTTTTGGTGCGTTGGCCTATGTCTCTTCTGATAGGTTGATGCCTGGGCATGTTGTTGTTGTTGTTAGCTGCCTACTCATGGCGACCTCATGTGCAGCAGAATGAAACAATACCGGTCCAGTGTCCTCACGATTGCCAGCGTGGTCGAGACCATGGTTGCAGCTGTTGTGCCGGTCTGTCTTGCCGAGGGTCTTCCTAGCCCTCGTTGGCCCTCTGCTTCACCAAAGATGATGTCTTCCTCCAGTGATTGATCCCTCCCGATGATGTGTCCGGAACAAGGGAGTCGGACGGTGGATGCCCGGCCATATACTAGTTATTAAATATTCCGAGTAGCATCCTTGGCCTGTGTCCTTCATTTGCCGTTTTATGTGTGTAGACAGGCCCCCCGGCCACATTCTAAGCTTTGTCACAAAGGACACTTGTCTAATCATTGTCATTTCTTCGTTTCCAGTAGCATTTAACACAGGCCTGACTGCTTGTAAACACTTAGAATTATCTGATGATTGAGCCTGGGGGAGACATTCAGATGGTCAGCTGTCCTATAGAAGGAGTTGCTGACAAGAATATACATGTTAAGTATATTCCAGGTTTGTGTATTCTGATACCGTGTAAAGCTTGGATTTTATAGCTAAGATCGAGGCATTAAAACATTCTAGATTGAAACCTGTGCTTTCACTGGGTTGAACCTTGCGTTTAGGAGTACATCTAAGGTATCTCTTTCCATGTAGTCTGAATATGTTTGAGGAACAGGTTGTTGAGGGCTTTGCAGGATGTAGGAGGGAAGGAGATTAGTATCGAATTCTCTATAATGTTGTGTAACTGTGTTATGTATGGTCTTTGTATACCTGGTGTTCCTACTTCAAATCCAGTCTTGTTTCTGTGCCAGTCGTGAAGTTGTCAAATAGCTGTTTGTTTTTTCTGTAGGACACTCACCCACATTGTGCCTCAGGTAGGCTACTGAGGTGTCCCAAAATGTGGAGCTGGCAGGGACTTTGCGTATCAAGCAGTTCAGCCAAGCACCTCACAAAGGGTGAAACCTTTGTGAGGTGCTTGGTTGAACTCAAAGCTGTAACCTAGAGAGGTGTGGCTCAGCAGCCCAGAGTCAAAGGTTAGAATCTGAGGGCCGTGCTGGTCAGTCGTTTTCTCTCCTGACACGATGCAGAGGCAGGCTCCACTGATGCCGGGACTTTTCTAGACTTCAGGAGGCTAAAGGTGCTTGGCCCTCAGGGCAGGGGCCGAAGATGTGCAATCTCCAGAACAGACCTTCTCAGTTGAGGCAGTCCATTAGCCTGATGTGGCACCAAGGCCTTGCTCTCTTTCCTCTAGAACAGACAACCCCGCCCGTTGGACCTGTTGCCCATGGCTGGGTCACAGTCACCAGTGACGTCCTGCCCTTTCTGCCTGGTCCTTTCCATCACAGGGTGATGTTGAATATCTTTGTTTCCTTCCTTGATGCTGTAGTCCCTTAGAAGGCTTTGGCAGACGCTTGTTCTGCCTCCTGGCTGTGGCAGTTTTCAGGGTGCTCCAGTGAGCAGTGCTTGCTGCCTGTAGTGGGGAGGTGATGGAGACTCTAGCTAGGCGGGTGCCCAGAGTGGCTGCAGGTACTGCTCAGGAGAATGGGAGAGCATCTCCAAAATGGAGTATGTGTACTGCAGGGAGTGGGCTAGACCATCTGTTAGGGTACCATACCAAAACCAAACCCATGGCTGTCGAGTCGATTCCAACTCATAGCAGCCCTATAGGACAGAGTAGAACTGCCCCATAGGGTTTCCAGGGAGCGCCTGGTGGATTCGAACGGTGCCGACCTTTTGGTTAGCAGCCATAGTTCTTAACCACTACGCCACAGTGTAGAAATATTAAAATTTCTATAGATAATTATTTTTGAGCTTTCTTTTAAAATTCATATCTGTGTGTTTTATAATATTCAGAAACATATTTGTATGGTAGCACATGTATATAGTTTATATCTCAATGCACTTACATATCAGAGATGCATTTACTTATTAATTGGGATGCATTACCAAAAACACAACCAGAAAATTAACTCCTTCTGTATCACCAGCAAGAGACCTCTGAATGCCTTTTTTGAAAAGAAAACTTGGTTTGTCAGTTAAAGGAGAATAGAAACTACTCTCTGAAAGTAAGTGTGATTCATGTCAAAGTTGGTTTCAGAGTTCAGAAAAGTCAGGGTAAATCCAGAGTATGTTTTGCCTTTGGACCCAAAACTTGACCATGTGGAAGCCTCATTAGGATGAAGATTTTATGTTTTTCTGGTTTTTGTTCACTACTATATGTCAAGAGCCTAGAGCAGTCCTTGGCATAAGGGGGAATCAGTAAATACTTGCAGACAACCTGCGGACCTTTTCCTTGAATGACAGTTAAGTGTCATGCTGCATTGGCCAACTAAAATCACTATTTAAGTTGGTTTTCTTTGTTTAAACCTTTGAGCCTTTGCAGGATGCAGTATATGTGCCAGCCAGTTTTATTCTCCTGGAATGGCTTCTCAGAGCTATAGGATCTTAGAGGTGAAGGGCCCTCAAGTGTCACCTGAATGATAGAATGTTTGGGATTTGCTTTAAAGTAGTTTTTACAAATGAGTATAAAATGAAACTATGTCAGCAAAATGTTGATCGTTGTTGAAGCTGAAGCTGCGTAATGGGCACATCGTAGTTTATTATTCTACTCTGTCTACTTTGGAATAGATTTGGAAATTTTCATGATAAAAATTTGAACAGAGCATACAGAGAAAATAGAGACCCAAGGTCTATTTTAACTCTATTTGCTGCAAGCAGAGAACTGCCAAACCAGATAGTCTTTTTCTTTCTTTGTCCTTTAAACACTGGGTCAGTATTCTATAATCCTCTCCCATTTCTTGTTTTTAGCTTCCTGAGGGCCATTTACCTCTTCTTCTGTTGCCTGAACTCTGTGTAATTTCAGCTCATGTCTGTGGTGGTTTGTTACCAACACCCTCCTTTCTCCGTCCCTAGATAAGGAGCTAAACCCTGGCTGACCTTTCCCCTACTTCACAGCTTGCCCCTCCAGCAGCACTAAGGTCTTCCAGATAGCTGATGAAGTTTGGAGGTCAGGACTGGGTTCCACGTTCTTTAAAGCTCTGTTCAGTCCTGAGAACTGCACAGCATAATATTTTGTAGATGCCGGTCGTTTCTCCTTTTTAAAGTAACAGCAGTTAAGTATTGTAATCTGTAAAATCTCTAAAGTGAGTATCTTCAACTTGTCAGTAGCTGGTCTTTCCTGTCTCTGGGGAGAGGTCTGTCTTTGTATTCTATCTTCTGCTTACTCCTGTCCCCCTATTCTGCTAAGCTGTTTCTCTAGTTCACAGTCCGCTCTGAAACCTTGATCTGTTTTAAGAGGTGTAAGTAACTCTACCCAACCTTGTGTCCTCTCTAGCCTTCTTATCCAGGTCACTGATATTTGATTGTTGTGACCTCTGTGAGCTGCTGGATGATGAGGGCTCCTTGAGGACAAGGACTGAGTCTGGTTCTCTGTTTCCCACACCATCCCTGGTCCCTGGCAGGGACGGGGAGGACTGATAAACCAAACGCTTGCTGGGCAGGGGTGAGCGTCCTACAGCCAGCTGTGTCTTAGCATTTGACAAAGGGAAGAAGCTGAGTCTCCTTGGCCTCTGGATGAAGAGGCTGCTAGCCCCCAGGCTGCCGCCACTGCCCGGCTGGTGTCAGTCTAGCTTTCTGTGTTTCCCCACCCCCACCTGTCTTTGCCTGTTTAGATTTGGCCCTAGTTCTGGACTGAGCCTGTGGGGCAGCCCTCCTTCCGGTCTTCAGGTCCATACATAACGGTTTCTCCCTCTGCACCAGGCCCTCTACCCCTTCCTCAGCAGCTCTCCCAGTTCTGTCTTGTAGGTTAACGTTTGCAGGTGTGTTTGTAGTCCTTATTGATGCCCTGTACCAGTTGAAGGCAGACAAAATATCCTGAGTGCTTTATCCTCGTGGTGATGGCCTTCTGTTTGGAAGGGCCTCAGGAGCATTTTTCTTCCTGTGATTTTCAGATTCTTGTTTATTTGCAGTGGGACCCTCTTCTGAACGAACGCTTGTGTGGAAGTTGCTTACATGGCTGGTCAGTGGCAGATGGTGAGGGCTTAGATATGTGTTTTCGGGGAGAGGCTTACCCCTCATCTGTCGTTCTTTCTGAAACGGGAGGTACATCAAAACAAGAGGAAATTAACTGACCTGATCCAGTTATGTCGTCTTTCTTTTGAGAAATTAAAAAAAAAATATAGCATAGTACAAAGAATAATAAAATAATAATACAAACACCCATGTACTCACCGCATAGAATGGATGGTTTTAACATTAAGTATTTTTTCATATGCCCTGCTGTTACCTGGGTTTTCTGGATGTAGGTGAACCCTGTCTGTTTAGTTTTGAACGGCAGAATTGCCTGGCTGTCTTTGCCTTCTCTGGCGTGGTGGTGGAGATACTATCCTGGTGTTGGTGATGGAAGGGCTCGTAGCTCCCCTTTGGTCTCATTCCTTTACCCCCTCTGAGGCTCACAGAGACAGAGGAGCCTGTTCCGTATTTTGCAGCTTGTCCGGGGCACAGTCAGTACCTAGAACATGAGCTTTTTGCATCCGGGTCTGTTCTTTCCATGTTTCTGTTCTGTCTCCTTCCATATTTCCCCTCTGGAAGATGCTGGCTTTGGAAAAAGTACCTGAAGGGACCCCGGGACTTAGGTACCTTCCCCGTGTGCAGTTTATCAAACTAGTGACCTCACTCCCACCCCAAGGCCCCCGGGCCCGTGGAGAAGAGCTCCTGCCTGGTGCTGGTCCAGCTCTGGCAATTGTAAAAGGACCTTTGATTCCCTTTCCTATTACATTGTTCTCCCCTTCTCTTAGTGAGGTCTCAAGCTTCAGGGTTTGCTTTGTGGTTCATTGCAGTCCTATAAGGTGAAGAGTTTGTTCTTCTGGATTGTTTTAGTGGTGACAGAAATTTCATTACCTTCTCTGGCTATTGTAATAACAGGCTCTACTGGTATTGCCTTTAAGACCATTTATTCCTGTAGATGTAATTAAGACTCTTCCTGTGCTGGATGTCAACTGAAATAGCATGCCTTATTACATCACGTTTATGAGTGGGAAGCTTAACCTACAGAAGCGTCTTCTGTCTTGGTTCTAGCAGAGGGTTGGGTCAGCCTAACAAACAGGAAAGCTGATTGAGGCTGTTCTGTTCAAGCCTGCTCCCTTCTCCAGCTCTTATCAGTAAGCTTCCCAGCTTCGTCATGACATATACACAGAGACCACTTAATAGAATTAAATCAGTATCTGAGGACAAGTGGAATAATTTTGCTTTCCTTAGGATTGCTTTTGAATGGAGATTTTCCCTCTTAAATACTTACCACTAAAACAACCTTGCTGTTCCACACAGGGCTTTTCCATGACCTGGATTATCTTCCTCAGGCATCCCCTAAATATAAAAATGAGTCATTTTCCCAGGTGGACGTCCATGACAGGTCCTGGTAGCTACGTGAGAAGAAGAAGGAGGAGAGCTGTGTGTTTTTGTGCTCTGGAGGACGTAGGGCAGGTCCTGTTGGTAGCATTCCTTATGTCTCTGATGGCCACCCACCTGGCTCTCAGTGTCCCTGGGTACATTGTCCTCACTGGAGTCCTGGCATTGTACTCCAGCTCCCGTGCTGGAGGAAATCCGGTCTGTCTCTCTCGTTAGGAGGATTCTGTAATTTACAGAAGTTGGTGACCAGCCCTGGTGTGAGTCCTTCTTCTATTTGCTGTTCTACTTAAGAAAGGTATTTGACCTCTTCCTCTCCCCATGGACAGCCTTGATAATTGTTTTCATCTAATCAGCAACCACATGTCTAAATGTACGTTTGAATGTCTCTAAATAGGAGAGAGGACCTCTGCTCTTAGACTGAACAGGTTCTTGGGGTGATATTATACCTAAGTGAAACAATTTGAGGAGAATTATAAAATATCATGCAATTAAGGGTAAGGGATTATTTTTATGTAGCCTTTAAATCAGCGGCTTGCAACTCGGGGGGTTGAAGAAGGGCTACCGAAATTTGAAAATGATTTTTGATACTCTCTTTTAAGATGACCAATTCTGTACATATATCCATTGGGGGCTTGCAGAAGAGAAATGGTCAGAATCGCGGAAGGTCATTCATGCCTCAATATATGCGTCTTAAGTACTATGTTTCCTGGACAAGGCACTATAAAGAGGGATGGGAAGGGACCCTGGTCCATTAGGAGAAAGAAGCGTCTTTGTAAGTAATAAGTACCACTCACCATAAGTATAGGGTACTTGTGCTAAGTACCACAGGGGTACAAATGAAGTGTTCGTGGAGTTCAGAGGAAGGACTGTCTGCTCCTGACTGAGAGGACCATGTTAGAATTTATTGGAGATAGTGGCCTCTGCTCTATTTGGGTAGAATTTGGACATCGTAAAATAGGGCAGGGAAGGAGCTGCAGGTAAAAGGAACAGTGAGTATGGGAAGCAGTGGGCATAGAGTTATGGGGAAGTCTTCCCTGTAGGAAGTGTTGAGCCAGGCATTGAGGAACGGTTATGTGTGGTGCAGGAAGGGCAGGCAGTGAAGAGGAAGGACTCGGGTCGTGTCGTTGCTGACACCTGCCTCTCTGACTGTGTCACGGCAGGGAGCCAGCAGGTTAGCTTGCCCAGAGGAGTGAGGGGTGAGGGTGGAACATTCTTCTACCCAGGAATGGTGAAAGGCTTTCAGAACTCTGGTAAGTTGGGCTGGTAGCTCACCAGCCACCCTTTCTTCCTCCTCATTTCTCTTCATTGTTCTGCTATTCATTTTCCCAGGCTCAAAAACTCAGCCCTCTAATTCCTTCTCTCCCCGCGCCCACCCCCTCCCCGCCATTTGCATCCAGTTAGTGGGGCCCTGGTGGCACAGTGGTTAAGAGCTATGGCTGCTAACCAAAAGGTCAGCAGTTTGAATCCACCAGCTGCCCCTTGGAAACCCTATGGGGCAGTTCTACTCTGTCCTCTAGGGTCACTATGAGTCGGAATCAACTCAACAGCAATGGGTTTGGTTTTGTTTTTGATTATTCAGTTAGTTAACAAAGTCTGGCTTTTTGTTATCATCAGGGTCACTAGATGATGGCATGTGGATTTTGTCTAGATTTGAATCACCTTTATCTAGATTTGAATTTAGATTTAAACTCTCTCAATTTGAGTCACTGCATGCCTGGGCCTGGAGGGCTGCAGCATTTTGCCCTCAAGAGCTTTGTGAGCTTGGGATTCAGACTGGGGCTCTAGTTCTACTCCGATGTGCAACGGGGGAAGGCATTTAACTTCTCCAGGCCACAGTTTGCTAATCTGTGAATTGATGGTAATAACAACCCCACGCAGTAGGAACTATTGTGAGGACTGCATTTAGTCCTGTATAGGATTACTTAGTACAGTGCCTGGCACGTAGTAAGTGCTGAACAAACAGTGGCTTTTAATCAAGGTCCAATTACATTCTCCTTTAAATTTTTTGTTGATACTATGTGTTTTCACTAATGAAAGGCATGCTGACTCAAGGACCAATTCAGAGTTCTTTTCATAAGTTATGGATTTTAATACGTATTATGTGTTATCAAATATGGACCAGGGGATCCTGGAGGTAGTAAATGTTGGAATGTAAGTCCATGCATAAAAAGTGGGTGGGCAGCCGTATTTTCCACAGGCTGAGCAGGGATCCAGTAACACCTGGAAGCAATGAATGACATGGGGGGATGGTGACTAGGAATGAATGAATGAAAATTAAGAATAGTTTATTCTCCTGATAAGGCTTATCTCAGAAATAAAGGCAAAACAATAAAAAGTGTAGAAAATTCACACATTCAGGATGCATCACCTAATGCGATACTCAATCTGCGCAATAATGAGGCTCCAGCTCTGGTGTCTTGAGTTTCATGCATTTCCAAAGGCACCCACATTGAGGCTTAACACACTGACGAACTCGAGAGGCATACAAAGTGGTTGGTCAACCATGTATACCGTAGGCCACGGGAGGGTTAAAGAAATCATAATCTCAAACTGATTTCCTTGAACGCCTTCCTGCCCCCTTTCCTAGCCAGTTTAATCCTGCATTTGTTCCAGTATAATTTGCCAAAAATACTAGAGACAGGTGGAGAGTTGCTTCGAATAGTCTCATTTCTGTCCCTATACCACGAAGAATAGCCTGTTTTCTTAGCCTGCGCACATCTTCGGAGGGAGGGCCGGCTCACGGTTTGCTTTCCCCACACAGCTGTCACTGCGAATGTGTGACCTCTTTCGTAATTTCTCTTGTAGTTATTACCACCTTGTTATACCCGTGCTTGTTGACTATTTTGTATGTGTATTTAAGTATTTTACTTCCAAAACTCATAAATGGAATCAAGTTTTTCTCAGTTTGTATCTTCCAGTACCCCCATCTGAATATTTCCCCCAAACTCTTCCATTGCTCACATCAGAGTCTTACCAAGGCTCTCTCACATCATGGGGCCCTCTCTCTGTTACTTGTTTTGAACAACATCAGGTAGAGAAGGCATTTTGTCCTGAAACCATCCCTGCAAACCCTAGTTTTGGGTCCTTGTAAAGGTTGACTACTGTGACAGTTTTACTTTTCCAAGGTGAAGAAATTTAACACTAGCTGGGTAATTATTTCTTGGGGTTTGACCTTAGAAAGGCAAGTGTTGGATATTATTGTAAACAGCTTTTAAAAATCAGTTTAAAAAGCAATAAAGTATGAGGTTTAGTTATATGAATATAGACCCATAAGACAAATGTTTTTAAACTGTCCTAACATTACACAAAGGTGTTCTTGTGACTTGGGAAAAATTGTTTAGTAGTAGCATCCGATGTGACTTCAAAACGTGCTTCATCTTAGACAACTTTAAATGGAAGAGAAAAATGTGATATGCTGCAAGAAGTAGCTTTAGATGCCTAAGACACTTTTTTTAAGATGCATAGGCAAAGAATTTGAAGAAAATGTTCCTGAAGTGTAAATAGAAAAAAACAAAATTTCAAAAGTAATTTATTTTATCATGTGACTTAAATATATGAAGCTTAATGAATACAAGAACTATAATAAGTAGACATTTGACCATTTCTTCTACATCCCTAGAAGCTTGTCTGTTCTTGTTGGCCATGTTATATTTGGAAACTCCTTATCTTGGGGAATATATGGTAGTTGTGGCCTCTGGCCAATAAGAATGGATGACTGTAATCTTACTGGTTATAAATTAGTATAACTTTATACTTGCCTTTAAAAGTTTTGTGTCCCATTCTTTGTCTCATAACTTTGGGAGGGATGGGTAGGGTTATAAAAACAGGGCAGCTCTGCCTTGTTTCTCGTTTTTAACTCTTCTGGGAAATCCAACTGGTGATTCGTAAGATCACTGTAATGAAAATTAAGTGGGTTTAAAGTTGATTATGGGAGTCTCTGGCTGACGCAAACGGTTAAGCACTTGGCTACTAACTGAAAGGTTGGTGGTTCGAATCTACCCAGAGGCACCTTGGAAGAAAGACCTGGCAATCTGCTTCTGAAAAATCAGTCATTGAAAACCCTATGGAACACATTTCTACTCTTACACACATAGGGTCACCATTAGTCAGAATCAACTCGATGACAAGTGGTTTGGCTTTGTTTTGTTTTGTTTTTAAGTTGATTACATCTAGTTGGGAAGAAAAGTAAGTCCCAAGGCAGTGCGTATGCGTAATTAATTCCTGTGGAATCACTTGCTTACTGGGCTGGGATCCTGAATTTACCCACTTGGGTTTTCTCTTCAGAATGAGAGATGGTCCTCCCATTGACCATCGTCAGAGATTCCTGTATTGAGTGAGGTCTGTGTGGTGACTTCTGTTTTCCTCTCTAATTGTGCGACCATGGCATGTCTGTGGAGCTTCTGTACATCCCTCCCCCTAGGCATAGCTTGACTGCAAGAAGACGATTGTTTAAGCAAATCTAGCTTTAGGTAATTTGCCAGCCAGGGTTAAGGAGCACGAATCCAACAGTTTTAGAGTGGCAGATTGAAAGAACAGCAAATGGTCTGGCTGCTGCCCTCTTGTTCCTCCGCAAAGCCTGAGCTGTGCCCAGCTCGTGCAGGACAAAGGGGGCGCTTTCAGCCTTCTGTAAATAGCCTGTTGTACAACTGGAGGAGGGGGAGGAAGGAATGGCAGCATTTTGCCAGCTTGGCTTTGCTGCTTTAAGGAAAGATGTCAGGATTTCTTAATTTGCTGCAGCTGGGGCAAGAGTGCTGTTTATGTGGGTTTCTTTGATGGCTGCATTCCTCTTGAAGTGTTCCATCAAACTGTTATTATTCAGCTTGTTGAAAGCTTGAGCAACTTTAGAAGGAGAGAGACATCCAGATCACCTGTTTTTTGGTTGATAAATGGCAAGAAGAAAGTAAAATGCTAATGTGAGTATACGTTTGCAGAATTGCAGGAGGTGTGTGTGCGCGTGTGTCCTTAGATAATGATGTCCTTGTGAATCACCTCTGGCCCTGTATGGTACAGACAAAATGGGAAAAGGTGAACCTTTGTGTACTGTGGGCCTTGAACTCACATGTTCACAAGTCAGGGTGATAGAATAAATGCTAGCATTTATGTAAATAGACTGTGAGTCCCTGGGTGTGAAAACAGTTAATGCGCTCAGTGGCAACCGCGAGGTTGGACGTTCGAGTCCACTCAGAGGCACCTTAGAAGAAAGGCCTGGCAATCTACTTCTGAAAACTCAGCCGTTGAAAACCCTGTGGAGCACAGTTTCTACTCTGACACCCATGGAGCCGCCAACAGTCTGAGTCGACTGGACGGCGACTGGCGTGGTGTGCTGTAAGACAATGAGAGCTGAGATGGATTTCAGATGCTCAGCTCTCGTGATACCATGGAGCGGCAGTGCCAGAAGGACCCTGAGAAATCACCTGGTCTGGTGATGCCTAACCTGGGGTGGACTGAAGGGGATTTGTGAGCCCCATATGCAAATAATTACATGGCTGTTCTCAGTGGAGAGGGTCAGTGGCCCAACAGAAGTTAAGAATTGTTTATGTGGAGGAAAAAGCATGGATGTGGAATCAGGTGGTTTCCCAGTCTTGACGAGACACCCTGGGCAAGCCTTTAAGTTTTTGATCTTGGTTTCCTCATGTAAAATAACTCATATTGTTTCTGTGGTGTTCACATAACATACAGGACGTGAAAGCCTTTCCTAAACACTGAATGCTAATTTTTTTGTTAGCTGTTCTGTCCAGTGTTTGGGCAGACCAAACCCGTTGCCGTCGAGTCGATTCCAACTCATAGCGACCCTAGAGGACAGAGTAGAACTGCCCCATAGGGTTTCCAAGGGGCAGCTGGTGGATTCAAACTGCTGACCTTCTGGTTAGCAGCCATAGCTCTTAACCACTGGGCCACCAGGGCTGTGTTTGGGCAGACAGGTACCAGGATGTAGGTTTTCTGACAGTCGTGCAGTCCAGTTCTTATCTCTCTGCCCTGCTATGTCTTCTGTTTCTCCCCTGGTCTATTTAAAGCGTCCTCTGCTCTGCATGCTTTACGCTGGGCCTGTGCCAGATCTCCCTGCTCATTGTTATGTTGTCCGTCATTCTGTGATTTTAAACTTTATACGAAATTCAAAAGACCAGACTGAGCAAACCCGCTTTTTGCAGGTGGGGAGGAAAGATGCACAGGAGGAGCTGTAGAGCAAGGACAAGCTAGCTGTCAGTAGTATTGTGTGTTCCCCACAGAGAAACACTGGCTTCTTAAGCTTGTAAGCTGATTGAATCATGTTGTTAGCAAACAACAGTATGATTTATATCCTTGGGTTATTAACGTCTGGAGATGATGATGTGGAAATCTGCTTTCAAAAGAATAAAAAAAAAAATTCCAATTAAAATACCATTAGAATAAGAATAAAATCTGTCTCTGAGTTTTAGCCTTCTTTTAGCTTGCTAGAGACCTGTTAGGACTGATTCTTAAAGTGTGATGACTTTGTTTACCTGCAGCATTTAGAGGTCATTCAGCGTTTCTTTGAATGTAGGTTTGCCTCCATTTTTAAATATCCCAAGTACCTTTTTCCTTAATCGCAGTTAAATAGAAGGGAAAATATTTATAATGTTATCGGTTTCATAATTAAGAGTTCTTTACATGAATCTAAATGAGGTATTCTGTTAGTTTTTTCTTGCTTTTTTTGAAAATAGACTATAGTTTTCCTGTGTACAGCATTAACCAATTTGTTCAGTGAAATTCGTTTGCAGCTTGTTACCTGGCTGCCCGCTGAGAGGTGTGAATTAAACTGCTGTAGCTTATCATCATCACCCACTGAGGATAGGAATTTGACTGGCTTTAAATCCTTAGCATGACAGATTTGTATCTAATAAAATGCTCCTCCATGTGTGCCACTAAATCTGTAATTTTTGAGGTTTTTTTTTTTTTAAGTTTTTCGTCTCTAGAGTTATTAAACTTTCTTAGTGAAGACCCATTGCCGTCGAGTTGATTCCAACTCATAGTGACCCTATAGGACAGAGTAGAACTGGCCATAGGGTTTCCAAGCAGCGGCTGGTGGATTCAAACTGCCAACCTTTTGGTCAACAGCCAAGCTCTTAACCACTGAGCCACCAGGGCTCCTTCTTAGTATAATGCTATCTGTAACTTGGCTGCTGCCAGTGCTTAAAATAAAATTAATCACCTGCTTATGGCTGTTCAAGGAGGTATGCAGAAGAACGATTATTTAAAGTCTCACACGGGGATGTGGTTCAACTGAACAAACCCTTGTAACTCTAGATTTGCACAATCTGGGTTTTATAGAAATTACTTCAGTGACTTTGGAGAGAGAAGGTGGGGGGATGAGTGTGTAAGGGGTGGGTAATTTCTCTCCAGACCTAGAATGCTGCAGGGTGGTAAAGACAGCTAGCTGTAAGATGGAATGGTTTGAGGGAAGGAGAGTTTGTGCATTGTGTTTTTGAGTTTGCTTTGTGTTTGTAGAGCTGCAGTGTTGTATTGTTGCTGTGTCTTGTCGAGTCAGTTATGACTCAGCGAGATTATAGGACAGAGTAGAACTGTCCCATAGGATTTCCTAGGCTGTAAGCTTTACTGGAGCAGATCACCAGGTCATTTCTCCTTCTGAGCAGCTGATAGGTTTGAGCTGACCTTTGGGTTAGCAGCTGAACCACGGTTCGTGCAATACTGTTTATGAAATCTGATGGCACAGTGCTGGACCTGGACTTAATTTGTCTGCTTATCATTAAAGTCTGAGTGTAAGCATCACTTCCTCAGAGAGGCCTTCCCTTATCTTGATTTTATAGGATCACACTTACCATGCCTTGCAGATAATGCTTGTTCAATTTTGTATCCTCTGCACTGTATCTCCTGCGCAGGGCCTGGCACACACTAGGTTCCCCAGCCCCTAGCACGGGGCCTGGCACACACTAGGTTCCCCAGCCCCTAGCACGGGGCCTGGCACACACTAGGTTCCCCAGCCCCTAGCACGGGGCCTGGCACACAGTAGGTTCTCCAGCCCCTAGCACGGGGCCTGGCACACACTAGGCACTCAAGTATGTTAAATGGCTGGAGTAGCTCAATTCCTATGAATTCATCTAGAATAATTATTTCTTGCTTGGTGTGACTTAATGTTGTTTAGACATGCCACCCAGCATATGGTCATGCATTTCAGTGGTTTTTAAAAGTATCCCCATTATCTCTGCTTATTGGGAAGCTGAGGAGGAAAAAAACAATGTCTGTTTTCAGAACTGGCACCGGCAGTGACACTGACAGATGCTTGTCCTTGCCCGTGGGTGGAGCAGTGGGGTGACTCTGCTTCCAGCTCCTTATTGGCCCATTCTGCACCCCCTGTTCTCCTGGGAAGTCAAGTGCGGATCTTGTCTGCTAGTTACCTTTAGCCCACTGGGCAGCAGCATAGGACCCGGCTTGTGACTAATGCCCTGAGAGATGTTGGCAGGCTGGTAAGCACCCGCTGAGCTCTGCCAGCCCCCACCCTCACTGTCTTCTGTTTCTGCAGCAGTGTGTCACCTTGCAGTCAGCTGTTGGTGGCACAGACGGTGAGTAGTTTTATAAGCGCTGGTGCTTTCTCTCCACAATTATGACCTGAAGAAGTTCGCTTATCTGCTCCTTGTTTACTGTCGTGTTAGAACCTCAGAGTTTCCTCTGTGTATACATTTACACAAGGGTCCTTACAGCACGAGATGAAATGAGCTGAGCAGATACGTTATGCCGGCTCCGACGGTGTTGGTGGCCAGTAAAGATAGCTTGATGTTCTGCTACTCCATGGACTAATATAGTATTGTAGATTTAAATTTAAATAGATTTCTCTGTTTGAGAATAGAAAAACATTCTCAGTCTTCTGACCTAGCTCTTAAAAAGAACATGTAATAAGTAGCTCACAAATACCGTCTGAACTTACAGTTAACATGTTAACAATTATTGCCTTGTCAGGAGTTTTTGAGAAAAGCTTTTCAGATTATTTACTATTATTTCCTTCCCTTTATGCCCAAACAAATTTTAGGGCACAGTTATTCATCAATAATTTTCTAATTAGACTTATTACTATTTATTATCCCTACTGCACGTTTATTATTTATAATGTATAAATTGTAACATTCAGTTTGAGGCTTTAGTATGTATTGAATTGTTCATCTAATATTCTTCTGGGTGGTTTGGATTCTTAATTTCCCTGTAAACTCCTTGTAAAGCATCATTTTAATTACTTTTGTACCTTACTCTTCTGTACTCAGGACTAATCACAGAGTATTGATAGAGGAAATAATAATACCCAACATTTGTTGAGTGCTTTCTGGTGGTTGGCACCCTTCTAAGCCCTTTATGTGAATCATAATAGTGCTCATAAAAGCCCTGGGAGATACAGGTACTATTCTCATCTCCACTGGTAGATGAGGAGACTGAAGCACAGTGAGGTGAAGTAATTTGCTCAAAATTATACAGCTAATAAGCTGGCCAGCAGGATTTGGCTCCAGAATCTAGGATCTTAAATACAATTCTGTGCTTTCTCTCAAACACTGTGCGTGCTCTCTCTCTCTAGATACTTGATGGTTACTTTAAAATTTACGTACACCAATTTCTTTCTTTTTTAGCTATAATATCTAGGGGAATATAAAAGAAAACAATTTTATCAGAGTAGCATTTCTGTTATTGCTTTCGGAGTGTGAAGCGTATGGGAGGAGGTGAGAGAGGTTGAAATTTAGAGTGGTCAGTTTTACCAGTTGGGGAGCTTGGTGGAGAAATGGAAATGGAGGCCTGTAGGTGGCTTAGACATGTCTGTGCTTCTTCACTCTGACCCTCTTTAGCAGGGATAATGAGAGTTGAGTGTACTTGATTAGGTGGAAGGAACCAGAGAAAGAAATGGAAACCTATGCCACTTATCTGAGCATTTTATGGCAAGAATTCTTTGTGCATAAAGCCTTTTAATGTGGTTGATTAAAACTTTACACAGGACAGTAGAGAAGTAGGACTAAAATGATCTTCTGACATATTTTTAGAAAAATGAAATTTGACCGCAAGCAAAAGACCTGAACCATTAGACAAGGATTTAAAGCTTTGTTTGCGCAGCCAGCCACTGAATTAAATGGTTGGCCTTTGAGGGTTCTGCAGAAGAGTCCTAACTCCCTGGAATGAATATGACGTTTTTCTCTTCCAGCAGAATTCAGCTTCGAGATCCACCAACCCAGGACAATGGAAGTCCATGAGTTGTTGCGGTATTTTCGAATGCCAGAGCTGGTTGACTTCCGACAGTACGTCCGCAGTCTTCCAACCAACACGCTCGTGGGCTTCGGAGCTTTTGCAGTGCTCACCACATTCTGGTATGCCACAAGACCCAAAGCCCTGAAACCACCATGTGACCTCTCTATGCAGTCGGTGGAAGTGGCGGTAAGTGGAGGTGGCCGCCTGCCATGGGCCCGTGGGCAGTTGCTCTGCATTTCCCCGAGACTCTTTAAGCTCCCTTGAGTGTGATATTGATCAAGATTACAATCACGGTCAGTTGTTTGTGCCAGTGCTTTGTAAACAGAAATGTGCTGAACAAATAGTTGTTGATGATAATAGTGGTGGAAGCCAGAATACAGGGCTGAGGG
The DNA here is from genome assembly GCA_030035585.1 of Dugong dugon. NCBI lineage: Eukaryota > Metazoa > Chordata > Mammalia > Sirenia > Dugongidae > Dugong > Dugong dugon. The sequence continues at coordinate 82,738,202 of CM057476.1, forward strand.
ACAAATGAGGTGATGCTGATGTTTATCTAAGTCTCACTGAGGTTCATTCCAGCAGTCACATTGAGTTTCTGTCTATGCTGGGCACTGTGGTAGGCCCAGAGGATTCTGTGAGGGAAAAAGACAGACATAGGGTCCCTTCTTGTACAGGGGTTTAGTCCAGCAGGGAAGAGAGTTGTTAAATGTTTCAGACGGAAAGATTTGTCCTGAGGTATATCTAATCCTTAGAACATGTCCCCAACCTGTTGAAAGGGGCTCAGATTGCCAATAGGATAATGCAAAACCAGGGACTTGCCAGAATAATATGGCCATAGAATTTAGGGTAGGAGACAACTAGACAGGCATCTCAGAGCTTCTCAGTTTGAGTTGTTGAGTGTCATGGTTGTATATGATTTGGGCAAACTAAAGGCTGTGTTCACAGAATCCCCAGAATTAAACCAGAACATAAGTTTCACAATTATGGCTTAATGGGTGGAATGGCATAAATCAAACCAAACCCATTGCCATCAAGTCGATTCCGACTCATAGCAATCCTATAGGACAGAGTAGAACTGCCCTATAGGGTTTCCAAGGCTCTAAATCTTTACAGAATCAGACTGCCGCATCTTTCTCCTGCCGAGTGGCTGGTGAGTTCGAATAGCTAACCTTTTGGTTAGCAGCCAGATGCTTAACCACTGTACCACTGCATTAAAATAACCCTTTCAGAAAGATTCTTAGTGCCCCTGCTCTACCTCCCTTCCCTTCTTATTCTCTTCTCAAGGTTAGTAAAATACGGGAGGGGTTGAAAAATTGAAGAAGCCAGGTTCTCAGTGGTATTTTGCTTCTTCACCTGGTCTTTGCTTTGTAGTGGTTTGCTCTCTCCTACCCAAGTCAGAGTTAAGGTTCAGTATTTATTACTTTCAGCGTGTGCGCAGAAGAACAAAAGTGTTCTGAAGTGCAGAATCACCTCATGTACTGCTTTATACATATGGAGGTGAAAGGCCTTCCTGCTTTTTCCTGAGTTGATTCCCACTAGGAGAGTGGGCGCCCTTCCAGATGAAGTGCTGGCCTAAGTAATAGCTTTTTGTTATTTATGAGATTTTAGTTCTTTATTTTGTTGTAGACAGTCTCTTGGATTCATTAATGTGAGACTCTTAAAACATATGAAAGATACGTCAGTCTAATTCACGCCAAAATATCAAAATAGAATGACCGAACTATTGCTGGGGAAAGTTGATTTTACACTTTATTTTTATTTATAAAGTAAAGATAACTTAATATTTACATTAGCTAATCACATACCAATAATAACTAGAATTTAACTTTTTCTGATAGATGAGGTATGTGTGAGTTTTGCAATTCCTTCTCTTCTGGCAGAGGACCTAAAGTATCACAGCAACGTTGCCATCACTGGGGAAGAGTAGTTGGCAAGTGTAGGTATGGTTCAGACGTTTATAACTTAGCGGTAACTTTATAAAATGCCTTATTCTTATTATATGTGGATTGTGGGGGCACTCAAAATGTGATTTTTAAGTTCCACCTTAGCATAAAGTCATTAAATAATTATACAAGTTCTCTATAGAACAATTTGAAACTACAAATAAGCAAAAATAAAACTAAAATCACTCCTAATTTCACTCCCTGGTTATAGCCCTCCTGATACTTCCCTTTGCTTGTAGAAATAGATGGAGCTCTGATTTTCAGAATTCCCAGGTCTCAGGAATAGATATTAAACTTAAAAAGGACTTAAATTTTTGAATTTGAGATAGTTCTTGAGTTATGGTGCTCAGTAATTGTAGACGCTTACTTTTACGTTGTTAGCATTGTCGTGTGGATGGATAGGGAAGGCTAGGAGGAGCCGTTAGGGGAGGCATCAGTCACTCTCACTGACACAAGCCGAGGCGGGTCTGTGGAAGGAGTTTCAAAGCCACCTGTAAGGCAGAGGTGTTAGACTATGGAACCCGAACCAGGTGGGAGGTAGCCCGTGAGAACTAAGAGGAAGGGAGAGATATTAGGAGCAGCTGTAGTGCCAGGTTGTTTCTGCAGTCATTTGTAAATACAAGCATAATTCTTATCCCTGGGGAGCTTTGAACAGTGAACTAGAAGTGCATGCGAGACTTGGGAAGAATCTGCTAGTGCAGTGCTCTGGCTTCATACATGTCAGTAATTCTCCTGTAAATCTCGACTGCTTTTAGGCATTTAACTGTCATTTACTTAACATTTGCGATTGTAGGTTCCCAGTCACTATTCCCTATGGCTCATTTTCCCCTGTCCTGATTCCAAAATAATTGTGCGGCTAATAAAATGTGGGCAAAGAATTGTACTTCTGATTTTGCCCCTAGCAAATTTGCTGCTGTGGTACCCAGGAAATTTTTGGACATGTTTTTCTGAAAATTGTTACAACCTTTGCGGGTGTTTTCAGCAAGCAATCCCAGCAGTTGGGGCAGTGGGGATGGTCTGCAGAGGACATACTTAATAGGGGGTGTTTTTGTTGAGAAACATTTGAGGAAACTTAATTGAGTTTCTTTTTAATGTGTTGTTAGACCTGTTTGCTAACTTAGAAAAACTTCTTGGAAGTGACTATTGGCTTGAGTTAGGTGGTGGGCAGCGAGTATCTGCAGAAAATAGCACGTATGACAGTGAGGTTTAAATCGCTGTGTGATCTCTCACAGCTGGCACTGCCGATAGAAACTGCTCGTTGGCAGCGGTGGGGGCCCGTACTTGCCGTACCTTAGAAATGCCTCTGATAGTATCACCGCTGACAGTGGAGCAGCAGCCAGCTGGGTGGGGGCGCTGCAGGGTGAGGGGAGAGACCTGAAGGCAGACTTTCTGATCTTTGTGCCAAGACCAGTCAGTCCACTTAAGTAGTAAGTAGCTGCCTTTGGGAATTCAAAGAAGGAAAGGTAAAAACTAATGAGGGCTTGATTGTTTAAAAAGTAAATAAATAAATAAATAATTATTTGGAGTTCCCTTTAAAAAAGAAAAGGCTACAGTTCACTGTGTAGGAATACCATAAAGCAGGCCTGAACCCAGTGTAAGTTGTTAAGGAAAACACAATTTGATTTTGTGCAAATGACAGCACTTCTCACAGACTTCATTAAGCAAGGAACATGTGTGTGCATAAATGACAGAAACGTGCTGTAGTATTTATTTAAGCTTACAAACAGCCTCCCCCAAACAGAGCAAACTTGTGCCAAATAAAAAAATGACACAGGTAGACTTTCCATGCCTCTTGACAAAACCCCTGCTTCACACCAATGTCCAAAAGGCCAACAGAGGGTAAGAAATGGAGACGTGGTTCCCTTTAGACTGGTCAGAAGTGAAGCAGAGTGCCTCACATACTCTAAATGAACGGCATGGAAAGCTGCTACAGGAAGTCTTGTTTGTGGGAATTTGGATTTTGTGACTCTGAACTTTTCTTCCATGCCGCTGAGGTGGGAGGATGATATTTTTCCTCCTGTGGTTGGCTGATTTTTTTCTGGTGAGCAGGTTGACGTGTGTGGCAGCACAGAACTCTGTTTTGCTAAATACGGTATCAGCCCCCACTCCCCGCTTTAAGCAGATCCTCTGATCAGGATAGTGAGGAGCTCAGGAAGTTGGGAGCTGGAGAATTAACAAGGAATGAACGGAAAAGGTTCTGAGGATTAGAGGAAAGGTTGAAGAACGAGAAAACCCAGCCTTGCTCTGGAGATTCACAGCATGTGAGCAGATTTGGAATCTGCTTTGAGCCAGAAGCAAATGTGGATCCCTGCTCCACTGCATTGCAGATGTGAGCCTGAGAGGTGAAAGCCTCCTTCTGAGCTTCAGTTTCCTCCTCTGGAAAGTGCTTGGGCTTTAGCAGGCGCTCACTAAATACTCACTTACCTTCCTGTTTCCTTCATTCCGATTACAAAACCCAGTATTGATCCTTACTCTGATAGTTTTTCCTTTCTTTGCTCACTTGGGAGTAGTTGAAGGTCAAGATTTAGGGAAGTTAGCCAGTTAAATAGTGAGCATGGGTGAAAACCTGAGGGTTCGTTGCTACTCTGTGACCTTGATGGTTCAGGATATTGGGGTTCTAGGTGTTTTTTAGATAGCCTGTCCACGTGCCATTGTCATTCAGAAATTTGGGGGGAAGGGGAGCACCTATAGGTTGGCCCTTTAAAGGCCCTGGTTTGATAGATCTGGTGTTGCTGGAGATGGGAAGTGATGGACAGAGATCTCTGAAAGGTCACTGGATAGAAAAGTCATTTTGTGTCTGTTTGTAAAAAGAAGCAGGTGATGTTGGTCTGCTCAGGTTGGGAAGCATGTAAAACGTATTTCACATGGAGAGTACCGGAAGGAGAAAAAAAGTCATTTTCCCTCAGGACTGTGGTTCCACATGCTGCTCTTCTCCCTCGAGGTGGATATGGCATTAAAATCCAGCCAAGTGTCAACATTCTCTTTGTAAGTTGCTTGGTTCTCCCTCCCAGCTCTTTCTGCTCGCCTTCCTCGTTCTTTTCACCCTTCCACCCTCTCCCCCGCTCCCTCCTTCTGTTCTCCCTCTCCTTAGAGGGAATGAACGGTAGTAACTTGATGGCTATTTAATTGTTAATGTCCTGTAGATACCCATTTTATAGATTGAGATGAATGAGACTACAATTTATAAAACTTGAGCCTTTCTATCCCCAAGAAATCCTCAAGGATATAATTTACTTTGCATTTAAATATGGGAGTGACCTGAAATTACTTACCATCAAGTATTCCTGTTTGTCAAATGTTGGCAAGAGTTCTAGGCTTGGGGAGCGATGACATTCACTGATGTCCTGCCTTACAACTCGCACCTTTCCCCCTTCCCCCTGAAGGGGAACTTGAACTTTTATTTCCTAATTCAGCCCATATGGGGAAAATGAATTCAAGAGGAACAGTAGCTTATGTAGATATTGCAGAATATACTTGTGACCGCTGATTTGACTGTAGTGTCTTTGACTCACAATGTTTTATTTTTTTAAATGGGGAAAACTGTATTAACCACATTAAAGAAGTATTATAGCAGAAGAAATAAAAGACCCATAATCCTTCCTTACTCACAATCTCAGTGGCCGATTTCCTGCACATTCAGTTGGGGTTGTTTGCTCATCTGGCCCTGTTACTTAGCACAGCTGAAACCCCCACCTTCACCAGCCATCTGTAGGTTATGTCAGAAGGCCATAAAGGCAGACTTGAAAGTTTTTTTTGTTTAAGTAGATGTGCCTAGAAATGACCATATGTCCTTGAATATCCCAGTAATGAAATCTTCTCCTTTTGCAGTGGCTTTGTTTTGTAACACACACAGACATTTGGGACTACAGGTGTTACAACTGCGCTTCCCAACACTAAGAGTGCATTCCCTCACCTTTGGAGGTTGCTAGCCTGGGTAACGAAGTGGTTAGTGCGCTTGACTGCTCACTCACAGGTTGAAGGTTCCAGTCCCCTCAGAGACACCTTGGGAGAAAGGCCTGATCTACCTCCAAAAAACTCAAACATTGGAAACCCTATGGAGCACAGTTGTACTCTGACACACGTGGAGTTGCCACAAGTCAAAATCGACTCCACAGCTACTGGGAGAACACCCAGTGTTGAAGTATAGCATTTCCGGTCAGTGAGAATGGTCACACTGACATCAAAAATGATGACTCTCAGGGGAACGCGTGGTAATTTCAGAGCACAGACCTTGTTGCTTGGTGCCCTCCCTTCCATTTTATCATGTCTGCTCTCCTGAAATTAGTGTGTGCCCTACAGTTAAGTAGCAATATACCCTTTTCCCCAGTTGCACCTGTGCTTCACTGTTTGTTTTTTGCATAGGTACTGTTTACTGCTCATCTTCAAGCTTTGCTAATTAGACTTAAGTTGAATAATAATAAATATCTTGTCCTCAGGATAATGGCTTTCATTGGGATACGGTTAACTTCATTAACTTTGATTTGGCTATTTTACCTCCATGTTTCTCAAAGTCTAGAAGAATATATGCCACCAAAACATTAACCTGGTCAAAGAAGTATATAGCCAAAAGTTTTGTTATAAAATGCTACTCTAGAATGGTGATTCGCATAAGAATTGGGAAGTTGAAAGACTATCTTGAAGGGATGTGGTCTCCACATATATCCAAAGCTAAACTTAATCTTTCTCAAACATCTCCCAACCCCATTTTCTGTTGCTGTTAAATGGAACCACTCTCTTCTCCGCCCTCTGATTCCCCCTTCCTCTTTTGCTCCCAGTCATGTCCCAAATTCTGTTCATTACCACTGTAGTGTGTCTGCATGACTGTTCTCCTCATTCCCCCAGCCACTGTCTTATCCAGGCCCTTTTAAGTTGGTTTGTCTTTCATCCTTTCCCCTCCGTCCAGTTTTGCTCCTTGTAGGTTTCTTTCTAAATCATTACCTGGATGTTCACCACTGACCTGCCCGGCACAGTGGTTCTCAAACTTGAAGGAGCACCAGAATCCCCTGGAGGGCTTGTTAGACTACGTGTTACTGAGTCCCTCCCCCAGAGTTTCTGATTTGGTAGGTATGGGGTGGGGGCCTGAATTTACTTTCCTAACATGTGCTAGGTGGGCCCAGACCACACTTTGAGGACCTCAGCTCTAGGGTAATCCTGAGCTCTTCAGACACTTCCTTGTGTTTCTTGTTCTCACTTCTGCGCACTTCTGCTCAGCCAGAGCTCCAGCCAGACCCAGGCTCTGGAAGTCCCTCTGGTCACCTAAGGATGAGACTTGGGCTCCTTCAGGACAAGCTTTTTGTTTGATTCACCTGATTCCCACCTGTCCCCATCTACAGCTGTGAGAACTACTCCGCAGAATGCACAGGGAGAGTGGTGTTGTTTTTGAAGAGATACCAACCGAGGAATACCACAGATGTGTTAGTGTCCTGATGAGAGGGGTAGAAGGCAGCATTCTGAACAGTGTCCTGAGGACCTTCCTGTGGACTGCAGGGCTACCTATACCTCCAGGCCACATCTTGACAGGCAGAGGTGGTTGGCGCCAGTGGCCAGGAGATAGTTGTCTGTGGCAGTCAGCGCCGGTTCACCATGCACACCTCTTATGTCTTTTTCACCCCTTCCCATTCTCCCTATTCTCTACCATTCTGTCCACATCCCCTTTTCTCTGCCTACCTTAGCCTTGATGTCCTGGGTCTTTTTGGTGGTTCCCTGGGTTGAAGAGGCTTCTGATCCTTATGGAGACCTAAAATTGCTTCTGAAGCGTAGTCTTGAGTATTTGTTGAAGTAAAGATATAGACTAAGAAGGACTTGTAGTTAGGGCATTTATAGGGTGTGTGAGTAATATCTTAGACATTGATGTTTGATAGAAAAATTCTTGCATAGCTAAAAATAACCCTGGAAGTAAACACACGGTATCTCCGTTTTACAGAAAACAGACTCAGAGATTAAGGGATACGATAGTAAAGAGATTTTTCTATCTTTATGCACGTGAGGAATAACTGTTTCATAAAGTAGCATGTTGTAGTTAGTAATTATGTTTGGAATCATGGCTACAGGTATTTGAAAGTTTCTGCTAAGACAGAAAAGGCCATGTGGTGATTAGAATATATACTTAGTTGATATTTACTCTAGAAACCTATTAGAAGTTTTAGATCAAGAGTTAAATGCACATATATAGCATATAGTAGATATTGAAAGAATGTGTATAAATGTATGAGCATAGAAAAAAGATCTAGAAAGAACTTACCAGACCGTTAATAGCAGTTAGTCATTTTTTCCTCAGTGTACTTCTGTACCATTTAAATTAAAAAAAAAAAAGAAGAATAGCATATAAATTATAACTTAGGGGAAACAAAAGGTAAGAGCTTGGAGGAAGAGGAGTTGAGGAATCCTAATTAAAAAGAAAAAAAGTATCAATCAAAACTGATCTGGCAGACATTACCTTACAAAAGTTTTCCTCGTTGATTCTTCCCTGGAGTATATCCCATTTCCCCCATGATCTCTGCCTACCCAAACTGTCTGCTCTTTGAGACCCAGCTAGAATACTGCCTTCTTCATGAAGTCTTTTGCTTTGTTCAAATTTCAGACCAAAAATTCTCTCTCCCGCTTTTGAGCTATCCTCTCTTGTGGTACCAGGAGTCCTTGTATTGTTCTCTAATTTCCTCTAAGAAAGTGTTTTCTGACCACGGCAAATGTGAAGGCCCCTCCCTGAAATTAAAAAAAAAAAAATATATATATATATAGGGTTTAACATCATTGTTGTTGAGTGTTTATTTATCAGTCTATAAAGAACATTTGGCTTTCCTGTGGATACCTGAATGCTTTGCAGTATCTCTCTGGCCCCAGAGGGCTCAGCAGCTGACAGGTTGAGAACTCCTACCTCCTAAGACTGCTTTTGCTACTCTTTGAGGATAGGAGCTGTCTTCTTTCCTGTGGTTAGGTTTGTCTTGTACCTAGCAGCCAACAGATGGTACTTACTAAGCCAACAAATGAGGATAACTTTAAGAAGCGCTCATGGCAGTACCAGATCTGCATACTTACGAGGCCTGCAAATCCAGCTAGTGAAGACATGTCTCTCTCTACCAGTGCATTTTGTAGTTGATGATTTTAACTGTTAAATACTGTATGAGAAACTGAACTTCCTAACAGATTATACTGCAGTTGTTGAAGAGGTAAAACAATGAAAATAATATGAAAGAGAATATAGATAACATAGGGGCAGTGGTGGTTCAGCGGTAGAATTCTCACCTCCCACGCGAGAGAGCCAGGTTCGATTCCCAGCCCAGTGCACCTCCTGTGCGGCTCCCACCCGTCTGTCAGTGGAGGCTTGTGTGTTGCTGTGTTGCTGAACAGCTTTCATTGGGGTTCCCAGACTCAGACAGACCAGGAAGAAATGATGGCAGGCTGTTTGGAAAATCAGCCAGTGAAAACCCTATGGATCACAACAGTCCGTGCTGTTGTGCATGGAGTTTCCGTGAGTTGGGAGCTGACTTGACGGCAGCTAATAACAACAATGTGGAAATAAAACTGAACAAAGTGTCATGTCCACAAGAGCTGTTGATGGCAGCCGTTGGAGAATGATCCCACAGGTCCGGTGGCAGCCATCTGCAGTTTCTCTCCTGCTCTTTCCTCTTGTCTGGCAGGACTGGAGTTTGCAGGGCTGTGAACCTCTTTTTCTTCCCCCCTCAGTTGTTTCGTTTCCCCAGGGTCATTTGGACAGCCATTTGTCTTAGCCCTGCTTCTTTCCAGGTGAACAATTGATCTGTGTAAGCAGATCCGCAAACCCTGCGCTTCAGTCATTCAGCCAATACTCACCTGAGCAGCTGCCCTGCAGGAGCCTGTGGAGGGGAGTGTGGAGATGGCACGGGGGCGGGCAGCTGGGTTTTAATAGCTTCTGCTAACACGCCCCTCCATTTTTCATCTTCAATAGGGTAGTGATGGTGCTCGAAGATCCGCGCTGCTTGATAGTGATGAGCCCTTGGTGTATTTCTATGATGATGTCAGAACTTTGTATGACGGCTTCCAGAGGGGTATACAGGTGTCAAGTAAGCATTTTCCTGAATTTGTCTGACTAATGCTTCGTGTTTTTCATTAAGAAGAAATAGGAAATACGTAGTTTTCATTAAGAAAGGCAGGTTTGCTCACATCTGTTGCGTAGTACCATTTGTCTCCCTGTGTCCCCACTTAACATTTCCAGAGTGAGTCCTAACGCACAGTAGACCCTGTAAGTGTTCCCCGTGGAAAGAAGGTTCCATGATCAAGTACATTTTCAGCATATCCTGTACTGGATGGAGAGTCGCATTTCCGTTAGCTCATTATGGGCTCTGACATTTCCTGCAGTAAAGCAACCCTGTTTAATTGGGCCTGGACCAGCATTTTTCAAACTCGTATTTTGAGAAATAGATACTGCCATCCCAAGGAAGCAACATTCCATCAGACACTTTTGGAAATGTTGGCTCCTGGGATTACACTCAGTGACTCACTGTGGCACAAGAGACCCTCCTCACCTGGCACCTCCCCTCCTTTCCACCCTCTCTCCCTTCAGGCCTCTGGGATTGCACTGAACTTCTGGCAAAGCCACGGTGACCCACTTTCTCACACCCCCAAGCATTTGTGCACTTTTGCCCCCTGAACGTAAAGCCTCTTCTTCCCACCCTCAGCCAGAGGGGTTGATGTATTCTTACTGATCTTTTAAAACTCGTATCACATTTTACTTTTTCTTTAAAGCTATCCCAGTCTATCATTGTCTCCTCACCTTCCAATGAGGCATTTTACACAGTTCCCCTCCCAGTGTCTTCTACCTACCTCTGTAATAGCACCCTCATGCGTGGAGGTGTTCACCTGCCATTCTGCCAGCCTGTGCTGGATAACAGGGCATCGATCAGCCATCTCTCAGCACCTGCATAGTGCCTGGCACATGATAGCTGCTCCATTAAAGTATCCTCAGTGAAGAGAAAAATACCCTCTGCTCTCCTGCCCACCGTTGTTTGTTTTAAGCTCTTTATTTTTGCTTATACCAGGTTCCTCTCTGGAGATGGTATTTAGGATCCATGCTTTGTTATTTAAATCTTTTAGTGCTTAGCTTTTATTTTTGTCAGTGCTAACTAGACTGTAATCTCTTGAGAGTCAGGGACCATGTGCTGTTCCTTTCTCTGTCCCCACAGATGTCACATGTAGTATGTGCCATTGTTTTTCACATGATGTTAGTAAAGGTGGGTTGCTCAGTTCAGTGTGTTTGCCCTGATATTCCTGAGTCCTGAAAGTGTATGTACTGAAGCAGATTCATTAAGCCGCACTGTACAGGAAAAGGAAACTTATGTATTATTTAATTTGTGAACTTCTTCAAAGTCAGTGTCAGGGTCAGGGTTATTGACAGATGGTATCCCTGAGGTAGAAGAGCCTGACATAAGGCTACATGCAGATGATGTGTGGACGTGTGTGTGTGCGCGTGTGTGTGCGCGTGCGTGTGTGTGTGCGTGTGTGTGCGTGTGTGTATTCTTCATCATGGCCACAAAGCATATTGTTTTTGTCGGATGCCATCATGTGACTCCCATTATCCTTCTGACTCTCCCATGATCTTAAAACAAGTCTCATAACTTTTCTTTTTGGTCACTTTCTCTGCTCGGAAAATGAGACTTCATATGTGAGTGTTTCAGAGAAGGTGAAGAAAAATAAATTCAGTCTTCCTAATCTATATTGATTGGAGGGGGCTGCTTTGTAGGTCCCTTTTTTTTATTCCGGAGGGGCTTTTTATTCCAAGATTTCATTTTATCCTATAGGAGTAAGCTTTTACAGGAGAGCAAAAGCCAGCATTTGAATAACGTGGTCAGAAGTTTGTTGAACAATGGGAGAACCCAGCTGAGTTTTTAAACTTAGTAGTTTTAAACCCAATCTGGGAAGCTATTTGTAAGGATTGAGTTCCCTCTTTATTGGTGGTTCTCAACCTTAGCTGCTCATTAGTGTCACCTGGGAATCTTTCTAAAAACACCAAGGCCTAGACCCCATCCCTGTCCAGTTGTGTCAGAATGTCTGTTAGTAGGGCCTAGGTGTGGTGTTGTTAAGTTCCCCAAGTGAGTCTAGGGGTTAATTACCACTATTTAGAGCAGGAATCACCAAAATTTTCCTGTAAAAAGCCAAAGAGTAAATATTTTAGGGTTTGTGGGCCATCTGATCTCTGTTACAACTACTCCACTGCAGCTCTACACAGTATGTAAATAAGTGTGACTGTGTTCCAGTAAAACTGTATTTACAAAAACAGGTGGCAGCCTGGTGTAGCCTCTGGCTTTAGTTTGCCAGTCCCTGTTCTTGGGGAATAAAATCATATGATTTCATATGACTAGGCTATTTTTTTTTTCCTCATCTGAAAACACCATCTGATCGAATTTGTCATGGGCAGCCCCGTCTTTGTCACAGTCCCTGTAAATTGATGAGGGTCTCAGATGAAGCCCACTCTGTGCTCCTTTCTGTTTTTGTCAGGACTGCTTTAGAACAGCAGAAAAGGCCGCGTGAAGGAATGGGTTTGACAGGCCTGTGTTCTCCCCACCTTCATAACTGGTTCTTGAATGCACGCGTACTTTACGCTTCTCTAGGGCCTGACTGTGTCAGGGGGCCAGGCTGACCAGGGCCCCAGATGGGACCATTCTCTGCTTTCCGTCCCACTTCCTGTAGCCCCCAAACCAAGTCAGATCACCTACCTGACAATCAGGCCTAGAGTGGTGAAGCCAGAAGTGTTACGCTCTCCAGACAGAGATGCAGATGCCTGATAAGATGGGAGGTGACTTCACATCCCACCTCAGACTTCCCTGGGGCAGGTACGCTTTGCAGGTCGCTTTTTTAACGGGGTGACATGGAGCTCACGTTGGAGCCTGTGTTCCTAATTAGGGAATGTTCCTGGATGCGTCAACACTGACCACGACAACGTGGCAGCGGTTTTTCAGGTGTACAGCGCTTTCCCGACAACAACCAGCCCCCCTGCTGTACTCAGACTACAAAGTGAACACCGTTAGTGTGGGATTAATCTGTAGAAGTACACTTGCATAATTCCAGATAGAAGTGGTTTGAGATTATCGTTATTACTGTGCTGCTCCTTAAAACCAAAAACGAGTTTGTGTTGAGTTGATTCCTACTCATGGCGACCCTGTGTGTGTGTGCGGAGTAGAACTTCTCCGTAGGGTTTTCAAGGCTGTGACCTTTCATATATAGATCATCAAGCCTGTCTTCTGAGGCGCCTCTGGGTGGTTTCGAACTGCCAACCTTTCAGTAGTTGAGGGCTTAACTGATTGTTGCACCCAGGGACTCTATGTGCTAGTCCTTAGTATAAATAATTGATATGGCTTTTTTTTCTTCCTAATTCAGTACATAAATTTGAATCAAGACACATCTTGGGAGAGTGGTATTTCTTAACCTTTGCTTTCATAAATGCCCGTTTTATTCCCCCTCATTTTGTATCTTTTCTTGATTTTTGTTTCTCTGCAATCAAGACTTCACCCATGTAATTAGGATTCCAGGCAATTCTTGATACCTTTAGTCATCAGAATTTGGGCACTTAAAAATTACATTTTCCTTTTCATATTCTGAGTTAGAATGTTTTAAACTTCTTTAGAAATTTTAAAGAATAGCTTTTCTGAAAACCTACACCAGGATCTTTTTACCACTCAGTTACTGATTCCTGTTCTAAACCAAACCAAACGCCCAAACTCATGGAGTCAGTGCCAATTCATAGCCACCTCATAGGGTTTCCAAGGCTGTAAATCTCAATGGAAGAGGACTGCCACCTTGTTCTAAAGCAATAGGGTGTTAAAGAGAAATTCACAAATTGAGTGTCCTTCAAATAGTATTTGCCTTCTCTTCTCTCTTTCCTGCCACTCTGCTGCCCTGTTTAAGAAACAGACAAGAAAACAAAGTATCAGACGGAAGTCCAGAGGGGAAACATTTCCAGCCTGAACTCATGGTTTCTAATCTGAGGACCCCATACTTGGAGAATGAGGTGGGATGCAAATTAAAATCTAGGAATGTTTTATACCTGTTAAACTCATCTTTTTTTTTTTTTTTTTTTTTTTTATTGCTTTTTCTTTTTTTAGATAATGGGCCTTGTTTAGGCTCTCGGAAACCAGATCAACCCTATGAATGGCTTTCATACAAGGAGGTGAGTTTTATGGCTTCGATGGATTACCTGCAGGCTGTAGTGCTGACATACCTTAGTTCTTGGAGCCCTTGAATGTTAGTTCTGGAAGGTTTCTAGAAAGTATATGTGCTGGGCTAGCTCAGCTTCAGGATAAATGTGGAGCGTTCAAATAGAGAGGAGCTTTACACAAAGGTTTAGGAAAGACTAGCTAAGTAATTTAACTGGTGATTCAAAGCACTGTATTTCAGAACTGATGTGGATACATTGTAGAATTAGAATATAATTGTAAGATAAAATTCTGGAAATGTGCTTGAGGCAGGTGACTTCTTCCAGACCCCCTGGGAGTAGGGTTACTCCTCTCTCCCTGGAGGGGTGATGGAAAAGTCTAGAAGCTCAATCTGGAGTAGCTCTCTTCATTGTGTAGATAAGGAAAACATGCCCCAGGAAGGGATATGACTCGCCCACGGTCACAGCTGGTCAGTGGCAGAACCAGGACCAGAAGTGAGGCCTGTGGCCATCTTGTGGTCTTTTCCAGTGCATCCTCCTGATGCTCAAAGCTGTCCATGACCACCTCGAAACTGGGGTGACATTTAAACCCAGGGCTGCCTCAGGGAACAGCACAGATGTTCAGAGAAGACACTTGTGTTACTGCATGAACGCAGAGGGGGCTGGGTGTTTGTGGTCTTGTTGCTCTGTAGTCCCCACTGATTCACTGCTGCAGCTGTTTCAATAGTAGTTTGTGAATCGCTGGTAGCAGAGCAGGAAGACTGGTTTTTATTTTTATTTTTATCACACTCACAAATCTAGATGCCACTGCTTTCCCCAGTCCCAGCAGTACCCGGAGGACATGCAGGAGCAGCTGGAGGTGTCAGCCTGGCTGCCTTTTGTTCCCAGCCAGCTGCCCAGGAAATGGCTTTCTCCCCCTAGGTTCCTGCTTCTCCCTGCTCTAGGAGCAGGTAATCCTGGGGCATTCATGAATGTAAATTAACTTCCTCCTTTTAGGTTTTGTGTGAAAGATGTTTTTAGTACTTGGTGTGTTGTGGGGTGGGCATCCATTTGGAGCCACAAAGTCACACTTGTGGAATAGTGCCTCTGGGTCCTTCCCAGACTAAACACAAGCTTCTTCCTTTCCCTCATCTGGGAAAAAACAAAACAGTTGCTGTGCAGTTGACTCTGACTTGTGGTGACTCGTGTGTCTGGGTAGAACTGTGCTCCATAGGGTTTTCATTTTCAGTGGCTGATTTTTCGGAAGTAGATCACCAGGTCTTTCTTCTGGGGCACTCCTGGGTGGACTCGAACCGACAACCTTTCGGTTAGTAGCCCAGCACATAACTGTTTGCAATCGGCAAAATGCAAAAGGCTTTGCTTTGGGTAGTGTTTAATCCCTTTCAAAAGTGACAAGGTGAAACAGCAAACCATATCTTGTCTATAGAAGGAGTAATGAGCTGCATCTCAGGTGACCAGAGCCAAATAGCTGATTCCCATCCAAACAGTAGTTTCTGAGATCCCTCATTTTCAAAAATGGTGTAAAAACAGCTCATATAACATTGGACATAGATCATTGTGTGATGATCCTAAGGCCTCACAGGCTGCTCATGTGCTTTCTGGATTACCTCTGTTATATTTGTTGGCTGGAAGAGAGAAGACATGTCCATTTCAGATTGCATTTTCAAGGCAGATTGAAATCTTTGGGATTTCTGAAGATGGTAACCTATATATCATACGTTTCAGTGGAGGCTGGTAGAGATATAAAACTGTACTTAACTGAAACCCACTTCGGACTCGTACATTTAAGTCATTTTTTTTTAACTAGCCCAATACAGGTTGTCTCCAGCTTACGAAGTATTTGAGTTACCTTGGACTGTTCTTAATGACCATCCTTTTTTTTTTTTTTTTGGATACCTTATTGTTAGTAATGGAGCCCTGGTGGTGCAGTGGCTGCTAACCAAAAGGTCGGCAGTTTAAATCCCCCACCTGCTCCTTGGAAACCCTATGGGGCAGTTCTACTCTGTCCTGAAGGGTCGCTGTGAGTCAGAATTGACTCAGTGGCAATGGGTTTGGTTTGGTTTATTGTTAGTAATATGTATTACATACAGTGTTGCGGCACGTGATTTGCTGATGTCATCATTCTAAGATGTAGTGTTCCCAACCCCCAAGGTCAAATGAAGATCGGATTTATAAAGACAGTGATAATAAAAGGCAATAATAGTGAAAAAAAAAATGAGGTATTTGACTTATGTCAGAACTGACTTAGATGGAGTGGTTATCAGAATGGAACCCTGTTGTAAGTTGGGGACTGCCTGTAATTCTGACCTTTTTAGGGGCTGGATATCTTTTCGAGGGAGGGTATGGACCCTTTTTCTAGCTACACGAACGTAGGCATATTATCCTACTAAGGTTTGCAAACAATTGCAGGCAGTTCACAGATTATGATTCCTTAAATGTAAGCAAGAGTTGTGAAATAGCCCGTGTTGTATGAAAGTAATAAATATGTTAACGCTGTTCTTGCCGTCACCTCACCAGAGCCAGTTCTGATTGCTCTAGGTGGGCTTGGGTTGGCGCTGTGTGCCAGACTAGCAGGATTCCAGGGCAGGCGCAGGTGTGGCTTTGTTGCCTATGAGTGTGGGTGGGCCTGTACCCTTGAGAATTCACCAAATGTGAATACGAAAAGAACTCCAAATTTAAGATTTTTAAAAAATTGTGCTTTATTTGAGGTGGGTGTGTGGAAAGGATCAGGGTGGTATATTGTCTTAATTTTTGTGAATCTGCCTATTTTTGCCTAGTTGTGATGGTGATAGTATACATTTCTGTATTTACTTATTTTACTTAACATCATTACAGATGGTCTGCTAAATCAGAGATGGTCTTCATAATTGTAATACTCATTAGATATATAGAGTTTTCTAAGAGATTTACTATCACTTAACTGTCCAGCGATTGGTCTCTTTTTCCTTCAGAGTTTTACAGTTGTAGATGATTTTGAAATATATACCTTTATAACACAGGGCTTTTTAAAACCCTGTCTCCTAAGATTGAATTATTTTCTAAGAATATGTTCTCAAGAATGGAATTGTGAAATGTAATGATAAGAGCTTGTTCTTTTTTTAAGGTCTCTCAGAAAACTTGCTGTTCTTGTGTTTATACCAAATGACGTGTTTTGGCTGCTTTGCTGCTCTTTGTAAATACCAAAAAGAAAAAAATGTTTTACGTCCCTGTATGACTGTTGTAATTTTAAAAAAAACAGAAATAAAAAAAGAAATATGTAAGAACCCTCACATGAACACACGTGGCCTGCAGCTGCTGGAATGAGATTGATTACTTTGCCGAGGAGGACTGTGGTCAGTTTTTACCGTGAATTCTGGGGCACAAAACCCTCTTTTACAAAACGATTTATAAATGCGGGAATACCTTCTTGTCCCTTCCCCTTTCCCTGTGCAGCAGCACTTGGTAACTGAGATACTAGACTCATCTGTCGCTCAGCAGGAAGCTTTGTTACTCAAGATGGGGCCTGCTACTGCTACTGATTGTTTTTCATCCCCATTTTAGGTTGCAGAATTGTCAGAATGTGTGGGCTCGGCGCTGATCCAGAAGGGCTTCAAGACCTCCCCAGATCAGTTCATTGGCATCTTTGCTCAAAACAGACCTGAGGTATAAACCATGAGGCACCTGCTGTATGAGGCTTTGCTAGTTCTCAGATACAGATCTTGAAGGAAGTAAGAGTGGGGAGGCAGAAACAACGTCAGGAGGGACTTCGTCTTCTCATCAAACAGCACATGTATGTGTGGGAACGAAGCGTAGAGTAGGGCCTGGAGTGGCAGGATGAGAGGCAGCAACAGAGGTAAGAGCCAGGGCATGGCTGCCTCATGTGCCCTCCTAAGCTTGGACTTTACCGCGGTGTTGGTAGCTTGAAAACCATTTCAGGGGAAAAAGAAAAAAACTCTTCAGGCCAAGTGTTTATGCCCCCACCCACGGCAGCTGTACATTCTTTTATGCTGCACGTCAGGGTTCGGCAGAAGATTTCATTTGAAAAGTGCAGCTGGAGGTAATGGGGTGCACTAGGGATTATAAAGAGTGATTTTACCAAATTTGCCTTTTAGGTGCATCATTTGCTATGTGGCTGATGAATTTAGAGGCAAGATAAACAGTTTACTATATCCCTTCTTTCCTTCATCATTTTTCAGGGGATAGTTTGCCAAAAATGTTTTTCCTGTTAGAAAAGTATGTGCCCACTTTCTCCTGTTCCCAGGCCATATGTACACTGCTACCAGATTAATCTCTCTCAAACCCCACAGTCATTGTTTTGCCTACACTTCCATGGGCCGGACGCTTCCGTGGCCCCAGTCTTCCTCCAGCCTACCTCCCCAGGCTCATCTCTCTGCACTGCCCAGCTGGAACCATCCATGTCAGCCAAATCATACTACTCCCTGACCCTCCTCCCTCTATTGGAAGGGAGTAGTCCCCCACTATTGGAATCTTCTTAACTTTCTCTCCAAAGAGAAGCTCAAACCCTGCTCCTCTTGCAAAGGGCCAGCTCAGGTGCCTCCTTCCTGAAGCCTTCGGCAACCACCTCGGCGCTTAGTGGGCTCTCCCGTCTGAGTCAGTCACTGTCTTGTATGATTCATTATCTTTTCATACATTTGCCTCCATTCTTCAGGCAAATTGTGGTTTCTTTTTAAGAAAGGCACAAGGGTTTTGTTCTCATGACTCCCTCATGGTGCCTGCACATGGCAGGAGTTACACAAGTGTTTATTTTGCAGTGTCAGATGTTTTCACTTTGAATCTCTCTAGAGTATTGTTCTCCTTGGAGTGATTGTATTGTAACATCTCGTTTTCTCTCCCTGCCCTTTACTGTTTAGTGGGTGATTATTGAACAGGGGTGCTTTGCTTATTCCATGGTGGTGGTTCCACTTTATGATACCCTTGGATCAGAAGCAGTCCCATACATAATTAACAAAGGTATGTCTGTGGTCTTTGGTTGGGTATCAACCTAGTTATTGGTTAGAGTCAGTGATTTTACATTTGCTTATATTTGATTTCACAGGGCTTTTTTATTTAAATGCACATCTATCATTCTCTTCAAATAATGTAGAAATTAAGATAATCTTGTGCTAGATGTTATAGAGTCAAGCTTTTAGTATCCCAGAACTTTATTCCTTATTGTATCTCTTTCCAGCTGAACTCTCTCTGGTGTTTGTTGACAAGGCAGAGAAGGCCAATTTCTTATTAGACTGTGTAGAGAATAAGTTAATACCAGGCCTTAAAATCATAGTTGTCATGGAGTCTTACGGCAGTGATATGGTGGAACGTGGCAAGAAGTGTGGGGTGGAAATCATCAGCATGAAAGCACTGCAGGTGAGTTGTTCTGCCCTGTCCGCATCTCTGAAGGGTTTCCTTGGGGGCATTTTGGTTCCAATTTGGTATCCCAGCTCTGGCCGGTTGTCCTAGCAACCCATAGAAGATATAGAGCAGAAATTTCTGTCTCATTATTGGAAAGACAGATTCCACATGCATGCCTGTGTGCCAGTGCAGCGCATCCTAAAGGAAGCACTCCTGTAAAGTGAGTTGCCCCGCTTACATATTTATTCCAGAGCACTGTAAAAATGGCGTGGGGATGGCAGCTCACCTCCTCTAACTTCACAAGGGGGAAAGAGAGTCAAGATCAACAGCCCAAGGCTGATTCCTGAGAGGCAGAAGTCAGACATAGCTCCAACCACTTTACAATTCTGACACCAGCAGTCCCTCCCGTGGCACTCTCTACTTCTCTGCTGAGTTCGATCATTTGTTGCGATGGCCATACAGAACTCACAGACCGTACTTACAGTTATGGGGCTTATTAGGGAAGTAACAGGTTACAATTCAGGTTCAGAAATGCTCAGGATACAGTTCTTCCATCAGGACAACCTCTTCTTAGCTGTGCCCGCAGGCCTCTCTCTGGCCTGTAGGCCTCTACCCTGCTCAGGCAAGTGTTAAAAAGCTTTTTTAGCTGGGCTGATAAGTGCCCAGAGGCACCCCACTCTGCCAGTAAGCCTCACACTGAAGGCATTCAACTCTAGCTCCTTGGGATCTACAAACCTAGCTCCACCAAGTGCCCAGAGGCACCCTACTCCTTCAGCAAGCCTCTTGTCAGAAGGTGCTCAGCTTTCTTGTTCTGTGTGCTGGGAAGCGCACTGCACTGTCTCCTGCCAGTCTCTGCCGCCATTCCTCTGTCGCTGCTGCTCACCGTCTTCAGTGTTACAGCTCTCTCTGTTGGTCTCCTGATTCCAGGAGCTTCTCAGCACAGGGATCCCGGGTCCAAAAGGACACATTTCCAGTCCTGGCTCTTCTTTTTGGTGGTGGTGAGATCCTCCTCTCCTGCCTCTGGGATGCCTCATTTTAAGCCTAGCGGGATGGGAAAATCGATCAGTCCCTTCGTTAGGGTTCCATAGACCTTATTTGCATGGTCCCACCCCTACATGGGTGCCATGAACTTTATTTGCATTATTAGCAAGCTGTCCAGTCCCCTTGGTGAGCCACAATCACCTTCTTTGGATAGTCCTACCCAGTCACTTCGGTGGGAATTTCAAGACCGTGGTGAAAAAGGCCATGTAAAAGCAATCTGTCGCACCACAAGCACTGCCTAGTTGTGGAGACAGATGCTGGAAGTGTGAACTTGAGTTTCAGACTGGTGGAAATGTAAGTGTATATGTCCTCTTTAGACTTCAGCGTCTTCCTGATTTGCCTTTAAAACAGCCAGATATAGAGATCTGCCCCGTTATTCTTTTCCCACATTGCTTTTGTTAGAGTCCTGGTGGACTTCAGTGAAGATGTTTGATTTTGTTTTTATTTTAAATTTCTTAAGATTCACATTAATCACAACTTTAAAGGCAGCCCAATCTAGGGAAATGAGTGGGGTCCACATTTAAATTGGTTGCTTGATGTCAGCTCATCTAAGAAGTTGGTCCCCCGGTTGGACCCCCGGTTGGGGTTCAATCTAAGGACGCTGGCAAGAGGAGGGTCTTTTTTTATACATCATAGGGAATAAATGGCTAAATAGAGTCTGTTTTCATATAGTCTATCATTCTCTTTGTGAAATTGTTTGTTTAATAACTAGAGTTTTCAAAATGTATTTTTAGTTCTCCTCCTCCTGCAAAGTATTTGAGGCTATAAGTAAGAATTTATAGAACTTTATACTTCCTGGAGACCCTAGTAGTCACAGGGAAACTCATTTGTTCTACCAGAACCATTCTGCCCCCCCCCACCCCCACAGTATCAGAACATGACTCCAGAAGGGCAAATGGGAGTGTTTTATCGTTAATGTCAGTTAATCGCTGGCTTTGTGCCTAGCATTTCCCCACTTTTTGTTTTTAACTTGAAAACCCTTTTGACAATAATATAATCTCTTTTCTTCTTTTCCTTCCACCCTACCCCCCTGCCAAGACACACACAGGAATTTTTTGGTCATTTCTGACTGCTATATAATGAAGAAGCAAATTTTAAGATAAAAAAAGATGATACGATTAAAGATTGTAATATAAAGTTTATATTAATGCTGGAAACCCTGGTGGTAGTGGTTGAGAGCTACAGCTGCTAACCAAAAGCTCGACCATTAGAATCCACCAGGCATTCCTTGGAAACTCTGTGGGGAAGTTCTCCTCTGTCCTATAGGGTCACTATGAGTCTGAATTGACTCGATGGCAACGGGTTTGGTTTTTTATTTTTTTTATTAATGCTATCTTTATTGATAAAGGACATTGTTCTGTTAAATGTGATTCGTGTGTTTACATTTTCTAGTTAAATATGATTCATGTTTTTTTTTAAAATTTTTTAACAGATGAATTCAAACGTAACATTAGAGTTGATTTTCTGATCAAGTTTATATTAACATTTCTTTCAGGACCAAAAATAGAAATAGAACTTCTACATTTTTCTTAGTATTCGATTATGAAAAATTTCAAATACACAGATAAGCTGAAAGAATCGTACAGTAAACAGCCATATGCCCACTACCTAAATTCTACAATTAACATTTTAATATATGTGCTTTATCACATACTTACTTGTCTCTCCATTCTTCTATCCATTCATCAATCCATCTTATTTTATTGGTGCATTTTAAGTACATTCCAGACTTCATCATCCCTAAATACTTCATCATGCTTTTCATTAACTAGAATTCAGTATTTACTTGTGGTTCTTTTTGAAGGTAAAATGTTTCATTTTGAACCTAAAAATAATAACTCATTTATTTTTACAATCGCTATGTTTTTTTCTAAATTAAGACATAAGAAATGTTTTGGAGTATGAAACCTTCTTTGCAAATAGTGCACTAACTTGGATACTGTTTATTCTCAAAGAGTTTAAAGCCAAATTACATACAGTTGTTGCCTTATTTTCTTTAATATCAATTTTTGAAGTATTAGAGATCTCAAGAAGCTCTGTAAGCATTGTGAACAGAAGTGAAACTTTGGATCTGATGAAGATTATTTTGAAAATTTTTTTTGCAGAATTATCATTGCTTTGGCTCTTAGTTTACTTTTATTTGGACATCGGTGTTTCTGTTCTTAATCAGTGGATATAAATCTTTGGTTATAGTTAACAGTAGGACTTAGTTATAAGACCGTAAT
This sequence comes from Dugong dugon, assembly GCA_030035585.1. Taxonomy (NCBI): domain Eukaryota; kingdom Metazoa; phylum Chordata; class Mammalia; order Sirenia; family Dugongidae; genus Dugong; species Dugong dugon. Next base: position 82,760,339 of record CM057476.1, read on the forward strand.
AAAAGACTTTGATTACTGTCTTTTGAGTAAGTCCTGTTTCAAAGCCATTCCTCGTACCATTTATATAGTTTTATAAAAGAAGGAAGACATCTGGAAAGTGGCTTCTTAGAACAATGAGTAAATACTTGGGTTTGGGTTAGTTAAAATTGCTATAGTTTATTTAATTTGAAAATTAAGTTGTCTTTGGACCAGCTGTGAGTGAGCCTCACAGTAAAGTCATTCGTAAGTAACTTGATGTGACCTTATTCTTTACATTTAGAAAACATTTCCATTTAAGATTTTTTTTTCTTTTTCTAATTAAGAATCTGGGAAGAGCCAACAGACAGAAGCCCAAGGTAAGTACACTGTCAGACCCTGTCACAGCTCCCTATGTGGTTTTGTGTATCTGTTCATTTCAGAGGCTAGTAGAAATCTTAGATGACGTTTTGTGGCTTGGAGTCCCTGGGTGATGTAAGTAGTTAAGCACTCGATGATAAGTAGCCAAAAGATTGTCGATTTGAACCTACTCAGAAGCACTTCAAAAGACAGGCCTGGTGATCTGCTTCCAAAAGGTCACAGCCTTGAAAACCCTATGGAGCAGTTCTACTCTGCACACATGGGGTCGACAGCAAGTAACAACAACAACAACTTTATGACTTACATTGTTCTCCTCTATTCTGATTTATAACAATTTTTTTTTTCCCTTATCTGCCTTAGCCCCCAGCACCTGAAGATCTTGCAATAATTTGTTTCACAAGTGGAACTACAGGTAAGTTTTGAAATGAGATTGCTTCTAAGTGGTTTCTGGAAGTTTGGACTCTCTGCCCCCTTTTTTGGATGACTTATCAGCTAACTACAGATGGACTGAAAGCAGAAGAGACTGAAGTGATCCCAGCGATGTCTCTTGTCACTCTAGAGGACATCCTCAGAATCTGTGAGAACCTTGTGTTCCCTCAAACGTTTATTGAATGCAGCGTGAGAGTCATCCATTTTCCTGGGACAGACTCTCAGTTGTGTCCAGTAATAAAATCCCTGGTTTCTCTCCTGTTATTGCTGTACACGTCCTCGAAAACTTGTCTATGTTAATAAAGATCGTTTTCAATAGTAAGATTCATTTTAAAGGATTTCAGTTTGCCCAGGAATTTAGTGTCACTCACCAATTGGCTTTCATAGGGGTGCCTGACCCTAGGGGCATTTGAGGTCCTAATCATACATGGTTTCTGAGCTTTGTCCATTACTGCCATTCTTGGAAGGAGTTTTGTTTACTCTAACTTTGTTTTGCTTCATATGTATTCTGCAGGCAACCCCAAAGGAGCACTGATCACCCATCAAAATATAATGTGTGATTGCTCAGCTTTTGTGAAAATAACAGAGGTAACTTTTGGGACATTGTCATCTTTCTTCATTCATTGGTTGGCATTAGGCCTCAAAATGAAAGTGGCAGGGTGACTAGTAGAAATCTTGAATGATACTTTATGGCTTGGAGTTACCAGGTGGTGCACTGTGTTAGGTCTGTGTTGTATTTGGAATCCTACCTGAAATATATGTCTGAATCTTAAAGATCACCTTCTTTCAAATTATTTTCATTGTGAACCTAATCTCCAACTCTTGCTTGTGATGGTTAAGTGGAATTGACAGAATTTGCTGTAGTTTTATATTGTGAAACTGTATTTGGAGACTGCTCTGTACATATTTTCAGGAAAGGCCGGGGAGGAGATGACTCTCTTGTGCTTTTATCCACTATTCCAGTGTTAGGAAAGTATTTTCTTTTGAAATGTTAAATATTGCTGAGGTTTTTTTTGAATTATTAGTTCTTTGGTCATTTTGCCTTCCATTTTATGAAAAGGATTAAAGCCTAGAACTTTAATTAATTTCCTATAATCGTGAAGTTTGCTAGTCAAAGGTATATTTCAAACTTGCCTTTTAAAAGGTACTTATTTAACAATATAATGCCTTTCCTTCATGCCCTTTTCATGTTTTTCATAATTTGCTTTTGCAATCTCTTGGAAGTATTCTGTAGGCCCAGTTTTTGTGGCAGGAGCCTGTGCTTAATGGTTTTGGGGAGTGATGTCTTTGATGGCTGCAGAATCTTGATCTTTTAGGGATCCTGCCACTTATTTTACTACACTAACACTTTCTTAGTTCCATATACCCTTTTTGGTGTATACTTTCTAAACAGAAATCAACGTTTAGTACCTTACCAAAGTGAAATTTTAATTTTCTAATAGGCCTTCAGAGAAAACTTAAATACATTGGTGGCTTATTGAGGCAAATGGTTACAAGACTTTTTAAAAAATCAGTGATTGTATCAAGAGCATTCTCAACTCCATGAAACTTCTAATCAGGCTAAGGGATATTATTTTTTGTACTAAATCAGAAAATTGAGTTAGCTGCTCTTTATATGACAGTTGCATTCTGAGAACTAGTTGGCAAACAGGTCACACTTGAGTAAAATTAAACTAAGATTATGGCAGCTCAGCCTACAATGAACACCTCTGGGGTTGCTGTGTTTGCTCGTGACTGGTGTTTTCACCTATTACCCTGTTATTATGAAGGATGACCCAGCTTTGGGGACGGGGGAGCGTGGCTCAGAAGTACCCACATTGCCAACTTGATGGTTCCCTCATTTCCTGGTTGGTGTGGCAGCAGCTGCTCTTGGCAGTGTTCTGTTTTGGCCAAAATTCTTTATGTTAAGAACACGAGGACACTATTCTATGCAAACGCTCAGTATGCCTGCCTCTAAGTAAAGCACATTCTGAGCTATGAGATGAAAACTTGATGTCCAAACTTAGACCGGATGTGGACCCATCACGATTGGCGTTTTACAGGAGAGCAGATCCCCTGGTACACATCTGAGCTTGCGTTAAACAAATTGGAATATTTTTCACAGGGTGACGCTGGGCTTTATGGAGGTGTTGGTGGCTCAGTGGTAGAATTCCTGCCTTGCACATGGGAGACCCAGGTTTAGTTCCTGACCAGGACACCTTGTGTGCAGTCCCCACCCCTCTGTCTTTGGAGGCTTGGGTGTTGCTATGATGCTGAACAGGTTTCAGCGGAGCTTCCAAACTAAAATGAACCAGGAAGAAAGGCCTAGTGTCTATTTCTGAAAAATCTGCCATTGAAAACCGTATAGATCATGCAGCCCCATCTCATTATGTGTGAGGTCACCATGAGTTGGGGGCGGTTTTGGCAGCTTACAGCAACCAAGTAGGGCTTCAAGGTAAAAATGTTGATCAGACACAAATTCTAGGTGCATTTATAGAAGAACCTCAGATATCCAGCTTCTCCTGTCTCCTTTCTCCCTTCCCCAATTCTGTCTTATGTTGGAATGATCTGCTTGTATTTCTTACCTCAAGGTGGAACTGAGCATGTGGGGCAGCGGGTCCTGTAAATCTGAAATATTAAATGATTAGAGCACATAATCCCTTAATATCCCACTTGGAGTAAACTTTTCCTTGTTTTGACTGAATTCCTGATTTACCTTGTCATTTGGAATGATCTCATATACTTTATTTGAATAATTAAAGTATTGCTATTCATTTCATTCTTTGCTGAGAAATTATTACAGACCGTAAGCAAAGTCTGCTTCTCCTTAATATTGTAGTACTGTGTGCTCTGAAATAAATGGGAAAATTACTGGGGATCTTAATACTTTTCTGCCTTGCTGGTGTCTTTGCTTACAGAATACAGTCACTCCTTGCCCAGATGATACTTTAATTTCTTTCTTGCCTCTGGCCCATATGTTTGAGAGAGTTGTAGAGGTAGGCACTGAGTTTTGTTACCTTTGCTTGCTTGCTTGCTTGTTTGTGTTGTGCTAAGTTGTTGTGTTTTACAGAAAGTACTTACCTTGAATGCCAGTGACACACACATTTCATTTTTACCACTTGCACACATGTATGAGCAGCTACTTCAGGTAAGTGTCATTTGCAAATTCTCATCTCCATAGGTGATTCCTTACTTAGCCCCCATTTAGAAATTATTTAAAAGAGTGTAAAAAAAAATTTTTTTTTCTGAGCTTGGGTTCTTGAACTTTAACTATCCATTTTTAAATTTAGAAGTTCATACCATCAAGAAAGAGCAATGACAGTCCAGTGGCATGGGATAAAATATTTTCCAATCATATCTGAAAATATTTAATATATAAAGAATTTTTACATCTCAATAATCAAAACAACAAATAGTCCAATTAAAAAATAGACAAAGGATCTGAATGAACATTACCCCAAAGAAGATATACAAATGGATAATAAGCACGTGAAAAGATGTTCAGCATCATTAGCCACCCAGAAAATACAGATCAAAATGCAATGAGATATCACTTCATACCCACTAAGATGGCTAGAGTCAAAAAGGGAGATAATTATAAGTTAGTGAGGATGTGGGGAAATGGGAACTTTCACACACTGCTGGTGGGAATGTAAAATGAGGCAGCTGTTTTGGAAACAGTCTGGCAGTTCCTTAAATGATTAAACACAGAGTTACCACACAGCCCAAGAATTCTACTGTTAGGTTATACCCCAAGATGAGTGAAAACATGTCCACAGCCACTCGCACACTAATGCTCATAGCACCAGAAATGTGGAAACAACCCAAATGTTCATTAAGTGAAGAATGTATAAACAAATTATGGTATGTCCCTACAATGGAATATTATTTGATAATAAAAAGGAATGAAGTTCTGATTCATGCTACAACATGGATGAATCTTGAAAACATATTAAGAAGCCAGTCACAGAAGACCACATATTATATGATTCCATTTATATGAAATGTCAAAAAATAAAAAAATTAAAAGCTCAAATCTTTGGAGGATGTAATATAGACATGATTCAAAAAAGATGAACTGAAACAAGCTTTTAGTGAATCTACAAACCCTAGTGAGGCGTTTGTCCTGTAAGAAGTCTCTGTTTTTCATTGTACTGTAGGTGAAAATTTACAGTTCAAGTTAGTCTCTCATACGAAATTTATTTATACATTGTTATGTAACTCTAATTGCTCTCCTTATACTGTGACAGCACACCCCTCCTTTCCACCCAATTTCCCGAGTCCATTCAACCAGCTCCTGACCCTCTCTGAAGAAGTCTCTATTTTTGATTGTGCTTGTTTACAATACAAATCAAAATACAGTAAGATGCCGCTTCATACTCACTAGGATGACTGTCATAAAAAAAAGATAAGTGCTGTGAGGATGTAGATAAATTGGAGCCCTCATACACTGTTGGTGGGAACGTAAAATGGTACAGCTGCTTTGGAAAACATTCGGGCTTTAAATTGGCTTATGGCTAATTTTTTCAACAATGTTCTAGGTGCCTTTGGGAAAGCAGGATGATCTTTAGCTGACCTTTGCCTGGGCTTCCTGGGCACAACTGTGTGACTAATTTAAAAATTGACCTAGAACCATCTTTTTGTTTTCTTGGACAATTTTGCATTGTGTGATCATGGTAAAAGCAATGAGCACCATTCATTCATTCAGCAAATATTTTTTGAGCGCCTCCATGTTGCAGGTGCTATGCTGGGTACCGGAGATAGGTAACTAATAGAGAACCAGCCCTGTAGGATTCACACAGCCCTTTAAAGGACCAAGGACCATTAGACCCCACATTGCATCTGTTACTTCTACTTCTTGCACACACACCTCAGGAGAGCTTGTGAATTTATAAAGTGATCACAAGTGAGTGGATAGTGGACCTTACAGTACATATCTAACTGTAGCTTTTAAGGTGTGCCTTTTCAGTGGTTTCTGCTTTCAAGCCTGAGACTGTTTGTACTTCTGTTCCATCGTTTGACTCTGTCTTATTTAAATTTAAAGTGGAAAGACTATTTGTCAGTACATGTGGCTTGCCAATGTACAGTTGAGAGTAAACAAGAAAAAAACCACGAAGTAGGGTTAGCTGAATGGCAAGCCACTCTGGTATTAGATGTCCTAGTGTCTCAACTTCAACATATTCAGTGGCTTTTCAGGAATTTTTAGTTAGATTCAAATAAAAGAAAATGAGGCTGTAATAAGCTTGGACTGTAAGCAAGTAGTTAAGTTTTTGTTTTGAGAATAAATTCAACCTAAAATTTCTGGAAGGTTAAAAATATCTAGAATATATGAATACCATGTCATTCATCCAAAAGATATTTGTCATGAAAGCTAAATTAACAGACCCTCTGTTATCATCACTAAAAACAACAGTCTAGTTTCATATTAACCCTTTATCTTCAGGATGATCAAGAGAAACACCAGATCTGCATGTTGTAGTGACCTGAGAATGAAAAAAAAAAAAACCACCTATATTTAGTAACTTTAAGATTTCTGGAAACTGCTCTAAAATACTAAAACTGAGGTCTTGTGTGTAATATGTGTGGTTTGTGTGTAACACATGTAGCAACAATACAATGTTCTGTTGTTTCTCTTTACCTCGAAAGTGTGTGATGCTGTGTCATGGAGCTAAAATAGGATTTTTCCAAGGAGATATCAGGTTACTTATGGATGACCTCAAGGTGCTTCAACCCACTATCTTTCCTGTCGTTCCCAGACTGCTGAACCGGATGTTTGACCGAGTAAGTTCTAAGGGGCAGTGTGTCGGGGTCAGAGCACTGGACCATGAGTCAGAGGCTTGGGTTTGAATTTGGCTCAGCCATGTACCATGTGTGTAATGTGAACAGTCCTCTTAATCTCACGGGACTACCCTTTACTCATCTGTAAAATTAGAACACAGTTACCTCACGGGGTTGTTGGTGAGAGTTCTGTGAGAACACACGTGAACTCACTTTGGAAACTGTAAGGCACAATACAGGTGTCAGGTGGGAGTCATTTTGTTCCCACAATAAATCTTTGAGCCTGTTTTCTCATCTATAAAAGAGACAATTACCGCCTTCCCCCTCCTGTATATCTCATAAACTTGGTAATTGGCTTACATGAAAAGAATAACTGTGAAATGATTTTATTGATTTTAAAGCTCCACCCACGTCAGATATTCCAGTAAAACTTGTGAAAGCCAGAACCTGTATAAGGTGGAAACCTGTCACAGAAGGAAAACTCAGATATTTTCCGCTAATAAGACAGTGACAGAATAGTGGTAAGACTGCACCCTGTCACAGGCACAAAACTTGGGAGACCCCAAAACACAAGCCCATCCCAGCGAGTTTCCGCTCTCACAGGTTTCACTGTACTTACTTAGCCACACTGATACTCCCAGGGTGATGTAAACAGTTACTGTGCTCAGCTGCGAACCAAAAGGTTGGAGGCTCAAATCCACTTAGAAGTGCCTCAGAAGAAAGGCCTGGCAGTCTATGTCTGAAAAATCAGCCATTGAAAACCCTGTGGAGCACAGTTCTACTCAGACACACATGGGTTCATCATGAGTCAGACTTGAGCCAAGGCAGGGACTGACGAAATGCCAGCCCCTCTGTGGGCAGCTGTTAGGTCAGGGACCACACGCCCGTGGCAAGGCCAGCGTGTGGCGTGAGCCGTCTCCAAAATGAAGTTGGACTGGGCGGTTTGAATACTCTTGGTTTTGAGGGAGGGCTTCTGGCTTCTCTGAGAACCTTTCTATTTCTTGGCTCCTTAGATTTTTGCACAAGCAGACACCACACTGAAACGGTGGCTGCTGGACTTTGCCTCCAAGAGGAAAGAAGCAGAGCTTCGCAGTGGCATCATCAGAAACAACAGTCTGTGGGATAAACTCATCTTCCACAAAATACAGGTAACAAATCGATTCACAACTATTATGTTTTAGGTAAACTGATTAGGGTTTCAAAATTTTTTTGAGGATTTTTTGTTTTTTGGAAATATGGAGATGAAGGAGAGAATGAAATATTTTTATTAATTCTGGCACATTTCTAAAAATTAGGGACAAAGCCACTAAATAAACCTTGTGTCCAAGATAAATCTGAACAGTATTGTATCTATCTAGGGCATTATAGTGTTACCATGTCTTCATTTTTGTTTAGCGTTTCTGGAGTAAGTATGTCATTCTTGAGGTAATTTTTTTAGGCATCATGTCCTCCCCCTCCAAAAAAAAAAAAAAAAAAAAAAAAAAGACCAAAACTGTGGTAGTTGCCACAGGTCCACCACACTCTTGTTCTTCTTGGTTTATTTCACACCCACTGAGGCTGACTGGAGTAGTTATGGGTAGAAAGAAACTCCAATTCTGTATTCCAGTTACGAACACCTCTGAGGTTCCCAGTGTATTGTCTGAGGTGTGGGTTCTGCGCATCTGTTGGGAGGCTGTGGTGGATTAGGACACAGGCATTCTGAGTAGATATCTCTCACTGAGGAGGCCACCTACTTCAGGTATTTAACACGTGTTTCCTCTTCTCTCTCCGCACTGTGTAAGTCGAGTCTGGGAGGAAAAGTCAGGATGATGGTGACAGGAGCTGCACCAGTGTCTGCTACGGTGCTGACGTTTCTGCGAGCGGTGCTTGGCTGTCAGGTGAGGTGGGACTTCCTGTCAGACTTTATAATACTGAATCGTCTTCTTTATGAAAACTCATTTTTTATTCTCTTTGTATATGTCTTATTTCTCTTTGGAAGGTCATTTATTCCTAGGTTGCTTGGAGAAATAAGTATAATTTTTTTTACCCCAGACAAGGGAATGTGTATTTAGGCTGCCATTTGTGTAGTGTTCTCCAGGGTAAGGTACACAACCTGCGTTTAGGGTCAGCCATGAGAGATAGGGATGGATCACAGGTGATAAACCAACCTGCAGCGGTGCTGAGAGCATCTTTTAAGGGGGCTGGAAGACAGCAGGGACTCGGTGACAGAGCATGTGGAGGGCAGGGCCAGGAGCTGACAAAACCAGTGGTTCCTGGGCGGTAGTTGTGCAATGTGACCTGCAGCATAGGTGTTCTCGTTTGCCGTCTGCAGGAGGTTAAGTAGATGAATGTGGACAGTGGCTGGTGTTTGGCACGGGAGTGAAGATATTTGGGTTACACAGGAAAGCATAATTTACTATTGAATGAATTTACTAAACAGAAAATTTGAGAAGAGATTTCACCACAGTCAGCCATTAGGAGTTAGAAGAACTTAATTACTTTTGCACTTCCCACTGTCCCCCCGTTAATAATCTCTCTCATCTGTTGGTGGCCCAGTTTTATGAAGGCTATGGACAGACAGAGTGCACTGCCGGCTGCTGCCTGACTGTGCCTGGAGACTGGACAGCAGGTACGGTCGGGGGAAGATTCTTTATGGGGATCGGGTTATTGAGATTGCATTATTAGAATTATTGGTATTGGATTCCTCACTGATTTGATTTATTGCCTCACTTAAATAAGTGCTACTTTGTCTCAAATTATTAGGCTTTAGGACAGACAAGGGAGCCCTGGTGGCGCAGTGGTTAAAGCACTCAGCTGCCAGCCAGAAGGTCAGAAGTTTAAGCCCGTCAGCAGCTGTAAGGAAGAAAGATGTGGTAGTCTGCTTCCGTAAAAATTTACAGCCTTGGAAACCCCATGGGGCAGTTCTACTCTGTCCTGTAGGGCCACTGTGAGTCGGAATCGACTCACTGGCAGTGAATTTGGTTTTGGGGACAACAAGCTTGGAAATCAGGGAGCTATCTGTAAAATGGCTTTTGTGGCAGTGTGGTGTAAAGCAAGGTGGTAGTAGAGGTTTGCCTTTTATACCAGATTCCGAATGTTTGGCCCAGGAGATCTTTTCAGTAATTGATTAGACAAATGGTCTAGACAAATAGTCGGTCTAATTATTTGTATTGGGTAGTTTAATTATTTGTAGTTATTGAATTATGTGTATTTAAGACACAAATAGTTATTAAATTTACACTGTGTACTAATGGCTGTGCTGGGTGTTGGGATTACAGATATAAATCAAATACAGACCTTTTCTCCCAAAAGGAAACAGGGAAGGCAAACACAGAAATATTTCATTGAGTACTTGTCATAGATACGGTTCTCAGTTAGGTGTTTAAGATGGAGGTTATGTGTGTTTGATCCCAGGGGCATCCTGGTGAGATGTAAGATAACTGTGGATTGTTGTTTAAAGAGCGTGTAAATAATTTATAAGAATTTATGCAACATTATGCTTTAGAGCCAGGACTCCAGCCCGGGTCTGATTGCAGAACTGTGTTTCCCTCTGTGCCACACTAAGAGTCTACTTTACACTGTGATAGATAAACTTCCCTGATTAATATGGTGTGTTATAAATGTTACCACTATCAGGTAGCATAGATTTATGATTCTGCTGGGATTGATGCTAACATTCTGTAAAAATGACATGGGGGCAGTGTCTGACCTCCTCCAGCCCCACAAGGGGGAAGGAGAACCAAGAGCAACAGTGCAAGGCTGACTCTCATGAGGTGGAGGCCAGACAAGCCTCCTCTCTCCGCCATCTTTACTAATTCTGACACCAGTTGTCCCTCTCACAGCACTCTCTACTTCTCTGCCGGGTTCAATAATTCATTGCACTGACCACAGAGAACTCACAGACAATACTCATGATTATGGGGTTTATTAGGGAAGTAACAGTTACATTTCAGACTCAGGAACACTCAGGATACAGTTCTTCCATCAGGAAGCCTCTCCCCAGCTGTGCTCACAGGCACGCCTCTCCCTGGCCCTAGGCCTCTGCCAAAAGGCACTCAGCTTTCTCTCTTTGTGGGCCGGAAAGCCCAACATGCTGTCTCCTGCTGCCGGATCTCTCCTGCTGCCTCTCCCCCCGCCGCCCCACCTTCCTTCCCTCTCCCTCTCCCTCTCTGTCTCCCTCTCTTCCTCCATCCTTTCTTTCTCTTTCTCCCCCTTTGGTGGGCCACAGTTACCTTATCACACAGTCCCGCACAATCACCTGGGTGGGAGTTACAAGACCATGGCTAGAAAGGGCACACAAAAGTCATCAGTAGCACTGCACATTCTATGAATCTTCTTCATGGTGTTTAATTTTGAACCCCAGGTTCCTGAACAGCTAGATAATTTGGAATAGTAGTTGTGATAAGCTAAAATTATTAAAACATAGGAAGAATTGTTTGTGAAACTCTTAAAATACATCTACTTTCTGTTAGTGCTGTTTTTGGAAAAGGCAACCCAATCTGAACACTCTTTGACAATAGAGTTAAATTAGTAAAAGCATTATCCTGTGTTCTTCTTGTTAGGTGCCGCTGACTCGGTTCCGACTGATAGCGACCCTTGTACAACAGAACAAAACGCTGCCTGGTCCTGCCCCATCCTCACAATTGTCATGCTTGAGCCCATTGTTGCAGCCACTGTGTCTGTCAGTCCATCTCGTTGAGGGTCTTCCTCTTTTTCGCTGACTCTCTAATTTACCAAGCATCGTGTCCTTTTTCAGGGACTGGTCCCTTCTGATAACATGTCCAAAGATTGTGAGAGTAAGTCTCACCATCCTCACTTTCAAGGAGCGTTCTGGCTGTTCTTCTTCCAAGACGGATTTGTTTGTTCTTCTGGCAATCCATGGTGTATTCACTATTCTTCGCCAACACCATATTTCACAGGCATCAGTTCTTCTTGTGTCTTCCTTATTCATTGTCCAGCTTTCATGTGCATATGAGGCAATTGAAAATACCATGGCTTGGGTCGGGCACCGGTGGTGCAGTTAAGGGTTTGGCTGCTAACCAAAAGGTCAGTTCGAATCCACCAGACACTCCTTGGAAACCCTATGGGGCAGTTCTGCTCTGTCCTATAGGGTCACTATGAGTTGGAATCAACTTGACGGCAGTGAGTTTTTTGGTCTTGGGTCAGGCATACCTTAGTACTCAAAGTGACATCTTTGCTTTTGAACACTTTAAAGAGGTCTTTTGAAGCAGATTTGCCCAATACAATACATTGTTTGACTTCTTGACTGCTGCTTCCATGGGCATTGATTAAGGATCCAAGTAAAATGAAGTCCTTGACAGCTTCAATATTTTCTCCGTTTATCATGATGTTGTTTATTGGTCCAGTTGTGAGGATTTTTGTTTTCTTTATGTTGAGGTGTAATCTATACTGAAGGCTGTAGTCTTTGATCTTCATCCGTAAGTGCTTCAAGTCCTCTTCACTTTCAGCAAGCAAGGTTGTGTCATCTGCATATCATAGGTGGTTAATGAGTCTTGCTCCAGTCCTGATGCCCCGTTCTTCTTCGTATAGTTCAGCTTCTCGGATCATTTGCTCAGCATACAGATTGAATAGGTACGGTGAAAGGATGCAACCCTGATGCACACCTTTCTTTACGTTAAACCACGCGGTATCCCCTTGTTATGTTCAAACGGCTGCCTTTTGGTCTATGTACAGGTTCCATCAGTATAATCAAGGTTTGCCAGAGATGCCTGTGTTCTCTCTTCTTATGGAGAATTGGGACAATAAGAAGTCTATGTGAGGGAGGGGTGATTAAAAAGGAGTGATGAACAGCGGGCAGGGGCCATCACCAGGTAAACGTTTTAGAAAGCTTGCTGCCGGGTATTCACAGTAACCCTTAAAGTCTACATCCAAATTACTTAGACTTCGAAAAATAATCCAGAAATGTCCTGATGAGACTTTTGAGTATTTTAGTCTCTGTTCTGGGAATGAAAAAACCAAAAACCAAACCCGTGTCCGTCAAGTCGATTCCGACTCATAGCGACCTTATAGGACGGAGAATAACTGTCCCATAGGGTTTCCAAGGAGCACCTGGTGGATTCAAACTGCTGACCTTTTGGTTAGCAGCTGAGCTCTTAACCCCTACACCACCAGGGTTTCCGTTCATTTACCAGGGGAGGAATGGCTGTGATCACAGAAACCAAAAGTTTATACCAGCTTTCTTTTATTGTGAGGAGGCTTGTTTGTTATAAAAAGAATATGAGGGCTGACTGAAGGATATCATGAGTGATAATTCTTTTATTCAATATACAGGCCATGTTGGTGCTCCAATGCCTTGCAATTTAATAAAACTTGTTGATGTAGAAGAAATGAATTACATGGCTGCCAAGGGCGAGGGTGAGGTGAGTGGAATCACATCAGTCATTCACCCTTAATGCTGTTTCCTCTGATAGCCAGCCATTAGAAATGCAGGGCCATTCTCTAACACAGGGTCATACAAAGCTACTGAGCTGGGTGTTGTTGGTGATCTGTAGTTGAACAGGCTGCATTATGAAGGAACTTTCATGTTTAACACTCAGGGGCACACTGACACCTGCCTTCTTGTCCAGGCATGATAGGGACTTGAGTCCAAGATCATGCTGAGGCTCCAGTGGCCTAAGTCCTCAGGGCACATCGCTAGCCGCTGATTGCCCTGAATACCGGTTGGTGAGCTTCTGGCTACTGATGGTAAGCCTAATTACTTAAAAGTGATTTCAGCCCCTTTGAGACTTCCCAGCATCTTTGAGCCAGGACTTAGGCAAGCATTAGCCTCACAGTTTGATTGCAGTGGAAGTGATGAAGAATGGGAAGTGGGGGCATTGGGGGTGCTTATAAGATACCAGAGGGGTCTGGTAGTTCCCTCTGGATCATGGAATTCTGGGCTTCTAGCTAAAGGTTGGGTTAACCACATACACACAAACACACACACACCAATTCTTTTTTCTTTCAGAGAAGCCCCCGTAAATGCTATTAACAGATCCTCGTTTGTTCTCCAGGTGTGTGTGAAAGGGCCAAATGTTTTTAAGGGCTACTTGAAGGACCCAGCAAAAACAGCAGAAGCTGTGGATAACGATGGCTGGCTGCACACAGGGGACGTTGGAAGATGGTTACCAGTGAGTTGTTACCTCCTCTGTTCACAAATAGTTTTGTTCCACTGTAGGAAAGAAGGTGTCCCGTTTGCTGTACAGTTGCCATACGGCACCCTAACTTTTCTCTTTCCCTTTCTCCTTGTTGAGTGGTATAATGTAAACTGTTCTGTTTCTTGCAGTGAACCAGTTTATACTCTTAGAAAACTTGTTTAGGATTTTGCCTTTAACTGTAGCAAATGTGTTTTGTTTTGATGTTTTCTGTTTGAAATCAAAAGAGACTCTGGCTTGTTACAGTATGGAGGCTGTGGCTTGATGTTGATGCATTGGTTAAACAAGGCAGTTTGAAATTATGGTAGCCTTCTTGGGATGTATGGTAAGAATTTGTGAATAAATGTATTTCTTTCTTTTTTTTAAATTTTTTATTGTGCTTTAGGTGAAAGTTTACAGAGCAGATTAGTTTCTCATTAAACAATTTATGCACATATTGTTTTGTGATATTGGTTGCCAACCCCGCGACACGTGAATACTCTCCCCATTTTGACCTTGGGTTCCTCCCCATTTCCATTTGTCCAGCTTTCCTGTCACCTCCAGCCTTCTCATCCTTGCCTATGGGCTGGTGTGCCCATTTAGTCTCGTATACGTGGTTGAACTACATGTGTTATTGTTTGTTTTATAGGCCTGTCTAATCTTTGGCTGAAAGGTGAATCTCAGGAGTGACTTCAGTACTGAGTTAAAAGGGTGTCTGGGGGCCATACTCTCGGGCTTTTTTCAGTCTCTGTCATACCAGTAAGTCTGGTCTTTTTTTTATGAGTTTGAATTTTGTTCTACATTTTTCTCCTGCTCTGTTGGCACCCTCTGTTGTGATCCCTGTCAGAGCAGTCGGTGGTGGTAGCTGGGCACCATCTAGTTGCTCTGGACTCAGTCTGGTGGAGGCTATGGTAGTTGTGGTCCATTAGTCCTTTGGACTAATCTTTCTCCTGTGTCTTTGGTTGTCTTCATTCTCCCTTGCTCCAGACGGGGTGGGACCAGTAGATGTATCTTAGGTGGCTGCTTACAAGTTTTTAAGACCCCAGGTGCTACTCATCAAAGTAGGATGTAGAACATTTTCTTTATCACCTATGTTATGCCAGTTGAGCTAGATGTCCTCCGAGACCATGGGCCCCAGCCCTCAGCCCAGTAACTGGATCCCTCAGGAAGTTTGGATGTGTCTGTGAAGCTTCTGTGACTTTGCCTTGGTCAAGTTGTGCTGACTCCCCCAGAATTGTGTACTGTCCTACCAAATTACCACTTACATATTGTCTAGTTAGTGTTTTTTCCCTCCCCTCCTCTCCCCTCCCTAGTAACCACCAAAGATTGTTTCTTTCTACGTGTAGACCTTTTCATGAGTTTTTATAATAGTGGTCTCATGCAGTATTTGTCCTTTTGTGATTGACTTATTTCACTCAGCATAGTGCTCTCCAAATTCATCCATGTTGTGAGATGTTTTTCAGATTCATTGTTGTTCTTTATCGTTGTGTAGTATTCCATTGTGTGTATGTACCATAGTTTGTTTATCCGTTCATATGCTGATGAGCACTTAAGTGGTTTGCATCTTTTTGCTATTGTGAACAATACTGCAGTGAGCATGGGTGTGTGTGTCTATTCGTGTGACGACTCTTATCTCTCTAGGATATATTCTTAGAAATGAGATCGCTGGATCATATGGTATTTCTATTTTTAGCTTTTTTAAGGAAGCACCATATTGTTTTCCAAAATGGTTGTCCCATTTTGCATTCCCATCAGCAGTGCATAAGAGTTCCAATCTTCCCGCAGCCTCTGCAACATTTGTTATTTTCTGTTTTTTTGATTCGTGCCAGTAATGCCCGGGTGAGATGGTATCTCACTGTACTTGTGATTTGCATTTCTCTAATGCCCAGTGATCGTATTTCCTCATTTGTCTGTTAGCTGCTTGTAAATGTGTTTCTTAGGTTTGTCATCTCATGAAAAATTGAATGTTTCATGGACTAAACCAACTCCTTTGAATTTCATTTCAGAACCATTTATTGTATAGAAATTCCAGACAGAGTTCAGCAGTAAGAGGCTCATACAAGAAGCCGTATTTGTCCTACTTATAGATTTGACCAGTTCTTTCAGCTGTGGTAACAAGCACTGCTATTTGTAAACTGTTACCGTGTTTAATTGCAAGCACTAAAATGGCTATTTTTTATTGTTGTGTATGATGATTGTATATGATCAAATTATTGTAGATGTACGGTGTTTGGTACTCTGGAATTTTTGTTGATGAGAAAAGTGCCCCCAAAATCAGTTCAGATTACAGAATACCCAAGCTATTTAGGAGTAAATTAAGTCCCTCTTTTCAGGTTTGAGTATCAGTTCTAATTCTGGCTCTAAGGAACACATAACATCGCTGGACTTCAGTTTGCTCCTTTATAAGATGGAGAAGTGGTGTGGAGTGAGAGACTCTAGAATCTTTCTAGCAGATGACTTTTGGAGGCATGATAGTGGTCCAGCAGTGGGGATGGATGGAAATGCGGGGTCGTGTTGGTTACCATTTTGAAAGGGGGTGGTGGTGGATACTACTGGCATTTGGTTGATCTGGTCCAAGGATGCTAATCCTCCAGCAGTTATGTAGGGTGGTCCTTTGTGCAAAGACTCACCCTACCCAAAGGACCAGGAGCACCCTCCCCCACCACCCCGAGAAACAGTGATAGAGGAAACTGAAATCCTGCCTTAGTGTAGTAAACATTTATTGAACCTTTATTCTGTGCAGCAAACCACGAGGGGAAGAGTAAGCTATGTCCCTACTCTCAAGGAACTTGACTCGTTTGTAGAGCCAGATATGTATGTACCTAATTCAGATATGAGACTAAGGAAATGGGCTAAAATAAAGGTAGCAAGCAAGGCACCACTGGTTGGCTGACAAGTCAGTGGTGCCACTTGGTAAAGTGGAGTGAGCATGGGCTCCATGGTTCCCTCTCTGTCTCTGTGCTTGGCTGAATGGCCTTGGGCAAGGGACTCGGTCTCTCTAAGCCTTAGTTTTCCTTTCTGTAAAATGGGATAATACCTGACACCAGCAAGATGTCACGAGGATTAAATGATAGTGCATGTAAAAACCTTGTACTGCGTGTGATTGATGCTGGGTGGAAGCCTTCCTTGGACCCACTCATAGGCCCCCTCCCCTCTGATAAACAGAATGGCACCTTGAAGATTATCGACAGGAAAAAGCACATATTTAAACTGGCACAAGGAGAATACATAGCCCCTGAAAAAATTGAAAGTATCTACGTACGAAGTGAACCTGTTGCTCAGGTGTTTGTACACGGAGAAAGCTTGCAGGTATGTGCTTTCTGAGTTGTAAGCTTTGTTGCACAGACGTTGCTGATGCCTTGTGCTCTAGGAGCTTTAAATAGGATTGAAAGATTGAGACTAGTATGACTTAACTTTCATGTCTGACATGCTAGAATGTCATTAATGCATTATTGGTTTTTGCTGCTTGACATGTTTTGTCCAGAAAACGTTTTTCTCTTTAATTTCTGTGTTTATATTTCACCTAGACTGGCCTAGTAAACGAATAATTTCTTTCATAAGGATCGGCACAAAGCTGGCACCTATGAGGTGGAGATTAAAGATGTCCCAAATGTCCAACTTTTGCAAGCTTCTGTGCCACTCCATCATCTCTAACATTAACTACTCCCTCTCACCTCAGTACTCTTCCCTCCCGTCTTTGGGTTCCCTAATTCACCGCAATGTCTCACAGAACTCATGAACTGTATAAAGGGAATAGCTCACGCAGTTTTGGAGGCGTCGGCTTCTCCCTGGCCCTCAGTCTCAGCCCAAAGGCCCTCAGCTTTCTCGCTCCGTGGGCCCGGAAGCCCATCGTCTCCTGCCAGTCTCTCCTTCCTTGGTGGTGGTGGGCTCTTCTCTTTACCACCTCTGGGTGGCTCATTTCAGTACCCTTGGTGGGTCACAATTACCCTGTCTCACAATCCTGCCCAGTCACCTGGGTGGGAGTTACAAGACCATGACTAGAAATGCCATACAAAGCGATCTATCACACCACATCTGGTGTACCCAGGGACATGTGGGGGTGGGAAATATATAATTTTAATTTAATTATGAAGGAAATACTGATATTGTGATTAATAAAAAGTTCAAAAATTTTAAACACATTAAACCCGACTAAATTATTTTAGAGCAGTAGTGGTTGTGAACCAAAATATGCTCCAAGTCAAAATTGTAGATACTACAGTAAAATTTCTATTTGTCAAAATGTTGGGTAGATGGTTGTAAGGAAGAGAAGGCAGCCTGGTTCCCTGAAAGTAAATCTTTTTACAAATCTTGAGATTTTAAAATAATATTTTCTAGTCTTATACAAGAATGTACCTACTTTTTTTTAAGAGTATACCTGTTTTTTGTTCTGTTTTGTTTTTTACCTAGAATCTTACCATGCTTTTGATTTTTTTGTTTGTTTGTTTGTTTGTTTTTTGTTATTGTAGAGGAGGAGGTATTGGAGATTTTTCCCCCCCAAGTTTATCTGTATACATTTTCTTTCTCTTTTTTAAAAGCAGTACTCAAGTATCTGTCACCTCGTTTGCTTATTTGGCCCTACTTTATAAAGTGTACGTGAAAGTAATAAAAAATAGGCTTTTTGTTAAGTTGTTAGTTTCCAGTGGTTCGTTTAAACATTCACTGTAGGATTCCTGATGCCATCCATACTCTAGAGCCAGGAGTTTTTAACCTGGGCCCAGTGGACCCCTGAGGAGGGTGATACATTCTGAAGAGTGTGTCGGACTTTCATTGGGTCCTCTCAGGGGCCCATGATGCTGGAATAAGTAAGAGCCACTATTTTAGAGCATTTGAATCAAGCCACGTAATAACTCCCTTGTCTGTGTTAAAGTCCTTTCTTATAGCAATTGTGGTACCTGATTTTGAGACATTATGTCCCTGGGCCAAAAAGAGAGGACTTGAAGGATCCTTGGAAGAACTGTGCAGAAATAAGGTAGAGTTCTGAAGTATGCAGTCTACCTTCTTTATCTCAACTTTGCATTAAATGTACCTGTGGATGTCCAGGTACTGCTAACAGGGGAAATATTTTGTTTTTGTTAACTTCATTAGGATGTCAAAAAAGCTATCCTGGAAGACATGGTGAGACTTGGAAAGGATTCTGGTCTGAAACCATTTGAACAGGTAAGACTTTCATCCAAGTGCATGGATTCCTGTAGAACAAATTTTTGACTTGAAGACTTTTTTACAAATAAATTATACAAGAAGATGAGATGCCCCGAGGAAATACATGAGGAATCAGGAATAGAATGTTTTGGCAGAGGAGGGGATTTTTAACCAGGGGTATGAATTCTCTTTTTTTTGGAAATCAGGATACAGTCCTGAATTGTAACCTAAGAACAGAATACCTGCCTTTGTGGAGAGTGTTTAAGTGCAGCTTGACCTGAGGTGAGAGATGGGTTGGCTCGCCCATAAGGGTCTTTATATCTTTCGGTGGATTTTGTGCTTTCTAAGGACCTCAGGTGGTGCAGTGGTTAAGCACTCAGTTGTTAACCAAAAGGTCTGTGGTTCGAACCCACCCAGTGGCTCTGCGGGAGAAAAGACCTGGCAGTCTGCTCTGTAAAGATTTCAGCCTAGGAAACCTTATGGGGCAGTTGTACTCTGTCCTGTAGGGTTGCTGTGAGTCATAATCGTCTTGATAGCACACAACGACAACATATGCTTTCTAGACTCAGATGGCATCTTTCCTCCTTTAACAGGCTTGCTTATTTGCAGATCAAAGGCATTGCCCTACACCTTGAATTATTTTCTGTCGACAATGGCCTGCTGACTCCAACAATGAAGGCTAAAAGATCAGAGTTACGGAATTATTTCAGGTCTCAGATAGAGGAACTTTATTCTACCATCAAGGTCTAATGTGAAGAAGAAAGCTTGGGAAAAAGAAAACCGCACACCTCCACAATCTCTTCTTCTGCTGATGGCCTTCGGTTGGTAATTTTGACTACAGCAAACATACGGAAGGAAATGTTAGTGTTGGATTTGTCCACTCGAGGTTCTTGTCATTGGACTATTGGAGGAAACGGAACACTGCCTTACTGTCACCTCATGTTGCAGGCCATGTTTATAGTGATAAACAATTTCCAAAGTGAGCCTTAAAAATTATAAAGGGGAAACTGTAAATGTGCTAAGTTATTTAAGACTTCTTCAGTTAAAAAGGTGGGTGTTAAAACTTCTGTCTCTCTGTTTTGCTAACCGAGGGGTTAGGACTTTGCTATTTCTGAGATGTCTGCTACTTGCTGCAGATTCTGCAGCTTTCTGCTGCTGTAAAGAGTACAGTGCCCTGGAGGGAAACTGTCCAGGCTGGAGAATGTCAGAGTGGACCAGAGACCAGAGACCTGCTCACTTCCTTCCCATCTCTCACACACTCACACGTCCCTTCCCCATCTCACACACACTCACACGTCCCTTCTCATTCCCTTCCCTTCCCATCTCACACACAGTCACACTTACCTTCTCTTCCCCATCTCACGCAGACTCACACGTCCCTTCTGATTCCCTTCCCTTCCCATCTCACATGCACTCAAACGTCCCTTCTGATGAAGGGTTTTGAAGTGCATGCTGTTCTCTGCAGTCCCCCCTTGTTCCTTTTGGAGTGTAAGACCCGCAGGAAACTGAAGGACAGCGCCCGTTCACAGCAGTGCAGATGCTGAGTCTCAGATGGATAGATGCTCACCAGAGCAGATGGATTTTTGCTCATACCCCGTTCTCTAGACCTGGTTGCCTCCCTCCATCCCTTCCCAAGGATAAATGAAAAATTTGCCTTAGACTACAGTGAAGACAAGCATTTCAGGAAGGAGATAATGACCTGGATCAACCATGCCCAACTGTGACGCCTGAGTAACTGTCCACTTTATCTTCACTGCAGCGGTCACTCTGTGTTTGTAATGGCCAACAGATTTTTAATGTGGTTTTCATATCAAAAAACGATCATCCTGTGATTAACTTGCTTTTTTCCCCCCAAGAATAAACTCTCAGGCAAAGCATGTCTTTAAAAATAATATTAAGGGGGTAGATTTTCTTGGGTATTTGTTGAAATGGACAGTAATACACAAATTTTCTTGTATCATAATGCTACCTGATTTCTATGAAATGTATTTTACAAGCCAAAATTCTAGGATGTTGAAATTTGGAAAAACCATTTCCTGGGATTAACTTCTCAAGGGACTTTTTTAAAAGTTAATTTGGGAAATTAGCAGCATTTCATTTTACTGCAGGCTTTTGCCACATTTGACTAAGTTGTCATTTATACATTTAAAGCAGTTGTTCTTGGATGTGAGAGAGTACATGTATTAATCAAGCACAACAGGGTTTGCACTAAAGAATTGCCATTGTAATAACACTAGCCTAACTTCGTATGTTTATTGTTAATTGCATAAAAAGTCAATAATTTGTCACATTGGGGTTTTGAATGTTTGGTTTACGTGTTGGCTATTTCTATGTTTTATAAGCCAAAACAGAATTTCCAAAAACAATGAAGGAAACCAAAATAAATATTACTGCATTTCAAGTGAGTGAAGCATCCCTTTTGATGTCGTTTTTAATGTTCAGGCAGCCTCTGCTGTACATGAGAAAAGACCAAGAAGGGCCCTCAGCCCCAGCTGCCTTCCAGGAGCTTCCTTCCCTGCCCAGGTCTCCTGCCTCTAAATCAGTAGTTCTCTGATACTTCACAGTCTCTGATCATGCTGTCTCCAGCAAAAATCCTAATGTGTTGTGGATGAGAACATCATGATGTGAATAATGTGGATATTCTTGAAAATGCAAACTCTTTGCTGGAAGGCTACATTCCTCAGAAGATACTGGCTATAGCTGGTGGTTCTGTAGTAGATTTAATTCTGCTGTAGTTTATAAAGTCCGTTACTACAGAACTATTTTAGAAGATGTCTGATTTATAGCAGCAAACTTTTTCTTTTCCTCTACCCTTACGCTCTGTTTTTATCATTCAGAAAATTTTATTTCCCATGGGTATTCATTAGTCCATCCTCAATTTCTTACATAGCCTGTTGTGGTTAAAGCAGCCTTTCTCCCTCCCTCACTTAAATTTTATGTTTGGCACGGTGATGTCTGCTTTTCTACTCTGATGCTCAAGCCCTGGGCACCTCTAATAGAGCTCATAACCCATTCTGCCTTCTTATTGTAGTTATTAAGATCCTTATTTGTCTTAACCTTCCTCCTTCTCTCTTTCCCTAACTGAAGCGTAAGCTCCTTGAGGGTAGGCATTAGTTTTCTTTTCTCTCCCTCAGCACCATGCACAGGGCTAGAAACTAGCAACTGTTCACTAAATCATTTCTGAATAAATACTCGAACTTTTGAACAAAGCTCCTCTTGTAATGAGGTTGACAGTAAGCACTGTTTTTACTCTTGACTTGCATGGTGCACCTTGTGGGGCAGGTGCCTGCTCAGCAGTACTGGATGTGCCATGCTGCTTGGTTGCACAAATCAAAACTGGCCTCAGCAGCCCAGTGGTCTCTGCACAAACTCTTCTCTGCAGTCAAAATGAAAGAAGAAATATGGTTGACTCTAGGGTGGTTGTCTGACTGTTGGGCAGTCCTTTGTCCCATCCAGGCACCTGCACAGTCAGCCATTTTCAGTAAACACCACAGGGACGCCTGCCTGAGGTCGGAGGCTGACGGGAGCACGAAGCACGAAGCCAGCATTGGCAGCCTGGCTGCCCGCAGGGCTCATCTCAGCCCCACCTTCCAGGCACCAGCTGTGACACACCCTCATTCTATATCCGAACTTGGAAAAGCAGCTTGTTTTTAAGTATATTTGGTAGTTAAATATTTTTGCCCACCACCTTTTAGAGTGCTTGGAATAATAACTAAAATGCGCATGAGGGTTGCTGTAGGCCAGGTGCTGTTCTGAGCATTTTACATAGATTGACACAATCAAAGGTCACAACCCTTTGATTCCAAATATGGCTATTTTCGCCATTTTACAAATGAGTATTTGGTCAATGTCACATGCCTGGAGAGAATTGAAGCCAATATCCAGAGACTGAACCTCCAGCCTCATGCTCTGTATTGCTGTTCCTTCTTGTCTACATTTGGCAAGGAAGTTCTGTCAAACGTGCCATTGGACTGCTTTTTTGGGCCAGCAGTTCTGCTTCTAAGCTTCAGTACTAGTATGTTTTTGATTCCTGTCTAAGGACTCTTGGTCATAATGGAGGCTAATACCACTTTGCAGAGTTTTTTTCGGGTTGTCTTCATGTTTTATAGCTCACGAAAAATAAAATATGGTTTCTCTGTTGCTTAGTAATTCCAAATCTATCAAGGATCAAAATCTTGGAAGAAATAACCATTCTTTGTTAGAAAGAAAATATGAGTAAAATTGGGTTAACAGATGCTTTACAGTTTCATGAGATCCCTCAGAATTTCTAGGAATCACCACCTCTGGATGTAATGATATCCGTTGCCATCCAGTTGATTGTGACTCATGGTGATCCTGTAAGACAGTAGAACTGCCCCATAGGGTTTCCAAGGCTGTAATCTTTATGGAACCAGACTGCCACATCTCCTGCACAGTGACTGGTGAGTTTGAACTGCCAAACTTTCAGTTAGCGGCCAAGCGCTTAAACAATGTGATGTAACAATAGCTACAGGTATTATGGGCTTGCTGTGAGCAGCATATGAAGAAGAACACTGCATCGGGAATGGAGGAAGACTCGTTATCAACCTGTGATTTGCAGATGACACAACCTGGCTTGCTGAAAGCAAAGAGGAGTTGAAGCATTTATTGATGAAGGTCAAAGACTACAGCCTTCAGTACAGATTACACCTCAACATAAAGAAAGCAAAAATCCTCACAACTGGACCAATAAGCAAACACCGTGGGAAACAGAAAAGATTGAAGTTGTCAAGGATTTCATTTTACTTGGATCGAAAATCAACGCCCATGGAAACGGTGGTCAAGAAATCAAGCAATGTATTTATCTGCTGCAAAAGACCTCTTTAAAGTATTAAAAGGCAAAGATGTCATTTTGAGTATTGTTATGGAATGAATTGTGTCCCCCCAAAATGTTTGTCAACTTGGCTAGTCCATGATTCCCAGTATAGCGTGATTGTCCACCATTATGTCATCTGATGTAATTTTCCTATGTGTTGTAAATCCTGCCTCTATGACGTTAATGACGTGGGATTAGCATCAGTTATGTTAATGAGGCAGGACTCAGTCTACAAGATTAGGTTGTGTTTTAAGCCACTCTCTTTTGGGATATAAAAGAGAAGTGAACAGAGACACATGGGGACCTCATATCACCAAGAAACAAGAGCCGGGAGAATAGTGTGACCTTGGGACCCAGGGTGCCTGCACTGAGAAGCTCCTTAACCAGGGGAAGAGGGATGACAAGGACCTTCCTCCAGAGCCGACAGAGACGGTCTTCCCCTGGAGCTGATGCCCTGAATTTTGACTTGTAGCCTACTAGACTGAGAGAATAAATTTCTCCTTGGTAAAGCCATCCACTTTTGGTATTTCTGTTATAGCAGTACTAGTTAACTAAGATGCGTCATAACAAAGTATCATGACGAATCATGGATAACATTGCAAAGAAAGAGAATTCCAGAACGCTTAATTGTGTGCATGAGGAACCTGTACTTAGACCAAGAAGCAATCGTTCAGATGGAACAAGGGGATACTGTGTGGTTTAAAGTTAAGAAAGGTGTGCATCAGGGTTGTATCCTTTCACCATACTTACTCATTCTGTATGCTGAGCAAGTAATCTAAGAAGCTGCACTATATGCAGGAGAACGGGGCATCAGGATTGGAGGAAGACGTATTAACAACCTGTGATATGCAGATGACACAACCTTGCTTGCTGAAAATGAAGAAGTCTTGAATCACTTACTGATGAAGATCAAAGACTATACCCTTCAGTACGGATTACACTGAACGTAAAAAAATCCTCCCAACTGGACCAATAAGCAACATCATGATAAATGGAGAAAACATTAAAGTTGTCAAGGATTTCATTTCACTTAGATCCACAATCCTCGCCCATGGAAGCAGCAGTCAAGAAATCAAATGACGCATTGCATTGGGCAAATCTGCTGCAAAAGACCTCTTTAAAGTGTTGAAAAGCAAAGATGTCACTTTAAGGATTGAGGTGTGCCTGACCCAAGCCATGGTGTTTTAAATTGCCTCCTATTCACGCGAAAGTTGCACAATGAATAATGAAGACTGAAGAAGAATTGAGTTTTTTGAATTATGGTGTTGGGGAAGAATATTGAATATACCATGGACTGCCAGAAGAACGAACAAATCTGCCTTGGAAGAAATACAGCCATAATGCTCCTTAGAAGCAAGGATGGTGAGACTTCTCACATACTTTGGACATGTTAAATCAGGAGGGACATCATGCTTGGTAAAGTAGAGAGCCAGTGAAAGAGAGGAAGACCCTCAATGAGATGGATTGACACACTGGCTGCAACAAGGGGGTCAAGCATAACAATTGTAAGGATGGCGCAGGACTAGGCACTGTTTCATTCTGTTGTCCATGGGGTTGCTGTGAGTCAGAACCGACTCTACAGCACTTAACAACGACGACATGGTGTAATTGATCCCTTTCCCTCTTTTTTTTTTTTAATTGTGTGCTTTAAGTGAAAGTTTACAATTCAAATTAGTCTCTTATACAAAAATTTATACACACGTTGTTACGTGACGCTAGTTGCTCTCCCTGTACTGTGACAGCACACTCCTTTCCACCCTGGATTTCCTGTGCGCATTCAACCAGCTCCTGACCCTCTCTGCCTTCTCTTGTCTCTGGACAGGAGCTGCCCGTTTAGTCTCATGTATCTACTTGAGCTAAGAAGCACACTCTTCATGAGTATCATTTTATGTACCATAGTCCAGTCTAATCTCTGTTTGAAGAGTTTTGCCCTCTGGCATGGCTTTAGTTTTGGGCTAACAGAGAGTCCTGGGGCCGTGTCTTCTGGAGTGCCTCCAGTCTTAATCAAACCATTAAGTCTGGTCTTTTAACTAGAATTTGAGTTCTGCGCCCCACTTTTCTCCTGCTTCTTCAGGGACTCTGTTGTGTTCCCTGTCATGGCGGCCATTGGTGGTAGCCGCACACCATCTAGTTCTTCAGGTCTCAGGCTGATGAAATCTCTGGTTTATGTGGCCCTTTCTGTCTCTTGGGCTAATACTTGTGTCTATGGTGTTCTTCATTCTCCTTTACTTCAGGTGGGTTGGGACCAGTTGCTGCATCTTAGATGGCCGCTCGCTAGCTTTTAAGACCCCAGACGCCAGTCACCAAAGTGGGATGAAGAACATTTTCTTAATAAACTTTGTTATGCCAGTTGACCTAGATGTCCCCTGAAACCATGGTCCCCAGAAGTGTTTGGTTGTATTCAGGAAACTTCTTAGCTTTGGTTTAGTCCAGTTGTGCTGACTTCCCCTGTAGTGTGTGCTGTCCTTCCCTTCACCTAAGATAATTCTTGTCTACTATCTAGTTAGTGAATAACCCTTACCCTCCCTCCCCACCGTTGTAACCATCAAAGAATGTTTTCTTCTGTGTTTAAACCTTTTCTTCAGTTTTTATAATAGTGGTCTTACACAATATTTTTCCTTTTGCGAATGACTAAATTCACTCAGGATAACGCCTTCCAGATTCCTCCATGTTATGTTTCACGGATTCATCATTGTTCTTTATCGTTGCGTAGTATTCCATTATGTGAATCTACCATAATTTGTTTATCCATCTGTAGGTTGTTGGGCACCTAGTTTCCATCTTTTTGCTATTGTAAACAGTGCTGCAATGAACATATCTCCATCCTTCTTGAAACACTTTCCTCTCTCTGCTTCAGGGACACCAAGTTCTTGGTTTTCTGCCTTCCTCCATGGCAGGTAATTGTCGCTGCTGGCTCCTTCTTTAACTCCTGTTTAAATATCTGAGGGCACCCAGGGTTTGTTTCAGTCCCTCCTTTATATCCTATCCATACATCTACCCAGATCACCTGGTAAAGTACTGTGGCTTTAAACAACTTGTAGATGCTGATGAAAGAGCCCTGGTGGCGCAGTGGTTAAGCCCTCGGCTGCTAAGCAAAAGGTCAGTGGTTTGAACCCACCAGTCGGACTGACTGCAGGAGAAAGATGTGGCAGCCTGCTTCTGGAAAGATTTACAGCCTCGGGAACCCCTATGGGGCAATTCTACTCTGTCCTGTAGGGTCTGTATGAGTCAGAATCAACTTGACAGCAACGGGTTTCAGGTGTTAGATGCTGATGACTTTCCAGTCTCTTATCTCCAGCCTGATCTGCCTTCTGGTTTTCAGACTCTTAACTATCTTCACTTGGTTGTCTAAAAGGCACCACACATGGAAACCGTCCCAATGCAAGCTTCTTGATTCCCTCCCCCAAAACCTATGACCCTCTGAGCGTTCTCGTCACGGTAAGTACAGTTCTATCACATAACCCAGCTGGGCTCACAACCCAGCCCTCCCTTTTCCTGATTCCCCACATGCAGTAGTTCTAGCTACAAATGACTCTCAAATTCACTCACTTCTATCTCCACTGCCACCAACCAGCCATCGTGAACTACATGTCCTTCCCTATTCTTTGAGCCTCTACTCTTACCTATTTGCAGTCATTTCCAGAGCAGCCAGGAGTATTCTTTTAAAAGGATAACTCAGGGAATGTCACTCCTTGCCTGAAAACCCTTCAATGGTTTCCTCCTGAACCCAAAGTCAAATTCAGCTTCCTTTTGGGCAGTGAGGCCTGAAAATCTGGCTCTCCTTCTCTACCTTCTTTCTATACACTCTTTCCCTTTCTTATGATGCTCTAGCCAGGTGGCTTCCTTTCAGTTCTTTGAACATATGGAGCTCCTTCTCTCCTTGGACCCTTTGCCGTCACTATGTCTTCTATTTGAAATACTTTCTCCAAACCTTTGCAAGGCTGGCTCCTTCTCATTCTTCAAGGTATCACCCCAACCACTCTCCTCAGAGACCTTCTTTATCCACTACACTTAGTATAGGCCCTTGTGCCCCCTACCCAAGATATTGTATCAATTATTGTCTTCAAAGCATCATCACAATTCAAAATTGTTCATTTGTTTTCTTGTTTATTGTCTCTCTCCATTAGCAAATGAGCTTCTCAAAGGCAAGTATCTTGCCTGCTGTGCTGATTGCTGTATCCCCACAGCACGGGACAGTGCCTGGCACCTAGCTGATGGGAAACACATAATTGTGGATTGCTCACCCCGATAGGGGTTTTGTGAGAATTAAATAAGAACATAAGAACTCAGCATAGTACGCTGCCCATATAAAACCTGGTACCATTGAGTTGATACTGATTCATAGATCCCCTATGTGTGACAGAGTGGAACTGCCCCATAGGGTTTTCTTGGCTGTAATCTTTACAGAAGCAGATAACCAGGCCAGCCCTCTGCGGTGCTGCTAGGTGGGTTTGAACCGCCAGTCTTTAGATGAATAGTTGAGTACAAACCATTTGTGCCACCTAGGGACCTTATGCTGCTCATGTTTTAGGTGCTGTCGATTTGGTTCCTACCCATAGCAGCCCTACTCATAGTGACCCCATATGTACAACAGAACAAAACACTGCCCGGTCCTGTGCCATCCTCAACATAGTTGCAATGTTTGAGCCCATTGTTGCAGCCACTGTGTCAATCTATCTCATTGAGGGTATTCCTCTTTTTCGCTGACCCTCTACCAAGCATGATGCCCTTCATGGATTGGTCCCTCCTGCTAACATATCCAAAGTACATGAGACATACACCATACACTGTTGAAAGGTGGAATAAGGTGGTGACAGAGGAAAGTCCACCAGATTTGGCAATGGAGACAACCTTGGGAATAACTGTTCCAGCAGAGTGAGGAGAACAGAAAGAAGCCTTTTTGAAGTGGGTTGAGGCATGAACTGGGAAGTCAGGAAGAAGAGTAGACAGCTCTTCTTTGAAATTTTGTTATAAAGAAAGTCAAATGACCCAAGAGACAGAAAGGGCCACATAAACCAGACTTCATCAGCCTGAGACCAGAAGAACTAGATGGTGCCCAGCTACCACCAATGACTGCCTTGACAGGGAACACAACAGAGAGTCCTGGATGGAGCAGGAGAAAGGTGGGGTGCAGAACTCAGATTCTAGTAAGAAGACCAGACTTAATGGTCTGAGTGAGATTGGAGGAACCCCGGAAGGCATGGCCCCTGGATTCTCTATCAGCCCAGAACTGAAACAATTTCCGAGGCCAACTCTTCAGACAGGGATTGGACTGGACTGTGGGACGTAAAGTGATACTCGTGAGGAGTGTGCCTCTTAACTCAAGTAGATACGAGAGACTGAATGGACAGCTTCTGTCCGGAGGTGAGATGGGAGGTGAGATGGTTGAATGGACATGGGGAATCGGGTGGAAAGAAGGAGTGTGCTGTAACAGTGTGAGGAGAGCAACTACAGTCACATAACAATGTATATATAAATTTTTCTGTGGGAAAAATTTAAAAAAAAAAAAGGCGAATGGATGGTAACCGGAGAAAGATGTGTGGTTGAGAGGTGTGGTTTTGTTTGCAGGTGGTGGTGGTTTTTAAGATGGGAGATACTTCAGGTGGTTTTTAAGATAACCATATGCTGATGAGAACGACCCAATTGGGAGAGAGAAATGGGTGATTCAGGAAGGGAGGACTGATGGAGACAAGTCCTGAGCAGGTGGGAGAGTTAGAATCCACAGTGAAGAGATTGACCACTGATAGAATATTTCTTCCATTACAACAGGAGGGGAGATGGAGAACATGTGTTAGATGTAGGTAGATCCGTGGTGACTGGGATGGAAAGATTAGGGAGTTTCTATATGAATGCTTCTATTTTTTCAGTTAAGTGTTATCGCCGTAAAGTCCTTGGGTGGTGCAAACAGTGTTCCCTTGACTACTAACCTAAGGGTTGGCAGTTTGAACCCACCTGGAGATACAATAGAAGAAAGGCCCGGCGATCTTCCACTAAGATAACAGCCAAGAAAGCCCCACGAGGCAGTGCTACTCTGTAACAAATGTGGTCGCCATGAGTTAGAATGGACTCAACGGCAATGGGTTTGATTTTTGTTTTATTAACTCCATGTTATGGGTAAGAAACTTGAGGCTTGGAGAGGTGGGCTAACTGGTCCAGGGTCAGTTACCTAGTTAGTGTCTGAGCTAGACTTTCCGAAGCCAGGGCCTCTCTGTGCCTGGATCACCTTCTTGCCAGGCCCCCCCACCCCCGTGGGACCCCAGTGCCTTGAGCATCCTGAGCAGCCAGTCACTGTGTTGAATGAGCAGTCTTAGCCAGTCTTCAGTGCAGTCAAACTTACCAGCACAAATAACTTGTTTGCAGGTTTAAGTTAATCATGCCACAAAGTGGAGGAGGGTAAATGTCATGGGCTTTGGAATTTCCTTTCCCTGTTTTCATCCGTATTTACAGCCCATTTCTTTTCACAGCAACATAAGCTGCTGTGGCAGAAGAGGAGCTGACCAGTCTCAGCCCACTTGCTGGTGAGCAGGCCCAGGGCCCTGCAGAACAGGAGGACAGAGGGCAGAGAGTCCTGGCAGCACCTTGAGAGGAGAGGGCCACGGGTCAGTTGGACTGGGAAGACCCAGAGCTTCTCTCCCCAGTCCTCAGTGAGGAGAGTTCTATCAGCCTTCAGCCCCCTCCTCATTTAATGTGGAAAGTGACAGGGGTGGCGAGTCAGGCTGGAGGGGACTCTCCTAAGGTTTCCAGCACAGAGGTGACCTTCCATCTCTCTTATCAGCAAAGCATTGTTGGCACCAATGCTGAGAAACCTGGCCTCCGGTTTGGCCTGGCACCTGCATAATGTGAACTCCACGAAGGTGAGGCCCCCTGGGCTGTCCTTACCCCACTGTGTCAGAGTACATGCCCAGTGGAATGTTCATATTAAATTGACTGCTTCACTCAGCACGAGTAATTAGGAAATTTCCCCACCTTACTCACGAACCTTATACTGAGCCTTAAAAAAAGTCCAGATTTTTCCTCTGGACCTGTAGCTCCTTTGTACTGCTGACTTGCTCAAACGGTAGAGGTCTTGGTGGCTGAATTTCGCTTCTAAGCAGTGTTCTTCAGGCTCAGAGTGGTCCTGTTGGAAGCAGAGTTTTCTCACAGATGTATTTTGCATGTATGTTGTTAGTCACACTCTTTTGCTGAGGTTTTTAAGGAGGATGATTCTGACTGTCACATTTGGCTGGCAGAAGTTGTCCTTGTCAATTCTAAGGCTGCTATATTTTCCCCCAAGAACTATGGACAGGCTTGCCGCATTGCATGTGGCTTGTTCCCTGCTGCCGTGGTAGTCAGGAACCGGGTACTGAACAGGACATACGTGAAGCATGCGTGGAAACCAGTTGGAGCACATTCTATGTTAGGCAACGTGTGCAGACACAGAGTGACTCATTTGTGAGTCTGTTGCTTTCCCACACCCACGGATACTGCCTTCCCCCCACCCTGTTGACACCTGACAGCTCCTCAGCTCCACCCGCTCTGAACTGTCTGTGGACCTGCACTGGGGAGAAATCCCAAGACTGACTCGTAAGTGCCCAGAGGCACCACACTCCGCCTGTAAGCCTGCCGCCCAGAGGCACTCAACTGTCTCCCTCCATGGGTCCGCACACCCAATGCACTGTTTCCTGCCAGTTCTGCTGCTGGTTCTCACAGTCTTGCAGTGTCTGTGGTCTCACAGCTCTCTGTCTCCTGGGTCTAGGAGGTTATCAGTGCAGGGTTCCCAGGTCCAAGGAATGGCTCTCCTTTCTTGGTAGTGGTGAGGTCCCCTGTCTCTGCTTGCTTCTGTCTCCTTTTATCCCTTGTAAAATAAAAGGTGTGACTCAAGTAAATGTGTGACTTTAGTCACACCCTTTTGTAAGGTGGTGACTCAAGATACACCCCTAATCTGCCTCATTAAAATAGAAGTTAAGATTTACAACATATCACAACATGGAGGATAATTACATCAGATCACAAAACAGAGGACAGCCACACAATACTGGAACTCATAGCCTAGCCAGTTGACACATGTTTGGGGGGGACATACTTCAATCCGTAACAGTTAGGCTTAGGGTTAGATTTAGGATTAGGGTTAGATCTATAATTAGGGTTAGGGTTAGATCTAGGGTTAAGGTTAGGGTTGGGGTTAGACCTAGGGTTAGGGTTAAGGTTAGATCGAGGTTTACAGTTAGGGTTAGATCTAGGGTTAGGGTTAGCATTATAGTAAGATAAAGGGCTATTGTCAGGTAGAGGGTTATATTTAGTGATAGGGTTAGGATTATGGGTAGAGTTAGGGTTAGGGTTAGGGTTAGGGTTAGGGTTCGGGTTCGGGTTAGGGTTCGGGTTTGGGTTAGGGTTCGGGTTCGGGTTAGGGTTAGGGTTAGGGTTCGGGTTCGGGTTAGG
>CM057476.1:82797366-82808200 GCA_030035585.1 Dugong dugon
GTTAGGGTTAGGGTTAGGGTTAGGGTTAGGGTTAGGGTTAGGGTTAGGTTAGGGTTAGGGTTAGGGTTAGGGTTAGGGTTAGGGTTAGGGTTAGGGTTAGGGTTAGGGTTAGGGTTAGGGTTAGGGTTAGGGTTAGGGTTAGGGTTAGGGTTAGGGTTAGGGTTAGGGTTAGGGTTAGGGTTAGGGTTAGGGTTAGGGTTAGGGTTAGGGTTAGGGTTAGGGTTAGGGTTAGGGTTAGGGTTAGGGTTAGGGTTAGGGTTAGGGTTAGGGTTAGGGTTAGGGTTAGGGTTAGGGTTAGGGTTAGGGTTAGGGTTAGGGTTAGGGTTAGGGTTAGGGTTAGGGTTAGGTTAGGGTTAGGGTTAGGGTTAGGGTTAGGGTTAGGGTTAGGGTTAGGGTTAGGGTTAGGGTTAGGGTTAGGGTTAGGGTTAGGGTTAGGGTTAGGGTTAGGGTTAGGGTTAGGGTTAGGGTTAGGGTTAGGGTTAGGGTTAGGGTTAGGGTTAGGGTTAGGGTTAGGGTTAGGGTTAGGGTTAGGGTTAGGGTTAGGGTTAGGGTTAGGGTTAGGGTTAGGGTTAGGGTTAGGGTTAGGGTTAGGGTTAGGGTTAGGGTTAGGGTTAGGGTTAGGGTTAGGGTTAGGGTTAGGGTTAGGGTTAGGGTTAGGGTTAGGGTTAGGGTTAGGGTTAGGGTTAGGGTTAGGGTTAGGGTTAGGGTTAGGGTTAGGGTTAGGGTTAGGGTTAGGGTTAGGGTTAGGGTTAGGGTTAGGGTTAGGGTTAGGGTTAGGGTTAGGGTTAGGGTTAGGGTTAGGGTTAGGGTTAGGGTTAGGGTTAGGGTTAGGGTTAGGGTTAGGGTTAGGGTTAGGGTTAGGGTTAGGGTTAGGGTTAGGGTTAGGGTTAGGGTTAGGTTAGGGTTAGGGTTAGGGTTAGGGTTAGGGTTAGGGTTAGGGTTAGGGTTAGGGTTAGGGTTAGGGTTAGGGTTAGGGTTAGGGTTAGGGTTAGGGTTAGGGTTAGGGTTAGGGTTAGGGTTAGGGTTAGGGTTAGGGTTAGGGTTAGGGTTAGGGTTAGGGTTAGGGTTAGGGTTAGGGTTAGGGTTAGGGTTAGGGTTAGGGTTAGGGTTAGGGTTAGGGTTAGGGTTAGGGTTAGGGTTAGGGTTAGGGTTAGGGTTAGGGTTAGGGTTAGGGTTAGGGTTAGGGTTAGGGTTAGGGTTAGGGTTAGGGTTAGGGTTAGGGTTAGGGTTAGGGTTAGGGTTAGGGTTAGGGTTAGGGTTAGGGTTAGGGTTAGGGTTAGGGTTAGGGTTAGGGTTAGGGTTAGGGTTAGGGTTAGGGTTAGGGTTAGGGTTAGGGTTAGGGTTAGGGTTAGGGTTAGGGTTAGGGTTAGGGTTAGGGTTAGGGTTAGGGTTAGGGTTAGGGTTAGGGTTAGGGTTAGGGTTAGGGTTAGGGTTAGGGTTAGGGTTAGGGTTAGGGTTAGGGTTAGGGTTAGGGTTAGGGTTAGGGTTAGGGTTAGGGTTAGGGTTAGGGTTAGGGTTAGGGTTAGGGTTAGGGTTAGGGTTAGGGTTAGGGTTAGGGTTAGGGTTAGGGTTAGGGTTAGGGTTAGGGTTAGGGTTAGGGTTAGGGTTAGGGTTAGGGTTAGGGTTAGGGTTAGGGTTAGGGTTAGGGTTAGGGTTAGGGTTAGGGTTAGGGTTAGGGTTAGGGTTAGGGTTAGGGTTAGGGTTAGGGTTAGGGTTAGGGTTAGGGTTAGGGTTAGGGTTAGGGTTAGGGTTAGGGTTAGGGTTAGGGTTAGGGTTAGGGTTAGGGTTAGGGTTAGGGTTAGGGTTAGGGTTAGGGTTAGGGTTAGGGTTAGGGTTAGGGTTAGGGTTAGGGTTAGGGTTAGGGTTAGGGTTAGGGTTAGGGTTAGGGTTAGGGTTAGGGTTAGGGTTAGGGTTAGGGTTAGGGTTAGGGTTAGGGTTAGGGTTAGGGTTAGGGTTAGGGTTAGGGTTAGGGTTAGGGTTAGGGTTAGGGTTAGGGTTAGGGTTAGGGTTAGGGTTAGGGTTAGGGTTAGGGTTAGGGTTAGGGTTAGGGTTAGGGTTAGGGTTAGGGTTAGGGTTAGGGTTAGGGTTAGGGTTAGGGTTAGGGTTAGGGTTAGGGTTAGGGTTAGGGTTAGGTTAGGGTTAGGGTTAGGGTTAGGGTTAGGGTTAGGGTTAGGGTTAGGGTTAGGGTTAGGGTTAGGGTTAGGGTTAGGGTTAGGGTTAGGGTTAGGGTTAGGGTTAGGGTTAGGGTTAGGGTTAGGGTTAGGGTTAGGGTTAGGGTTAGGGTTAGGGTTAGGGTTAGGGTTAGGGTTAGGGTTAGGGTTAGGGTTAGGGTTAGGGTTAGGGTTAGGGTTAGGGTTAGGGTTAGGGTTAGGGTTAGGGTTAGGGTTAGGGTTAGGGTTAGGGTTAGGGTTAGGGTTAGGGTTAGGGTTAGGGTTAGGGTTAGGGTTAGGGTTAGGGTTAGGGTTAGGGTTAGGGTTAGGGTTAGGGTTAGGGTTAGGGTTAGGGTTAGGGTTAGGGTTAGGGTTAGGGTTAGGGTTAGGGTTAGGGTTAGGGTTAGGGTTAGGGTTAGGGTTAGGGTTAGGGTTAGGGTTAGGGTTAGGGTTAGGGTTAGGGTTAGGGTTAGGGTTAGGGTTAGGGTTAGGGTTAGGGTTAGGGTTAGGGTTAGGGTTAGGGTTAGGGTTAGGGTTAGGGTTAGGGTTAGGGTTAGGGTTAGGGTTAGGGTTAGGGTTAGGGTTAGGGTTAGGGTTAGGGTTAGGGTTAGGGTTAGGGTTAGGGTTAGGGTTAGGGTTAGGGTTAGGGTTAGGGTTAGGGTTAGGGTTAGGGTTAGGGTTAGGGTTAGGGTTAGGGTTAGGGTTAGGGTTAGGGTTAGGGTTAGGGTTAGGGTTAGGGTTAGGGTTAGGGTTAGGGTTAGGGTTAGGGTTAGGGTTAGGGTTAGGGTTAGGGTTAGGGTTAGGGTTAGGGTTAGGGTTAGGGTTAGGGTTAGGGTTAGGGTTAGGGTTAGGGTTAGGGTTAGGGTTAGGGTTAGGGTTAGGGTTAGGGTTAGGGTTAGGGTTAGGGTTAGGGTTAGGGTTAGGGTTAGGGTTAGGGTTAGGGTTAGGGTTAGGGTTAGGGTTAGGGTTAGGGTTAGGGTTAGGGTTAGGGTTAGGGTTAGGGTTAGGGTTAGGGTTAGGGTTAGGGTTAGGGTTAGGGTTAGGGTTAGGGTTAGGGTTAGGGTTAGGGTTAGGGTTAGGGTTAGGGTTAGGGTTAGGGTTAGGGTTAGGGTTAGGGTTAGGGTTAGGGTTAGGGTTAGGGTTAGGGTTAGGGTTAGGGTTAGGGTTAGGGTTAGGGTTAGGGTTAGGGTTAGGGTTAGGGTTAGGGTTAGGGTTAGGGTTAGGGTTAGGGTTAGGGTTAGGGTTAGGGTTAGGGTTAGGGTTAGGGTTAGGGTTAGGGTTAGGGTTAGGGTTAGGGTTAGGGTTAGGGTTAGGGTTAGGGTTAGGGTTAGGGTTAGGGTTAGGGTTAGGGTTAGGGTTAGGGTTAGGGTTAGGGTTAGGGTTAGGGTTAGGGTTAGGGTTAGGGTTAGGGTTAGGGTTAGGGTTAGGGTTAGGGTTAGGGTTAGGGTTAGGGTTAGGGTTAGGGTTAGGGTTAGGGTTAGGGTTAGGGTTAGGGTTAGGGTTAGGGTTAGGGTTAGGGTTAGGGTTAGGGTTAGGGTTAGGGTTAGGGTTAGGGTTAGGGTTAGGGTTAGGGTTAGGGTTAGGGTTAGGGTTAGGGTTAGGGTTAGGGTTAGGGTTAGGGTTAGGGTTAGGGTTAGGGTTAGGGTTAGGGTTAGGGTTAGGGTTAGGGTTAGGGTTAGGGTTAGGGTTAGGGTTAGGGTTAGGGTTAGGGTTAGGGTTAGGGTTAGGGTTAGGGTTAGGGTTAGGGTTAGGGTTAGGGTTAGGGTTAGGGTTAGGGTTAGGGTTAGGGTTAGGGTTAGGGTTAGGGTTAGGGTTAGGGTTAGGGTTAGGGTTAGGGTTAGGGTTAGGGTTAGGGTTAGGGTTAGGGTTAGGGTTAGGGTTAGGGTTAGGGTTAGGGTTAGGGTTAGGGTTAGGGTTAGGGTTAGGGTTAGGGTTAGGGTTAGGGTTAGGGTTAGGGTTAGGGTTAGGGTTAGGGTTAGGGTTAGGGTTAGGGTTAGGGTTAGGGTTAGGGTTAGGGTTAGGGTTAGGGTTAGGGTTAGGGTTAGGGTTAGGGTTAGGGTTAGGGTTAGGGTTAGGGTTAGGGTTAGGGTTAGGGTTAGGGTTAGGGTTAGGGTTAGGGTTAGGGTTAGGGTTAGGGTTAGGGTTAGGGTTAGGGTTAGGGTTAGGGTTAGGGTTAGGGTTAGGGTTAGGGTTAGGGTTAGGGTTAGGGTTAGGGTTAGGGTTAGGGTTAGGGTTAGGGTTAGGGTTAGGGTTAGGGTTAGGGTTAGGGTTAGGGTTAGGGTTAGGGTTAGGGTTAGGGTTAGGGTTAGGGTTAGGGTTAGGGTTAGGGTTAGGGTTAGGGTTAGGGTTAGGGTTAGGGTTAGGGTTAGGGTTAGGGTTAGGGTTAGGGTTAGGGTTAGGGTTAGGGTTAGGGTTAGGGTTAGGGTTAGGGTTAGGGTTAGGGTTAGGGTTAGGGTTAGGGTTAGGGTTAGGGTTAGGGTTAGGGTTAGGGTTAGGGTTAGGGTTAGGGTTAGGGTTAGGGTTAGGGTTAGGGTTAGGGTTAGGGTTAGGGTTAGGGTTAGGGTTAGGGTTAGGGTTAGGGTTAGGGTTAGGGTTAG
This sequence comes from Dugong dugon, assembly GCA_030035585.1. Classification (NCBI taxonomy): domain Eukaryota; kingdom Metazoa; phylum Chordata; class Mammalia; order Sirenia; family Dugongidae; genus Dugong; species Dugong dugon. The sequence goes on from CM057476.1 coordinate 82,802,114, forward strand.
GGTTAGGGTTAGGGTTAGGGTTAGGGTTAGGGTTAGGGTTAGGGTTAGGGTTAGGGTTAGGGTTAGGGTTAGGGTTAGGGTTAGGGTTAGGGTTAGGGTTAGGGTTAGGGTTAGGGTTAGGGTTAGGGTTAGGGTTAGGGTTAGGGTTAGGGTTAGGGTTAGGGTTAGGGTTAGGGTTAGGGTTAGGGTTAGGGTTAGGGTTAGGGTTAGGGTTAGGGTTAGGGTTAGGGTTAGGGTTAGGGTTAGGGTTAGGGTTAGGGTTAGGGTTAGGGTTAGGGTTAGGGTTAGGGTTAGGGTTAGGGTTAGGGTTAGGGTTAGGGTTAGGGTTAGGGTTAGGGTTAGGGTTAGGGTTAGGGTTAGGGTTAGGGTTAGGGTTAGGGTTAGGGTTAGGGTTAGGGTTAGGGTTAGGGTTAGGGTTAGGGTTAGGGTTAGGGTTAGGGTTAGGGTTAGGGTTAGGGTTAGGGTTAGGGTTAGGGTTAGGGTTAGGGTTAGGGTTAGGGTTAGGGTTAGGGTTAGGGTTAGGGTTAGGGTTAGGGTTAGGGTTAGGGTTAGGGTTAGGGTTAGGGTTAGGGTTAGGGTTAGGGTTAGGGTTAGGGTTAGGGTTAGGGTTAGGGTTAGGGTTAGGGTTAGGGTTAGGGTTAGGGTTAGGGTTAGGGTTAGGGTTAGGGTTAGGGTTAGGGTTAGGGTTAGGGTTAGGGTTAGGGTTAGGGTTAGGGTTAGGGTTAGGGTTAGGGTTAGGGTTAGGGTTAGGGTTAGGGTTAGGGTTAGGGTTAGGGTTAGGGTTAGGGTTAGGGTTAGGGTTAGGGTTAGGGTTAGGGTTAGGGTTAGGGTTAGGGTTAGGGTTAGGGTTAGGGTTAGGGTTAGGGTTAGGGTTAGGGTTAGGGTTAGGGTTAGGGTTAGGGTTAGGGTTAGGGTTAGGGTTAGGGTTAGGGTTAGGGTTAGGGTTAGGGTTAGGGTTAGGGTTAGGGTTAGGGTTAGGGTTAGGGTTAGGGTTAGGGTTAGGGTTAGGGTTAGGGTTAGGGTTAGGGTTAGGGTTAGGGTTAGGGTTAGGGTTAGGGTTAGGGTTAGGGTTAGGGTTAGGGTTAGGGTTAGGGTTAGGGTTAGGGTTAGGGTTAGGGTTAGGGTTAGGGTTAGGGTTAGGGTTAGGGTTAGGGTTAGGGTTAGGGTTAGGGTTAGGGTTAGGGTTAGGGTTAGGGTTAGGGTTAGGGTTAGGGTTAGGGTTAGGGTTAGGGTTAGGGTTAGGGTTAGGGTTAGGGTTAGGGTTAGGGTTAGGGTTAGGGTTAGGGTTAGGGTTAGGGTTAGGGTTAGGGTTAGGGTTAGGGTTAGGGTTAGGGTTAGGGTTAGGGTTAGGGTTAGGGTTAGGGTTAGGGTTAGGGTTAGGGTTAGGGTTAGGGTTAGGGTTAGGGTTAGGGTTAGGGTTAGGGTTAGGGTTAGGGTTAGGGTTAGGGTTAGGGTTAGGGTTAGGGTTAGGGTTAGGGTTAGGGTTAGGGTTAGGGTTAGGGTTAGGGTTAGGGTTAGGGTTAGGGTTAGGGTTAGGGTTAGGGTTAGGGTTAGGGTTAGGGTTAGGGTTAGGGTTAGGGTTAGGGTTAGGGTTAGGGTTAGGGTTAGGGTTAGGGTTAGGGTTAGGGTTAGGGTTAGGGTTAGGGTTAGGGTTAGGGTTAGGGTTAGGGTTAGGGTTAGGGTTAGGGTTAGGGTTAGGGTTAGGGTTAGGGTTAGGGTTAGGGTTAGGGTTAGGGTTAGGGTTAGGGTTAGGGTTAGGGTTAGGGTTAGGGTTAGGGTTAGGGTTAGGGTTAGGGTTAGGGTTAGGGTTAGGGTTAGGGTTAGGGTTAGGGTTAGGGTTAGGGTTAGGGTTAGGGTTAGGGTTAGGGTTAGGGTTAGGGTTAGGGTTAGGGTTAGGGTTAGGGTTAGGGTTAGGGTTAGGGTTAGGGTTAGGGTTAGGGTTAGGGTTAGGGTTAGGGTTAGGGTTAGGGTTAGGGTTAGGGTTAGGGTTAGGGTTAGGGTTAGGGTTAGGGTTAGGGTTAGGGTTAGGGTTAGGGTTAGGGTTAGGGTTAGGGTTAGGGTTAGGGTTAGGGTTAGGGTTAGGGTTAGGGTTAGGGTTAGGGTTAGGGTTAGGGTTAGGGTTAGGGTTAGGGTTAGGGTTAGGGTTAGGGTTAGGGTTAGGGTTAGGGTTAGGGTTAGGGTTAGGGTTAGGGTTAGGGTTAGGGTTAGGGTTAGGGTTAGGGTTAGGGTTAGGGTTAGGGTTAGGGTTAGGGTTAGGGTTAGGGTTAGGGTTAGGGTTAGGGTTAGGGTTAGGGTTAGGGTTAGGGTTAGGGTTAGGGTTAGGGTTAGGGTTAGGGTTAGGGTTAGGGTTAGGGTTAGGGTTAGGGTTAGGGTTAGGGTTAGGGTTAGGGTTAGGGTTAGGGTTAGGGTTAGGGTTAGGGTTAGGGTTAGGGTTAGGGTTAGGGTTAGGGTTAGGGTTAGGGTTAGGGTTAGGGTTAGGGTTAGGGTTAGGGTTAGGGTTAGGGTTAGGGTTAGGGTTAGGGTTAGGGTTAGGGTTAGGGTTAGGGTTAGGGTTAGGGTTAGGGTTAGGGTTAGGGTTAGGGTTAGGGTTAGGGTTAGGGTTAGGGTTAGGGTTAGGGTTAGGGTTAGGGTTAGGGTTAGGGTTAGGGTTAGGGTTAGGGTTAGGGTTAGGGTTAGGGTTAGGGTTAGGGTTAGGGTTAGGGTTAGGGTTAGGGTTAGGGTTAGGGTTAGGGTTAGGGTTAGGGTTAGGGTTAGGGTTAGGGTTAGGGTTAGGGTTAGGGTTAGGGTTAGGGTTAGGGTTAGGGTTAGGGTTAGGGTTAGGGTTAGGGTTAGGGTTAGGGTTAGGGTTAGGGTTAGGGTTAGGGTTAGGGTTAGGGTTAGGGTTAGGGTTAGGGTTAGGGTTAGGGTTAGGGTTAGGGTTAGGGTTAGGGTTAGGGTTAGGGTTAGGGTTAGGGTTAGGGTTAGGGTTAGGGTTAGGGTTAGGGTTAGGGTTAGGGTTAGGGTTAGGGTTAGGGTTAGGGTTAGGGTTAGGGTTAGGGTTAGGGTTAGGGTTAGGGTTAGGGTTAGGGTTAGGGTTAGGGTTAGGGTTAGGGTTAGGGTTAGGGTTAGGGTTAGGGTTAGGGTTAGGGTTAGGGTTAGGGTTAGGGTTAGGGTTAGGGTTAGGGTTAGGGTTAGGGTTAGGGTTAGGGTTAGGGTTAGGGTTAGGGTTAGGGTTAGGGTTAGGGTTAGGGTTAGGGTTAGGGTTAGGGTTAGGGTTAGGGTTAGGGTTAGGGTTAGGGTTAGGGTTAGGGTTAGGGTTAGGGTTAGGGTTAGGGTTAGGGTTAGGGTTAGGGTTAGGGTTAGGGTTAGGGTTAGGGTTAGGGTTAGGGTTAGGGTTAGGGTTAGGGTTAGGGTTAGGGTTAGGGTTAGGGTTAGGGTTAGGGTTAGGGTTAGGGTTAGGGTTAGGGTTAGGGTTAGGGTTAGGGTTAGGGTTAGGGTTAGGGTTAGGGTTAGGGTTAGGGTTAGGGTTAGGGTTAGGGTTAGGGTTAGGGTTAGGGTTAGGGTTAGGGTTAGGGTTAGGGTTAGGGTTAGGGTTAGGGTTAGGGTTAGGGTTAGGGTTAGGGTTAGGGTTAGGGTTAGGGTTAGGGTTAGGGTTAGGGTTAGGGTTAGGGTTAGGGTTAGGGTTAGGGTTAGGGTTAGGGTTAGGGTTAGGGTTAGGGTTAGGGTTAGGGTTAGGGTTAGGGTTAGGGTTAGGGTTAGGGTTAGGGTTAGGGTTAGGGTTAGGGTTAGGGTTAGGGTTAGGGTTAGGGTTAGGGTTAGGGTTAGGGTTAGGGTTAGGGTTAGGGTTAGGGTTAGGGTTAGGGTTAGGGTTAGGGTTAGGGTTAGGGTTAGGGTTAGGGTTAGGGTTAGGGTTAGGGTTAGGGTTAGGGTTAGGGTTAGGGTTAGGGTTAGGGTTAGGGTTAGGGTTAGGGTTAGGGTTAGGGTTAGGGTTAGGGTTAGGGTTAGGGTTAGGGTTAGGGTTAGGGTTAGGGTTAGGGTTAGGGTTAGGGTTAGGGTTAGGGTTAGGGTTAGGGTTAGGGTTAGGGTTAGGGTTAGGGTTAGGGTTAGGGTTAGGGTTAGGGTTAGGGTTAGGGTTAGGGTTAGGGTTAGGGTTAGGGTTAGGGTTAGGGTTAGGGTTAGGGTTAGGGTTAGGGTTAGGGTTAGGGTTAGGGTTAGGGTTAGGGTTAGGGTTAGGGTTAGGGTTAGGGTTAGGGTTAGGGTTAGGGTTAGGGTTAGGGTTAGGGTTAGGGTTAGGGTTAGGGTTAGGGTTAGGGTTAGGGTTAGGGTTAGGGTTAGGGTTAGGGTTAGGGTTAGGGTTAGGGTTAGGGTTAGGGTTAGGGTTAGGGTTAGGGTTAGGGTTAGGGTTAGGGTTAGGGTTAGGGTTAGGGTTAGGGTTAGGGTTAGGGTTAGGGTTAGGGTTAGGGTTAGGGTTAGGGTTAGGGTTAGGGTTAGGGTTAGGGTTAGGGTTAGGGTTAGGGTTAGGGTTAGGGTTAGGGTTAGGGTTAGGGTTAGGGTTAGGGTTAGGGTTAGGGTTAGGGTTAGGGTTAGGGTTAGGGTTAGGGTTAGGGTTAGGGTTAGGGTTAGGGTTAGGGTTAGGGTTAGGGTTAGGGTTAGGGTTAGGGTTAGGGTTAGGGTTAGGGTTAGGGTTAGGGTTAGGGTTAGGGTTAGGGTTAGGGTTAGGGTTAGGGTTAGGGTTAGGGTTAGGGTTAGGGTTAGGGTTAGGGTTAGGGTTAGGGTTAGGGTTAGGGTTAGGGTTAGGGTTAGGGTTAGGGTTAGGGTTAGGGTTAGGGTTAGGGTTAGGGTTAGGGTTAGGGTTAGGGTTAGGGTTAGGGTTAGGGTTAGGGTTAGGGTTAGGGTTAGGGTTAGGGTTAGGGTTAGGGTTAGGGTTAGGGTTAGGGTTAGGGTTAGGGTTAGGGTTAGGGTTAGGGTTAGGGTTAGGGTTAGGGTTAGGGTTAGGGTTAGGGTTAGGGTTAGGGTTAGGGTTAGGGTTAGGGTTAGGGTTAGGGTTAGGGTTAGGGTTAGGGTTAGGGTTAGGGTTAGGGTTAGGGTTAGGGTTAGGGTTAGGGTTAGGGTTAGGGTTAGGGTTAGGGTTAGGGTTAGGGTTAGGGTTAGGGTTAGGGTTAGGGTTAGGGTTAGGGTTAGGGTTAGGGTTAGGGTTAGGGTTAGGGTTAGGGTTAGGGTTAGGGTTAGGGTTAGGGTTAGGGTTAGGGTTAGGGTTAGGGTTAGGGTTAGGGTTAGGGTTAGGGTTAGGGTTAGGGTTAGGGTTAGGGTTAGGGTTAGGGTTAGGGTTAGGGTTAGGGTTAGGGTTAGGGTTAGGGTTAGGGTTAGGGTTAGGGTTAGGGTTAGGGTTAGGGTTAGGGTTAGGGTTAGGGTTAGGGTTAGGGTTAGGGTTAGGGTTAGGGTTAGGGTTAGGGTTAGGGTTAGGGTTAGGGTTAGGGTTAGGGTTAGGGTTAGGGTTAGGGTTAGGGTTAGGGTTAGGGTTAGGGTTAGGGTTAGGGTTAGGGTTAGGGTTAGGGTTAGGGTTAGGGTTAGGGTTAGGGTTAGGGTTAGGGTTAGGGTTAGGGTTAGGGTTAGGGTTAGGGTTAGGGTTAGGGTTAGGGTTAGGGTTAGGGTTAGGGTTAGGGTTAGGGTTAGGGTTAGGGTTAGGGTTAGGGTTAGGGTTAGGGTTAGGGTTAGGGTTAGGGTTAGGGTTAGGGTTAGGGTTAGGGTTAGGGTTAGGGTTAGGGTTAGGGTTAGGGTTAGGGTTAGGGTTAGGGTTAGGGTTAGGGTTAGGGTTAGGGTTAGGGTTAGGGTTAGGGTTAGGGTTAGGGTTAGGGTTAGGGTTAGGGTTAGGGTTAGGGTTAGGGTTAGGGTTAGGGTTAGGGTTAGGGTTAGGGTTAGGGTTAGGGTTAGGGTTAGGGTTAGGGTTAGGGTTAGGGTTAGGGTTAGGGTTAGGGTTAGGGTTAGGGTTAGGGTTAGGGTTAGGGTTAGGGTTGGTTAGGGTTAGGGTTAGGGTTAGGGTTAGGGTTAGGGTTAGGGTTAGGGTTAGGGTTGGGTTAGGGTTAGGGTTAGGGTTAGGGTTAGGGTTAG